>JAKTZE010000009.1:0-537223 GCA_030578775.1 Sugiyamaella chiloensis
TGCTATGAGCATATAGCATCAATCTGAGAATGGTTTTCGCCCAAAAAGGTATACAAAAGGTATACTAATTGATATCAAGATCAATTGAGGTTTTCCCATTCTCGAAACCGCGAATGCGGGGATGTGCAGGAAAGGTTATGAATAAGAATGGAATGCAAAATAAGAATCGAAATATAAAGGATAAATAATGTCTGTATGGTGTAAAAACTTCTCTGTGACAATAAAAGAGCGTCTATCTATCTATGTTAGGTAAAGGGCCTAAATGGGTATATAGGTTATATAGGTTAGGGTATACCTGCGAATTAGCCTGCACACAAAGAAACGAAATGACAAGAGAAGAAACGTTAAGATAGTTTGAGCATTGGATTTAAATAAATAGTTATGGTAATAAATATTTCACCTTCAGACCAATAGGTTGTTGGTAAAATTTCGAACTAGAAAGGTGGTCGACTGAGCTAGCTTGTTCTTTTCGTACGAAATGTAAATAAACAAGTCCGAGGAACACATCAAAGTGGCCTACAGAATCTCAGGGCTAGATCCGCCTACAGCGTATAGACAGTTAGAATTTTTGCGATCACGTATTTCACTGTGATTTTGATCTGATTTTCCAACCCTCAAGACCAGGTTACGCAGCTGCGATACACCACGTTCCGGTGAAATTGCTCGCTCAAAAATAGCCTCTTGCTCGGCATTGTTTTGTCGGGACCTTGATGCTTGTTTTTCAATCTCCTTTACTTTATGCGATTTGCCTGATAATAAGCGCATCATATCAAATTTCTGATTTTCTAGCTTTCTTAATGCTCTATGTTCTTTAGAATTGACTCCCCCCAACTTCCTCGGTCGTGCAGCGTGTTTACCTTCTTTACCGAGCCTATTTTGAGACCCTATCTCCAAAGGAAGTCCATTTCCTTCAGCACCAGTATTCCTTAAGGATTCCTTGCTATTTTTATTGCTCACACATGTTGCTGCTTTATATGAAAACTTCTCCCGGATGGATAATAATATTGACTGTTCGATATCTCCGTCAGATTGTGACATGAAGTTAACCCTGCATATTCACATGTTTGAAATTTTAGGATTGTCGTGACAGGTGACTTGTAAGCTTCTGGACAGCCACTCCTTATTGACTTGAAGGCCACTCAAAAAAGTCACCTAATGTTCAGTAGAAGCGTCAGGAAAGGGATCCGGTTTAGAACGGCTGCCTTTGCAGTGGCGGGAACCTCAGCTGTTGGCTTTGGAGTTCTCTATAATACTAATCCCGAGTTCGCACTGGGAGTAAACCATGCAGCTCATGGACTGCAACGAATCTCCACTGTCTCTTCAGCTTGTGTGAGATGTTTCAAACACTATCGAAAAACCCTCAACAAAACGTATGATTCTCAGGAAGCATATGAAACTGCACTAACCGAGTGTCACATTAAATGTGCTATTATTACTCGTCAGGCCATTGAGAAGAACGGAGGGGTGTTCATAAAGCTCGGTCAACATATTGCTGCACTGACTTATATTTTCCCCGATGCTTGGACAAGTACTATGGTACCTCTACAAGACAAATGCCCGGTATCTCCTATAGAAAGCATTGAGAAGTTGGTTGAAAAAGATATGGGGAGTCCTCTGGAGGAATTGTTCGACTCGTTTGATCCTGTACCGCTAGGAACCGCATCACTAGCACAAGTACATCGTGCAGTACTCAAGGATACGGGTGAGGTGGTTGCTGTCAAGGTACAACACCCTTCACTTGAAGAGTTTGTCCCATTGGATGTTCTGATGACTCGAATTGTGTTTAATATGATTGACTACTTTTTCCCAGAATACCCTCTGGCATGGCTTGGAGATGAACTTCGAGATTCCATTTTCATAGAGCTTGACTTTCGGGAAGAGGCCAAAAATGCTATCAAAACCCAAAACTACTTTCGGAAATTTAATAACGTAACTGCATTACGAATTCCTGACGTCAAATGGGCACAGCGAAGAATACTGGCCATGGAATTCGTTCAAGGTGGCCGTTTAGACGACAAAGAATACCTCGAAAAGAATAACATCTCTCCCAGCGAAGTAAGTGCGTGTTTGTCGCACATTTTCAACAACATGATATTTACACCTGGTGTTGGTCTTCATTGCGATCCCCACCCGGGCAACTTGTCAATTATTCCTGCGCCTCGATCAATATGGTCTCAAAATCGCCATAATTTCGAAATTGTATTGTACGACCATGGGCTTTATAGGGATGTCCCTCTAGAGACAAGGCGTAGCTATGCACATTTTTGGCTAGCACTGCTGGATGGTGATGATGACAAGATGAAAATATATGCAAAGCAATTCGCGGGGATTTCTGAGCAAAATTTTCAGCTGTTTTCGGCTGCTATCACTGGACGAGACTTTGCTAATGCCAAAAATACTCGTTCCACGCGAACCAGGGAAGAATCAGAAAATATGGCTCGTTCTATAGCCTCAGAAGGTGGCCTGCTCAGTCAAATCATGGTGATGTTGCACTCAATGCCTCGTATAGTTCTGCTTATTTTAAAAACCAACGATTTAACTCGTTATCTGGATGAAGCACTCGCTTCTCCACTTGGCCCTGAACGGACCTTCCTAATTATGGCCACGTATTGTGCCAAAACTGTATATGATGAAGGCCGCGAGCAAATTTCCAGAACGTTTATGGGTAGTTGGAGTATAATGAGAGTCGCTGCAGAGGTTCGTAACTGGTGGGCATATTTCTATAGGCACAGCCAACTTAGTTTGTACGATTTCGGATTAATGTTTAGGCGTTGAAAAAACACAACAGGAAAAGAAAAATGAAGATATTTTTAATAATAAATCATTGTATCAGTCTCTCTTTCTATAAATACAGACAGACTAGTGAATATGTAGAATGATGCCTTTATACAAGTCCTTATGCCCATATCTTTAATTCCTGGTCTACAGACCCCGTAGCTAATACACATCGCAGTGATCTCGAATTATCATTGCCCTTTAATGAAGGGACCCAACGTATGCAACTAATAAAGTGATTGTGTGCATCATTTAACACTTTGACACACCGACCTTGCTGGCTCAAATCCCAACATCGTATGGTCTTGTCGTCAGAAACACTGATTAAATACTTTCCTCCTGGATGGAATTCCAGCCCTCGAACCCAATTATCATGGCCTATTAATGTTGCAATAACTTCCTGTCTGGTGTTCCAGATTTTTATAGTCTTGTCTCGAGATGCAGTGGCAAGGTACTCAAATGACCCAGAGTATGGCGATGATACAGGCGCTTTAAGTCCCTCGAGAGCACTTAAATACTTATAGGAAGCCACAGGAGCGAAGATGGCATATTCTATCACATGGTCATGACCAGCGAAAAGAAGCTTTTGACTCCCGGTTTGGAAATCGAATAGTCGTGCAGATTGATCAATACCTGCAGATAATATATATGATCCGTCTAGAGATGGACACACTGTTTTAACCCAGTCCGCATGACCTTGGATTGTCCGCACAGCATATCCTGTATGAACATCCCATATTCGAACAGTTTTATCACGAGATCCTGATATCAAATGAGTCCCACTTGGAGTAAATCGCACCGCCGAAATCGTGTGGTCATGGCCCGTCAATGTGCGGATATTGGCATAGTCGTTAGCAGGATCCCATAGCTTTATTGTCAAATCTGAAGAACATGATGCTAGTAACAATTGCTCGGGGGGACCACCATAGTCAATGTCGAGCACTGCTTTTGTATGAGCCTTGATTGTTCTTTCCAGCTCTCCCAACTCCCAGTCCCAAGTCTTTATTGTTCCATCTTCACTAGCAGTTGCAACCACTGAGTATACCGCATGGAATGCCACCGCAGTAATTGGTTGCCTGTGTCCAGGCAGAATGTATTTCGGGGGTGTTCGAGGTAACCATCCGTCTCCCCCAGCCTTGGGACGAGATATCCCTCCGTTCTCTACCTCAGTTTTTAATGTCGATACTTGTGCTTCAAGGTCTAGTACTCTTCGTTGTAGTCGAACCACCGAAGTCCATTTCTTCTCGAGAATTTGGGCTATTTTCACCTCTTCCCCCGGATCTTTCCTACTACCACTCCCGCCAAGGCACGTCGATATTTCTGAAACCAAAGCAGCTGGAACATTGTTGGTCGATAAATATGCTAAAATTGATCGATTTCTGCAAGTTAGAATAATTCCACCTGGAAAAGAAAACATTATCATCCATACAATTCGGACCTTTGCCGATCTGTTAATAACGACATGGTAACATCAACATTTAAGTTAAGATCAATGATTTAGTTCGCAGGAGCTATAGGCAAGTCAAAGTTGCCGCAGACGGGTTTCATTTCGTTTTAGCTGGCCAAACGCGAGACGCAAGCCAACAACACAACCAAAAAGACCAACCTACCAAATTTCCAACAATTGTCGTTCAAACTAAGCTAATTATTAGAACTACGAGTATTTTAACTTTTCTTGTAAGTTTTTTGTTCTTTGGTTTTTTTTTCTCTCCAGTTTGAACCATCCATGTAGATACGCTATCGGTTGATCTTGGCAATTGTTGGACCCAAACCATTCACGTGACCTCAGTGGGGTTGAACAAGTCATCTTAGCCTCCTTACGTTGCAATAGAGAGCACCGCTCAAAGTCTCAATCAGTTGGCGGAACTATCTTGGGGTTCCGAGCACAACCTGTACCATCCGGTGTGGGGATTATATGAACATTGCTGGCTTGTAAAGTTGGAAAATATCTGGCATCGGCTTTGTTGGACAATTAAGTAAGATTCCCGGCTAAAAAGTTGCACATTGTCAAGAGGCGGTGCTTCCTACGATTGGTATTAAAAGAGGTGGAGATAACGGTTTACCTGCCACCAATTGGCAATCGATTAGTGAAATTGCTGACGGTGTGACGGGATGATGCAAAAGACCGCCCCGCCTGGTGCATTTCCACCAGGGACCCAGCTTACTGTGGGGTCTCATTCGGCTATGATCAAATCGTATATATCAGAGGGTGGGTTTGCCCATGTGTATTTGGTCAATATATCACCTCCTACTGTTGAAGGAGATGTCGCATGTTTGAAACGAGTTGTTGTTCCTGATAAGGTGCACCTGAACTTGCTTCGGGCCGAAGTTGACGCTATGAAGCGTCTGAAGGGCCACCCCAACATAGTTAGATACATCGATTCACATGCAGCAAGAATGGGCAATGGCCAGGGATATGAGGTGTTTTTACTAATGGAATATTGTTCAGGCCATGGGCTCATTGATTTCATGAATACGCGTCTACGTGAGCAACTTACTGAATCCGAGATTCTCAAGATAACTTGCGATATTACATATGGACTGGCTTGTATGCATTATTTACAGCCAGCTCTAATTCATCGGGACCTGAAGATTGAAAACATTCTCATATCTTCAGATAATACTTTCAAGCTCTGTGATTTTGGCTCAGTGTCACCAGTTCTCCGGCCCCCTCGAAATCCTACTGAGTTTCATATCCTTGAAGAGGATATCCAGCGTCATACTACGGCCCAGTACCGATCTCCAGAAATGATAGATATATACCGTGGGTTTCCTATAGATGAAAAATGCGATATGTGGGCTCTCGGAGTATTTATTTACAAGCTGTGCTATTACACAACGCCATTTGAACGTGAGGGTCAATTGGCTATTTTGCATGCTAGCTTTACATACCCTCCCAAGCCTGCTTATTCAGATAGGCTAAAGGGAATTATATCAGCCCTTTTGCGTGAAGATCCACGAACCCGGCCTAATGTTTATCAGGTGTTGAAGGAAGTTTGTGCCATGAGAGGGATTGAAGTGCCTATCAAAGACATATATTCACAGAAGGTGTCTCAGCACCAGCACCAGCAGACGGCTGCTGGTGATGAACAACAACAGGGAGCTGTCAAGGCACTTCCTGCTCAACCATCTGAATCGCAGATTCCTGAAGTTGCTCCAATGTTTCGGGGAAGGCCCAAGTCTGGACGATATGATAGTCCTGCTGCTTCGGTCGGAACTCCTGGTGTAAAGTCTGGATCCACAACCCCTGTGGTGAGGGGTGATCCTTTTGAACTTCTTGATGGTATATCTGCTGTTTCCTCTGCCGCTGCCACGACTGGCGCTTCTGGAGTTGTCTCGAAATCGGCCTCTAGAGCTGCTACTGGTGGTGGTTCTGTCACGATGTCTATATCTGCAGAACCATCTGCGGGGGCCACTACTGGGGGCCTTGGTGCATCAATACCTGCTACAACTGGTGCTTCTGTTGGTGGTGTTATATCTTCAGGTCCAACCACTGGCAACGGGCTAAGTGCTCCAGGACCTGCAATTGGTAGCCGGTCTCCATTAATAGGTCCTTTGGACGCTTTTGATGATAGGTTCCCATCGGTTGATGACCTGGCAAAGGAATTGGAAATGGCTCCTTTTGAATTCTCTAAATCAAAGACTCCTGTATCTGTGCCCTCTCCGATTCCGCTGTTTACTCCTCAACAGAGCCAGCAACTGTCAAACGCAAATGCGAATTCAAATGGAAATGCAAATTCATTCTCACATTCAGGAGCAAAAGCAGCAGCTTCTTCTTATGTTAACGAACGTGTCTCACGTGGAACATCGCCACTTCCTGTCACTGCTTCGGTTCCGCTTAAAGTGCCAATACCGAACAAGCCTTCGCATTTGAGCCAAGGTGTTTCGCTCATAGCATTAGAGGATGTTAAATATCAACAGCAGCAACAGAAGGCTTTCCCAGCAAAGGATATGACAGAGTCTGACTCTATGAGGCCACCAAGTCGACCTCCAATAAAGTCAAGGCCTGTTAGTGTATTGTTGCCAACGCCAAGGGACATGCCGGGAATAGTAGTCGATGCGGGGAGTACTACACCCACTAGTGCTGGACGGAAGAGTGACGAGATCACTGATAGGATGCCTGCAGAAGATCGCGAACAACTCAAATCAATACTCACTGGATTGTCTCAGAGTCATACTGGCACTGCCATGGAAACTAGTAGCAATCATATCGATTCGAATGTCGATTTCTTAAAAGTTTTGGACAGCGAGAATACTGGTAGTCGTGTATCACGAAAACCAAGCCAATCACATCAACAACATTCGCAATATCTGAGTGCTTCGGTAACAGGAGAAGCTGGCGCAGGTTGGAGAAGATCTTCGTCATCGAGTCGCAGATCTCATTCAGGATCAGGTCATCATCATGGGCATTCAAGAAAGCCGAGCTTGTCTCATCTCAAAGGGAAAATCAATGACAAGATTAGCGATGCATTCAGGATGTTTGACTCGTCTTCTGCGACTATGCAGCCAGTACCTCCTCCTCGAACGTTGTCTGCCGGTAGTAATGGCTCAGGCCATGGAAGGTTGTCAAGTCGAATGTCTTATTCTACTGATAGCCTGGCAGATATCATGTCCTCATACAATAATGGCTCTGCTATCCCTCCTCGTCAAATTCATGCCTCGAGTCCAGATATTGACAATGCATCTGGCAATGCCCGTCATATCCAAAAGAATGTTCAAAGCCGAGTTCAACAATTCATCAATAGATCGACTTCTCCTCCTCCAAAGAAAACAGCATCTGGCTATGGTAAGTACACTGATACATCAGGTGAAGGTTCGGGTGCAAGAACAGCATCTGGCAATGTAGCCCACGATTTAGAACGTCAAGTTCAGGCAGAGATTAAACGCGCTTCGCTGGAAAGTCCCCGAGATTGGTCTGATGAAGACAACAATCAACACGGCTATGAATCGAACTCATATAAAGGGTCGGTGACATCAGGTGGTAGCGGCGGAGGTCATCATGATCTTGATTATGCCAAACCTTTGCCATCATTGCCTGATAAAGGATCGGATAAGAAACATCGATTTTCTCATCACAACCGGCAATTGTCGGTAATCAGTTCAGAGTCTTCCTCCAGCTCTGGAGGCAAGCGGCCTCCCGTTAGACCCTCTAAACCTGCGCATCTTCAGTCGCCGAGAAGAAATGCACACTCTCCTACAGCACCCGCCAGTGGTGCCGACGAAGATTGGGAAATGCGATTCAATCAAAAGTACCCAAGCTTGAGCTAATATCGTCATTGTCTCATTTGTTGTAGTGATTGAATATATATAACCAAATGTACATACTACGTAATATTGGTGTTTATGCGTTTTCTCGATTATGGTTATTTGTTGTAGAAACCTATATACGTTATCAACTCGTAGAGCTGGATGGGACCCCAAGCCAATCGTTCCCATAAAAGTAGTAAGAAGATCGTCCAGTAAAGTTTTTCAGTTTCAAAGGTAAATAGGCAAATATTGCCCAAATCATCATTATTACGATGATTACTACCAATGTGTCTTAAAGGCGTTAATAATATGTACCTAGTTCACTAGACTGATCGACATTTAACTCACTTAAAACTGCCGCCTCGGTAGATGTCATAATATAGGCAGGAGTATACTCAAAATTATACATAAAATGGGCTCTCTTCAAGCTATTGTTGATACGCTGTGGAGTTATAACCATAATTAATTCCTAACGTGCTGGCAATCTGGTCTCCTGGGTACTTCATATCCGATTGATCTGCATATTGAATGCGATGGGCCAGAACGGGCCATTCAACCCGTACCCTTATGGTATGGGGTAGGTGAAATTTCAGATCACCGCCTGACGTCACCTTTTGATTTGTTCTATAGTGCGGATTTGTTGACGACGTTGTGGATTGCAGTTTTGCTGCGTATTGGTTGACTCAGAGATGAATTCATTTAGGACGGTGTTCGCGCGTGGTCTGAGTACCACTAGAACGATACAGCAAGGGGCCAAGAAAATGGACCACTCGTTTCTCGGAGACATCTTAAAGCTCGGCAAGACTGGAAGACAAAATCAATCTCAAGGTAAAAATGGGCTGTTGGACCAATTAGAAAGTTCATTTGCGTCACCCAAGACTTCTCGAGTCCCATTTCCAAGGGGATTCCCTCGTGATGGAGACGATCAACCATTACTCAATAGCCAGCTTGTTTCAGACAAAATCTCTGAATATCCAGTTAATCAGATTCCCAGAACTGGTGTTATGGCAGGCCGAAGTGTGGCAGTTCAGGGACCTATGGGACTATCTAGTGCTTTACGTCATTTGAACATGATCAACCAGGCCAACAAGATCCGAAGAGTTTTAGGGCTGCAGCGATATCATGAACGACCAGGAAAGGTCAAGTTGCGGTTGCGCAACGAAAAGGCAAGACGGGAATTCAATAAAGGTATTAGGAGGTTATTTGGCCTTGTTTCAGAAGCCCGTCGTAAGGGATATTAGTGACATTAGTGTATATATAGCATATATAATATAAGAAACGCGGTGGATTAATGACCCCTTTTCTTTCTTTATTTCTTTTTTTTTTCAAGTTGAGCCAGCTGCACTTTGGTTAACTTGTTTGTCGTCTAATCTATCTTCCTCCTCCGCTTCTATTGTAACCTTATTGTTGTTTTGCCTTGCTTGATTTATAGCCTGAATCCTACTAGCTAGATTCACCCTTTCAGGTTTATCTTCACTCTTGGGTCTAAGTTGTGCTGGATTGAGGATTATACGGGACCGACTTTTGGCAAAGTACTCTCCTTCTGATGTTAGTTCAACTGGTCATTCATGTCTCACCTGTCGAGGTATATAATTCAGTTCCGATTATATCTTGCCATTGGCCCTGATATATCTTATCTCCGACCTTGAAGAGTGGCTCATCGCTGGCAAGATCAGTCATTTGGAAAGATGCATCTGGTCGAACCACATGCCGTTGGTTTGCACGAGACTTCACTAGTTCAGCTGATGCAGCCATCGACATATCGAGAGGTATATAAACATCCTGGTATGTTACCACCATTTATAGCTTATTTTTATCACTTACTACCACATCTTCCTTTTTGTATGATGGATCGTCCTTGGTTCCAGGAGCATCAGCAAACCCTGAGTTAGTCAAACGAACTACAATACAATCTATCCAACCGCATACCAAATTCCCAGTGCATCTCTTCTCCTTTTTTCAAATAATCCGTTCGGCCAGTGAATTCCAGAACCCAATCACCTGATTTACCATCGCTACCCGTTGGAAGGACATACTTGTCTAACGAGGTTACTCCAGTTCGGATAGGTGCCTTTGGGTTTGCCAAAAATGCTCTTCCAAGAGCAATCTTGGTTGCGGCATGTGTCAAAATCAATATCGTATCGATGTTGGTACCCTTAAGGCTGGCAACCAGCTTTTCGGTAGCCTGGATGGCTCGAGAATGAATTTCCTCTTCAGTCTCTCCATGCTTGGACGGTATAAGCAATGGCTCATAGGCCTCATTGATTTCTGGAAACCATTGCTTGAGCTCCTTAGCACTAGCAGGGATGGGGACGGGTTTGCCTAGGTTTGGACGATACCATTCACCTACTCCATTTTCAACAAAAAGTTCCAATCCAAGCTTCTTGGCGGTTGGTTGGGCAGTCTGAAGGCATCTATAAAATGGTGAACTATAGATTCTTTGTACCTTGGGCATATCCTCGATCTCTGGATTGGCCAAGAATGCTGCAAGCTCTTGTGCCTGTTCTAGACCATGCTCAGATAACAGCGAATCTCCATCAATGTTGGTAGGAGCAGGTGGAACTGGTTTATCACTCAACCAATTACTTCTAAAGCCGTGCTACATGGTGTTAGACTTTACAAATAAATAACAGCAGAACTAAAAGACTTACTCTGGCCACATAGATTGTTGACACCATCTTAGTCTATAAATCAATGTCGATTAGGAAAGTACGATGTGGGTCAAATTAGCTGGACGTGACTCTGAACGTGTATATATATATATATGTACGGCTGAGATGCAATCCGGTTAAAACAAATCAACCGTCTCCAGCGTCGCACCGCTCATCGGCGCTCACTAACCCCTGCCTTGAAAGTTAGGTGCAACATTAAGTTTCAGACTGGTGTTCTACACAATAAGAAACTGAATATTATGGGTCTCCAAGCCGCGATATCGCTCTATATCGCTCCATCCCGGCATGAGGTAATATGCGAACACAAAAGATTATCAATTGTCTTCTGTACCAGCGTGGAACAAGAGCAAAAAAGATAAGAGCGATGTTGACAGGACTCGAACCTGCAACCTTCGGAGCCGAAATCCGATGCGCTCGCCATTGCGCCACAACACCATTTCTTGAAACCTGTTTTTTTTGAATCTATAGAAAGTCACAAAATCAAATTTTCCGAGTGTGCGGCACATGCAAGATGGGCATATTTGCATTGCATTGCATGACAGTCGCTCGCGTGGACAACTTTAATGTCGTACGTCGTACGTGCGAGCAGAGCGGTCGGGCACGAGACTTCGAGACTTAATTTTATAAAAGCCGAAAAAGAAAGCATTTGGATTTGGGAACCAAACTTTTCGATGTGTGCGATTGAACATTTGATGCTACATGGTTTGCTGCTTCGTCCCATCAGAAGAAAGTCAAGGGCTTCTCTTCTTTTTATAATACTAACATACATAAATACTAGTGCTCAGCACATATCGCAATAAACTCCTCCTCATTAATAGCACCATCCTGATCAAGGTCAAATTCATCAATCATTGCACGCAGCTCTTCGTCGTCTAGGTTTTCACCCAGGTCTTGCGCTACTCGTTTCAAATCGGCAAACGTTATCTTTCCAGTGTTTTCCGAGTCGAACAATGTGAATGCCCTGCGGATTTCATCTAATGGGTCCCTTGCACTTATTTTCGTTGACACTGCTGTTAGAAACTTTCAATCTCGTCAGTTCAAATACTTACTGACTTGTGCGAAATCATCATAATTGATTAGTTTTCTTCCGTGTCTATCATGATCTTTGATGATTTGCAACACTTCTGCCTTTTTGGCATCAAATCCTAGGGCCCTCATTGCTACTTTGAGCTCATGATAGTCGAGAAGTCCATCATTATTCGTGTCAAACACGCTGAACTAACCGTTAGAGTGTTTCTTCCCCTACATCTGGCTCTTCAACTTACAGCTTCCTTGATTTCCTGTCGTTCTTCATCAGATAACTCTCTATCAGGCACCGCCGTATTTCGTACCAGATTGGCAGAGAAGCCTGGCCCGCTTGCTGAATGTGCAACACCGCTGAAAAGTGAGTTTGGTGCTCTCCGTCGCGAAGTCATAGTCCTAAGTACAAGTAAAACTCCACTACGTGCCTCACTAAGTAGTACCATATCACGTGATGTTATTGGAGATTGTTCTGCGACTGGATCTAGAAAAAGACATTCCAACAATCAATATGGGGTGAAATATAATGAAAAATTGCTAGAACTTGTTTTATTTATATTTTGCTTTGATTTTCAAAGTTTACCTTTTTAGATTCTGAAGCTTGTCCCAGAGTTTCGCATCGTCAAGCCTTATAAACTGGTATGTGCTCTACTTAATTATCATGTGCTAAACGTCTGACTCCACTAACAAATTCTAAGAATAAATATGTATTAAACTATATGGTAATCTGTCTTATAGTATTTTGACAGTTAATTTGTTTGTTTTGTAACAATATAGCAAAAACAATGGAAGCAGATTGATTATCTCTGCTCTCATTTAACATTATCTCCAGGTTGACCTGAATTCAGCCTTACACTACATGGCAGCCAATATAGCTGTGGGGACGCGAGTGACAGTTCATGATGAAGAAGGAACAGTCAGATTTATTGGCTCAACATCATTCTCGCCAGGTATATGGGTTGGTATTGAATTAGATGAACCGACTGGTAGAAATAATGGATCAGTTCAAGGAGTCCAGTACTTTGAATGTGAACATGAGGGCACTGAACTTTATGGAATATTTGTGCGGCCAGGGGTAGTTAAACAAATTCCACAAGAAAATGGTGAAAGTGAGCTTATTGTTAGACGGAGCAGGTCTCGGTCTCCTAAGAAACCATCTTCTACCATAATGGGACCTCCGCGATTCACGACCTCATCACTTGGACAAGTTGTTGATCCTCTCGGTAGAACTGCATCCCGCGTATCGATGGGCCGTCCGTCAACACCTGTAAGAGCTCCCTCTTCATCTTCTTACACTTTGGGATCCCCTCCCTCATTAGTTCCCATGTTGTCACGGAACGACTCTAGACTATCCAACGGGTCGCCTACACGAACTCCAAGCGCCTCTCCTGTACGCTCTTCAATGCGAGCATCCAGCAACATGGGAAGGAAAACCAGTGATCCTGCTATTCTCTCTCGTCAAATCGAAAATCTAAAATCAAAGCTTACAATTATGGAGCGCAAAAGGCAAGAGGATAGAGAAAAAATACAGTCTGCACAAAACCAGGCAAAGAGTGTCATGAGACTGGAAAATATAGTCAAAAGACTTCAGATCAAGTTGACATCTATGCATGAAGAAATCCAAACCTTGAGAGTAAGACTATCAGAGGCAGAATCGGCGAATTATGATACGACGTCGAATGACGAGGCTCTGGAATTGGCAACAATCGACAAGGAGATAGCAGAAGAACGAGTCGAGAACTTGACGTTAGAGCTTGATACGTTGAAGAGCAATTTCGAGAAGCTTCAACTGGAGTGTGAAATTTTACGAGAAGAAAACTCAATTTATGCCAGCACCGGTGATGAGACCGGCAATGGTGCGAATAATAACAACCCGCAGAATGTGGTGTTTTTAGAAAGTCGTAACCTAAAGTTAGAGGAAGCACTTCTAAAACTAAGAGAGCTGAATTTAAGCACTGAAACAAAATACAAAGAGAAGATTTCAGGTCTGGAGAACGAATTGTCGCACGCAGTCGAAGAATCTCGAAATTTAACTCAGGTCAACGATAAACTCCTTGCAGCTGAAGACGCCATTTCAAATCTCAGACAACAATTGGATAGTGCTCTTGGCGCAGAAGAGATGATTGAATCGTTGACTGAGCAAAACCTTGAACTGGGTGAGAAATGCCAGGCCCTTCAGTCAACGATCGAAGAGCTTGAAACACTGAAAGAACTTAACGATGAGTTAGAGGCAAACCATATTCAACGAGAGAAAATGCTACAAGATGATATCAAATTTATGAAGTCCCGAAGTGGAGACAATAGTAGCAAGCTCAAAGATCTTCAAGACAGAAATGAAAATCTTGAGACTGCAATTATTCGTTTCAGGGATCTGGTCGCCAGTCTTAATAGCGAAATTGCACAACTCAAGACTGTCTCCACCAACGATGAAAAGCTCACGACTAATATTTACAGGCAAACAGTCGATGACTTGAACTTGGAAGACGTTTTGAATAAAACTGCAGCATATTTCAAGACGAGCATTCAACAGCACATGGCTCATATTTCTGGGTTGCACCTCGAGATCATGACATGTTATGCCCCATCAGAATATATTGCTGACGAACCTAGCCTAAAAGTTTTTATTTCTGCAAATTCTTTGGTATCTAAGTCGTTAATTTTGGAGTCATATATTCGACAGCATGTTAGAGAAAACACAAATCTACGGATCACAATTGCACTATCCATAGATGAATTAAAGAGGTCTGCGATGAAGATTTGTGATCTGATTAGAACAACAACAGTTGACAAATTCAGTTCTTTTTCTGCTATCCAAAAAGAGCTTACTAAAGTTGATGAAAAATTGACTTCTGACATTGATAGTCTGTCATTAGGAAATTACGGCGACGATGCCCTGTTGGCATCTATAAAGAGCTCAGTAGCAACAATCAGGGGCCTCGCTAATTCATATGAATTTGTCGAAGGTGGTAATTCTTTGGATCTTCTGGTATATGCCCAGGATGTTGTCGAGCTAGCCATATCGTTGCCAAAAATGTCTCGAGACCCATTGACACAATTAAGTCCTTTACTTTCGAAAACAGTCAATGGAGTCATTTTTAAACGGCAGCAAGAAATAGCGAGTTCACTGGATGAATCTGACATTGCAACCTTGAAAAGCTTTTTAAATGAAATCGGAAATGCTATTGACTTGGAAATCACACCATCACAATATGAAAAAATTGATGCTATGGCTAGTGAAGTTAACGATATTTTGAGCAAGGGACTTCGCAATACATCCAAGCTGCCTCAAAGTCCGTGGGCTTTGAAAAAAGAACAAATAAAAAATTTAAAGGTAAGCCAACAGTCCACAGATAAAGAGCTCGAAGATCTTCGTATGGAGCAGGTAAGACTTAATGTTCTTTTGAAGAATAAAGATAGGATTATAGAGGAATTGGAAGTCAAGATCGACCTTACTGGATCAAAGTTAGGTAGGGCTCAGGATAGAGACAGGCTCATTGTGGAGTTAAAACAGTCTATAGCCAGTTCAATGAAGAAGGAGAAGGATATGCGTACTAATTTGGACCAAATTTCCAAAACTGTGGAATTGCAGGCTGCTCAACTCGAGAAATATGAGAAATCTAATATTACTGCTTTGAAAGATGATGAGATATTGTCGGTCATTAATATTTCAGCCCTCACACTTCAAGAGGAAGTTAGACGACTACGAAATGTTGTTTCTCAACTTGATAATGAGAACCATGAGCTTCGCAAAAGAGGGGATGGAAATGTATTCTTTTTAAATGTTCCACTTGAGGTGCGTCCTGCCAGAAATATCAGTGGACTTTATCGAGAGTGTCGACCCTTATTTAAAAACATCAGGTTAGCAGCCACCGAATATGATTTTCTGAGAATCACCGCACCCGGTACGTCTCTCTGGAGGCCACAGAGAACAACAACTAATATGAAATATTTATTGCAAGCTGAAAACTTCAAACAAATAGAGTTACAGGTCCATGCAGCAGGTGTACATTAGAGAAAGTTAGAAAATAAAATAAATAAATAATTACGCTTTAACTTAGCTTAAGCAGACGAGTCATACAGCACCATTCGGGACAGAATCGAGCTTTTTTTCTGATACATTTTTCCGCTTAGGCCATTTTTTAGCTAAATCAATAGATTCAGCTGGCCATAACCATTTCAAAATCTCGTAAAGAATAATGTCTACTATTATGCACAAAACAAACAATTTTCCAGCCCATGGACCTCCTTGGTAATGCTTTGCTAACCGTTCAATGATAGGCGGTTTCAAAGTGGTAGGATCAATATTGTTGTAGACAGTTTCAGTCCTTGCAGCAACATCCTCCCAGCAATACATGTCAGCCACTTCATCGTGAAATTTGGATGCATCAATTTTCTTATCCTCTATCAGAGAAATAGCATGGAGAGTACTTTTAACGAGGGCATCTGCAGATGGTTCAGCATATACTGTCATATGTGAAGGTAAAACTTCGGGAATACCTCCTACCGTGGTCGTCACTACCAAGAGTCCACAAGAGGCTGCTTCGACGATTACAGTCCCGAAAGCTTCAGTAAGCGATGCGTGTAGGTATATGTGGCCAGACACCATAACATCGCGCACTTCCTCGTGATGTATGCTTCCAATAAGTTCAACACGTTCTTGAAGCTGGTATTTTTCTCTCATCTGTTGCAGATCGACCTCTTTTGGACCGCTTCCAGCTATTATGAAATCGACTTTGGGATGTGTAGCGCATATCCTTGGGATAATAGCTGTCAACAGATCCGCGCCTTTATTGGGGTATAGTCTCGAGATAACAACTATGGTGATTCGAGATTTACTTGCTCTCGTAGGATCGGGAACGAAATTCTCTGAAACCACAGCATTAGGGATCACACTGACATTGGTAGGATCCAGATTTGCTCGAAGTACTGTGTTTTCTTTACATGTATGAGACACACAAATGACATGGCCAACATCAGTCAACGAAAACTTCAAAAGCTTATTCACCAGAATAGATCCTGCATCTACAAACCCAAATAGCGAATGGTCTGTGAAAACGGTCCGTAATCCCATGGTTCTCGCATGTACTACCGCTTCATGGCAAAGGCTGCTCATACTAGCATGACCATGGACGATATCGATCTGCTCGCGGACAAATATCTGCCGAAGAATTGGGAATGCCGAAAACACAGTCGGGAAGGTACTTTCTCTGTAGATCACAAGAAATGGAACATAATAGATCTTGAGCCCATTTGTCAAAACACGGATTCCAGTCCGTGATCCATATGCATGCGTTACCACGATAACAGAATGGCCCATATCAATCAGCTTTTGAGACAGCTGATGAATATGAATCTCTACACCTCCTGCTTGAGGGTAAAAGAAATCACATACCATACTATTGGTCAGCGAATTCCACAATATTGGTTCATTAACTTACGCTATGTTATACATGGCAATCAACTGACTATGAAATGAACTTCACAATTATCAATATTCATAACAAGGCTCTCCAATCAGTTTGCTATTTACCCACACAGACAGATGGGATAGCTTTTTTTTTTGGATTTCTCTACAACCAATGTCCAATAAGCCAATATGGTCACCCTAAGTGCAAAGTTGAGCGTAGGTAGGGGGCATGTGGAACATCCGTTTAGGGCTGTGGGCTGAGCGTCATATAATTACAGACCATATCTGAACTTAAGCTATAATTAATTAATTTATCCACATTCTTTGTCTTTCGTTTGAAATTAAACTGTATATTATCTGTGGATGAACTAGGTGAAAAAAGACCGTGACAACGAAACTGAGCTAAGTGGAGAGTTGTAAATGCGCGAAGACGAATCACAGGGTGCCGAGCGGGAACCGCCGACGGGTTCCTCTGTTCCAGTAGAACCTCCTGCCTACGAGTTGGATGACGAGGATGGCGAAGATGAACCGTTTTTGCCAACAGCAACACACGTATCAGGTAGACCGACGCTTCCTCGATTGCCTAGTTGGATGCTAAGGCAGTATGAGTTCAATAGAAACGAAGGCGGGAGGTCTGCCACGAATAGATCTTTGGGGGACGTACATGCGTCAAATACCGCTACCGAGGGTCATCGCGATAGTGAAGAGCGAGATTTAAGAGTGGAGATGGATTTCTTTGAGATTGAGGAACCTGGTGAGGGTACTGATGGTGGATCGCCCCCTCAGACTGTATATGCGCGTGCCAGTAGAGCATCATTACGACTAGCTCAAAAGCTCAATGTAACATTCATCCATCCAGTTCAACATATGATAGTTGATCCTATTGCAAAGGTATGGCATGTATTGAATGGAAAGATCGATGCGGTTTTGGGAAGGTTTGGTAACCCGCTAGTTTTCAGAAGGCTATTGTATCTATTTGTCATGGGCGTGATCGTGTTCATGGCAGTATCGATTGGCGTTGTCCCAGGAGATAGTTCTTTTGGAGGAGGTCAGGGACTGTTTGGTAATTACTTCCATGACCATCAGAAGCTTATTCCTTATTTGAAAGACTCTATCAGCGCCCAGTCTATCCGTGATACTCTTGAGTATATGTCATCAATGTCTCACATGGCAGGAACTTCTGGTGACGTTACATTGGCACAGCATGTTGATGGAATATTCGATAGCTATGGGTTTTCCATTTCTTTATTTAACGAGGAGTCAGTATTTCTATCATCGCCTAACTCCTCGGAAACTGCCATGCAGTTACAACTGTTAGGAGATGATGGCTCTATTGCATACGAAGCGTCTCTATGGGAAGGATCTCCATATTCTAGTCCCACGGGATCTCAATCACCACCTAGACCATTCCATGCCCTTTCTGCTGCTGGTAGTGCAACGGGACATATCATATATGCTAACTTTGGCACCAAAGATGACTACAAGGTATTACACGACTCTGGTATCGACACCCAAGGTGCTATTGTTCTTATAAAAAATGGAAGGATGGCTCTGGGTCTCAAGCTTAAAATTGCTCAAGAGCAGGGGGCAGTTGGAGTAGTGACATTTAGCGAAAAGCATGCGAACGTTCAATCGTGGCCTGATGGACCTGACTATGGAGATGATAGTGTTGAAAGAAGTGACGCTGCTCTAGCAGCTATCTACCCAGGAGATATTTTGACACCTGGGTGGTCGAGTAACAGAAATGAGGCCATTGATTATAAGATTGCTGAGAATGTTCCCAAAATCCCAAGTTTGCCCGTTTCTTGGAATACCGTCAAGCCATTTTTGGAGTCATTGAAGGGTAAAGGTGTTATGGTAAAGGATGATTGGGAGAACAATGGATCACCCAACGTGCAAGAATGGTGGACTGGAAACAAAGATTCTCCAAAAGCATTTTTGAAAAATGAACCAATCTTTAAAAGCCGTCACAAAGTGTGGAATGTTATGAGAGGTATCGAGGCTATCGAAAAACCAGATATAGCCATATTGGTTGGAGCGCAGCGTGATGCATTTTGCTATGGCGCTGTTGAACCTCTTTCGGGCACGGCCATAATGTTGGAACTAGCTCGTGTATTTGCATTACTCAATAGCCAAGCAGGTTGGGCTCCACTTCGTCGCATATATTTTGTTAGTTGGGATGCTTCTGAGCAGAACATTGCTGGAAGTACAGAATGGGTGGAGACAAACTACAAGACATTACTCCAAGAGGGTCTGATTTATATAAATTTGGATGCTGCAGTATCTGGCAAGAACCTTGAGGTGTCTGGACATCCTTTTTTTGAGGGAGCATTGCATACGGTCCTTAGTAATGTCCAGGATCCGTTGGTAAACACATCTTCGTTGGCAGATTCATGGAAAGATGGGCACCTGTCACCTTTTAAAGAGATAAATGACGCTCTTCCTTTCCAGTCACATGCAGGCACTTCGTCGTTGAGTGTTAGGTTTAGTGCAGACGAAGGAGTATTTCCACGTCACAGTTGCTATGATACCTTCGACTGGATCACCAAGTTTGCTGATCCCGATTTCAAATACCACAAGGCTTTGGCAGAAATTGTCGCCCTTTTAATTTTGAAGTATTCTGATGAACCAGTTATTCCCTTTAATCTGAGGTCATTTGGTGAACGGTTGCATTACTTTACGCGGGATACAGAGAAATATGCCCAATCTTCGCCCGGCTGGAATGGAGGTACATTGGATTTCAATCCATTGATAAAGGCAGCCGATACTATGGTTGAGACTGGTGTTATATTTCACGACTGGGTGCATTCATGGAATGAAAACGTCATGCAAGGCGGCGAGTCTCCGATGGTTGCGACAAGCAGATTTAACTGGAACAACAGGGTTCTCAGGCTTGACAAGGATCTTCTAAATCGCCAAGGGCTCTCAAGACGCCCTTGGTATAAGCACAGTATCTTTGGTCCACAATTATGGCACCCGACCGATCCCAACAATAATTTTGAGTGGTCAACATTCCCGGGTATTCGCGATGCTATTGAATCGGGTGACTGGTCTGCAGCCCAGCAGCAAATCAATGAAGTTGCAGAGATGATTACTGGTGCTTGTAACAGAGTTATAAGTTGATTCTCACCGGTTGAAGTCGGGACGGAACAAACAAGAAGACACTCAAAAAGAAGCATAGGGATTAATTGCCAATTATTCATATTTACGTAATCGGATTTACGAGGAAATTCATTCTGTAATGTTATCGTACGATTTCTACATTGCATTATAAAGTCTTTTAGTTCTTACTTTTAATTGTTACTAGGGCTATTTTTCATGACCATTATTGACCGAATTTCATCTAAGTTATAATTAGTCGCTTAATTTTTAAACCAATATGAATATGCTTACTGTAAACTCTCAAAGATATGAATGAAAACTGGATGGATGCTCTCATTCATATCTTTGAGAGGTTTTCGTTCCAGCGAATTATTTTGTTCGTGTCACAAAATAGCAAGTAAAATAATGCGTGCACAAATTGTATATATGATTGCGAGAGTTCGCTCAAGTGTCGGTTGTTGTCTGTATTTTCTTCACATGTCAATTCTTATGGAACATCATATAGAAGCCCCACACGGAGCGGAACATTTGTTTAACCTCCTCGCCCCAGCCTAAACCAGCGGATCCGGACGCTCGATAATTGTCATCATAACATGGAGGGCATTAATTACACCTATGTCAATTATTTCTTGATCGCTGCTATTCTTCTAGTTGTTGTAAGAAGATTCTTGTGGTCAAGAAACTCTGGAATAGACAGTGAAGATGACGACATAAACTACGCTCAGTTGGAACCATTGGTGTTCACCTCCTATACCCCACAAACCTTAGAGAAATTCAATGGCAGAGACGACCCACGTGTTTTATTGGCAGTGCAAGGAACCGTTTACGATGTTACTATGGGTCGTAGCTTCTACGGCCCGGGAGGGCCGTACGAGAACTTTGCTGGCCATGATGCATCACGAGGGTTGGCCAAAAATAGCTTTGACATTTCCATGATCACGCCAATTGCCGAGCCCATCGATTTGCTTGAAGGTTTGAGTGAGCATGATTTGAGCACGCTGAACAGTTGGAAGGAACTGTTTGAATCTAAGTATCCCGTTGTAGGTGAACTCCAGAATGACAGTAAGCACAAATAACCTCTATCAAATTGTATAGTTGCACTTCATGCAGGAAATATAATTATAACCTTTCATCATAATAACCTTTGCTCCTGCATCACCATAAAATCCCTGTTTGGTCATTTTATAGCAATAAAATTATTGAAACATCGGTTATTTCTTACTATAATTTTTTTTTCTTCTTTTTCACTCATAAGGTGTTACTATATCCGTAGCAATAGCTTAGCAGTTGAAAGGTCTAGAATAGGCTAATCAGCGGACAGCTTACCTTGCATTAGCGGGGTCAAAACGCATCTTAGTTGAAAAAGACCGCTAACCGAATTGCTTGGATACGGCATGAGCTGCATTAGCGCAGTATTATTTTACTCCTGAGTCCCAGGTACTAGCTCGTTAGAGATGGGCTGCCCTATCGTTAATGAGAAATTTGTCATGAGCGGGGCTCCATTGAAACAATAACAGCTATTATGCGTCGATCGTCATATATAAACGTGGATCTGCAATCGCCCATCCGCACGTGGGGCAAATTACTGCCAGATTCAGATGGTTCAGGCAGGACAAATAACGCCGTGGTTACAGATAGCTCAAACATATATATATGGACTATGTTTTTTATGCTCCATAGCAATGCTCAAGTTTTTGACCCTAATTGCCAGTGTTCTAAGCGCCTGCCGGGCTGTTCAGCCGGTGGTCCGGGATTACTCTGATCCGTCCAGCCCTGTTTCACAGTTTCGTTTGGCTTTCAACGGTCCATTGGGTGTTACTGTATCATGGAGTTCTCCAAGTGAGATCTCTACTCCTCAAGTTTGGTTTGGTGAGGATCCGAGCTCTCTTACTGCTTCGGGTGTAGGATCATCATGTACTTTCCAGAGTGCTGTGACCTACGATAATCATGTTTCGATTGACAACCTTAAGCCTTTCACAAAATACTATTACAAGGTTAGTGACCTGCCTGAAGACACCGACCTTGAAGAGCAGGGATTCTATTTCTACACTGCTCGAGAGGCTGGAGACCAAACTCCGTTTACCATTGGTGCTTTTGCAGATTTAGGAATTGTTACCGGAAACCTATTTACCAAGCAGATTCCTGACACTTTTAACTCTATTTTGGAGTCTAGAAATGACTATGAATTTTTATGGCACTCGGGAGATTTTGGATACGCTGATGATTGGTTGTGGGAAGAATTAACCGGTGTTTATCCGTTGGAATTGTCTAAAGGACATCAGGTTTATACTAACATTATGAACGCTTACTATGATCAGTTTGTTAACGTCACTAAGAATACTATTTATATGACAGGTCCTGGTAATCACGAAGCTGACTGTATCGAACCTGACCTTGATACAATTACTCAAAAATTTGATATTTCCATTTGCCCCGACGGCCAGAGGAATTTCACTAGTTATTTAAACCATTTCAACATGCCAACCGAGCAGCAACAACAGGGATATCTTCAAAATATGTGGTACTCATGGGATTACGGAATGGTCCATTTCATTCAGTTAAACACTGAGACAGACCTTGCAGCTGGTGTAGTAGCGCCAGATGAACCTGGTGGAAGTGGTGATCTCTACAGTGGACCTTTTGGTGCGCCTAACCAACAATTGGATTGGTTAGAGGCAGACTTGGCTGCTATTAACCGAACCAAGACCCCTTGGGTTATTGTTTCTGGACATAGACCATGGTACTCTGCTTCTTCCAGCTCTATCTGTTCCGACTGTGCCACTGCTTTTGAAAGCACCATTCTTAAGTATAATGTAGATCTTGTTTGGTTTGGCCACGTTCATTATTACGAGAGAGATACTCCTGTTGCTAATGGACAGCCAGATCCTAATGGATTGGAAAACCCACCTGCTCCTTGGTATATCACTACAGGTGCTGGAGGTAATTTTGAAGGTCACAGCAGTGCTGACAAAACTTGGCCCAATTACACTGTTGTTGTTAACCAAGCTGACTACGGCTGGTCCAAACTCACTTTCCACAATTCCTCTTATCTTACTCAGCAGTTCATTAGCTCTACTTCTGGTGAAGTTCTCGACGAGGCTACATTGTTCAAGAACCATGGACTTGACTGGTAAATTTTGTATTATGATCCTATAGACAATTTATTTTCGCACTTGTGTAAAAATTCGAGAAAGAATTTCAGAATACTAAAAAACGTATTAAAATTCATAAGAGAAAGTTGAACATTATTGCGAACCGGAACCAAAGACACTTGATCTTTGATATATAGTTATAGCAAAGCAAAGAGAGCGTCCTATCATGCTCTCTGATATTGGTAAAATGTGGGGGTGGTTATGGTACGATACTGCCATGGTAAAAACAATATCAAGACGAGAAAAGAAGTAAGCAATCATCCCGAGAGATTTATACATCTCACCGAAGGTAGCATAATGTAGAGAAGTTACACTTGGTTTATAGCAACAGTTTGGTACTTCACTCTTCAGCCGAAATGCTAGATTCCCGATATCATCGGGTCGAATTTCCTATTAGAGATTCAGGGGCAGTGTGGCGGTCTGCGTATATATCAGACTCTAATTTATAGATGCCGTTCTTTCGTTTAAGATTTAAACGAAAAACAGAGTTTGGACCGCTGAAAATTTATATATTATTCACGGGACTAAATCCGTCTGTTTTATATATACAGGCTTTTACTTCTATACCAATAACCTCACAGATAGGGGTCTTGTATAATAGGGTTGTACGCATTTGTTTTTTCCCTCCAAATAAGAAAAAGAAAAATATCTGAGAAAATAAAATAGAGACTGAAAATACGATATACAGAGAATGTCCGAACTTCAACATCCTACAATAGTTGATGGTTGGTTCTATGAGAAATCTGAAGATTGGCCTGGTCAGGCTTTGGGTCTTCGGGTTGATAGGATCCTCCACGTTCAAAAGTCCGAGTTCCAAGATGTATGTATAGTTACTTCGGATAGAACAGCAGCTAATCAAAGGTCCTGATATTCAAAAGTACCGACTATGGGAATGTTCTAGTGCTTGATGGGGTTATCCAAGCAACCGAGAGAGACGAATTTGCGTAAGTGATATTCTCTATTCTGTAATAATGGCGGCACATCTAACTAAAAGATACCAGGAGATGATAACTCATATCCCATTAATGGCCCATACAAACCCTAAGAAGGTTCTGGTGGTTGGAGGTGGAGACGGAGGAGTACTGAGAGAGATCGCTAAACATAAATGCATTGAAACCATCGAAATAGTTGAAATTGACGATTTAGTAGTCAAGTTGGCCAAGAAGTTCTTACCCGACATGGCTAAGGGGTACGATGACCCTCGCGTGACCTTGCATATCACTGACGGATTTGAGTTCCTGCGGGGAAAGAAGAACGAGTATGATGTGATTATTTCAGATACCTCAGACCCCGAGGGACCAGCGGAACAGCTATTCCAGGAGCATTATTTCCGTCTTTTGCATAGTGCTCTAACAGACCACGGGCTTATTGCTATGCAAGCATCTGAAAATGTATGGCTTAAATTGCCTGCCCTGCAGGAGTTGAAGGCTACTTGCAAGAAGGTGTTCCCGACAGTTGAATACAGCTCTACTTGTGTTCCAACCTATACATCTGGCCAGTTGGGTTTGATGATTTGTAGCAAGGACAGCGAACAAGATCTCACAATTCCCAGCAGAGTATGGTCGCCCGAAGAAGAGGTCTCCATTAATCGATATTATAACCGACATATCCATACCACAAGCTTTGTGGTACCAACTTTTGCACGAAAGTATTTATCTAGTTAAATTATCATATCTTCCTATCAGAATCAAAGTCAGAATCCCTTGAAAATGTCATCGATTGAGTTTTTAGCCTTCTTTTTTTTCTTGGATTTCTTGTCTCCCATATCCTGGGATTTGCGCTTTGATTTGTGTATGCCAGCATCTGTTGCGATTTTTCGGGCTTTAGACTCTTTCAGTTCTTTGGTCATAAGGTTCGAACCAGATTCAGAACTTTGGCGCTCAACAACTTCGCCAATGTCAACGTTTGCAAACCCAGCCACGTTCCCGGCATTTGACATAGTGGTGTCAGTTCTAGTCTGAACACTAGAACTGGCGTCTACGGGGTCTTCGTTGGACTCTCTGCTCTGAGCAAGGGGTGCCAATAAATGCCATAGCTTTGACAATATACCCACCATTGCTAGCCCTATTGTTATAAATTGCCCCTGGGCAATGATGCCGTTGAAACATCTATAGGCTACTGGAAATATCTTTTTTACGAGATAAGTAGCTATTGGAATGGGATCAAAATCTTTCGATTCTATGCTGTCATAGAGCTGACAACACCGTCTATGTATTATGGACATGTACTTCCACCATTTTGCCTGCCTATGCTGGTTTCTATTTCTATGATACAACAGATGAAGTAGCTCACACTCGTTTTTCAGGCCATCGATATCCAGCTTTTCCATGGATGTCACAGGGCGAGGAACAGGCAGGCTACGCATAATACTATGTACATGATAATCTCGGTTTGGCTGAAGATGTGATATATAAAACATATGACCCCGGGCAAACATTATCTTCTAAACCAATACATTTCCGTGTGGAACTAATGACACAAACTTAACTTTTGATCAATTGACTTCTCAAAGATATTATTCCACAAAGCAACGCGAGTCATTTACCATTGGTGGAATGATTTAGTTGTCCGAAAACCAGTATAGTATAAATCGGTACAGCTTGGCAGAGAACTTGCAGCATGTAACTCAGAGCAAGCCAATTGGTCAGATTCAGCCAATTGAGTTATTATCTAATTTTATGGCGCCCCCTTGGACATTCGCATAATTTGTGGACCAGATCATATGGGCTCTATCATATTGGGAAACCCCTACCCGATGGGATGCCTTTATATATAAAGAGGTTCGCGTCAAGGGGCTTCTTGTTTACTTCTTCACTGATAGTCTTATTTAGAGAATAGTTAGCTTAATAGCTTTTTTACCAGTTTTCTTTTAAGCCTCTTTTGCACGTGTCTTTTGATTATTGCTTCTCTTTGCACTTTTTTGTTTTGCTTTTTTTGTTTTGTTCTCAGTTCATTGTTATTGTTTTATTGAGTTTACTGATCTCGCTTTCGCGTGTTCAACCATGGGTGATAATCGGCTACTTTCCAATCGCGTCCACAAACTTGGAGACGACAATCATGATCGAGCCTCTTCACAGCAGTTCATGGATTCTTCCAAGCTGACCAACCACTTGCAAGGTTCTCAGACGTCATTGTGGTCCAACCTTTACAATCAAGGCGCCAGTGCTTCTAATCAGTGGTCATCAATGATTGGTGTCTCCAAATGGAGTCATTTGAAAGTCAAGTCTAATGATACTGATCGAACTCCTCGTAAGGCTACATATGATTATAATGAAATTGATAAGTCGAGCTCTAGTATCGGCTATCCTATTGGACCTGCGGGTGGTAATTATTCTCTGTCTAGCTTTCCGAAGTCATTATCTGATTTGAATCTTGAGGACACTCCTCTTGATGCTCCCAAAATGCCCAGATTGACTGAAGAAAATCAAGAAGCACAAATTCCGAGCCCTAAGTCGCGATTGATTCGAATTGCAGTTACAAATGCTGATTCAAAAAGCGTTGATGCGACAATGGATGTCTGCTCATCGTTTGGAGATATAGCCAATTGTTGGACACCTTCTCGAGGTGTCCTGTTGATTCTTTACTATGATATCTATCATGCTGAATCTGTTGTTGTAAACCTATTTCAAATGAAGATTGCTGGAATTAACCAACACAGCGTTCAATATGTTGAAATTTGTATTTTGGGAAAAGAAATTATTTACCGAAATATACCCAATCCCGATTTGTTCAAGTTACCCAAGGCACTTGTTATCATTTCCAGCTATCATTATTTATCTTCAAAGACCATTGTGTCGTTTCTGAGAAAATTTGGAAATGTTTCAGAAATTCGATATTTGTCCTCACAGTCGGTTGACTATAATGACTCTCGACAATTACTCAGTGTCGAGTTTTCTGACGTTAGATCCGTTATTGAGCTATGTGGAAATTCTGCTCATGTTATCGAGGTAAGCCCTTTTCTTTTTTTTTTGATTTGATTATTTCTAACTTATTAGGATGCAGAAATCTACAGTACTTTTTTACACCGGTACAAGACAGAAGACCTATCTGGCTCTGTGTCACGATATGGATCAGCATCTGGCTCTGGTACTGGATCTGTTTCTGCATCAGTATCGGGCAGGGCAGATTCAGATGACGACTCGTCTGGGCCTTCAACAGTATTTAGTGTCATGAAAGGTCCTGAAGTGCAATTGATATCGACAGATCAAGAAGTTTCGAGTGGAGTCGGTGGTCACATCGCAGAGCGCTTTTTGCGAGATATTGGTGTGGATTCATACCCGTCGGTATATCCCTCTCTTTTAACCAAAGATACCACTAAGGAAGATTTCATGAAGCATGGTCTCCTTGATATGGAAAGCCCATCCACTACTAACGACAGGGTCAAACTAACTGGAGGCAACGAACAAGTTGGAATTATTACTCGAGCCCCAGTATCATCTGACAACGTAGTTGATCTGAAGCGAATCTCTTTTGGGCTTGATACCAGAACTACTTTGATGTTACGAAATATACCCAATAAAGTTGACCAGCGGGTACTCAAGGAGTACATCGATCTTACCAATAAAAATACCTATGATTTTCTTTGTATGATACTGAGAATTTAAAGTGCTAACAGTTAGATTTGAGGATTGATTTTGCAAATAAGTGTAATGTTGGATATGCATTTATCTCGTTTATTAAACCAGAGTACATCATCACTTTTGCCAAGGCCAGATGTGGAACAAAATGGTGAATACTTTTACTTTCTCGTCTTTGGTTTCAGAGCTAATCTAAGGAACCGTTACAATTCTGACAAGATTTGTGATATGTCTTACGCCAATATATAAGTATCCTAGTGGGGTTTTTCAGATGCTAACTCACTCAAGGGAAAGGGAGCTTGATTGAAAAGTTCAGGAATTCGTCGGTAATGGACCAAGATCCAGCTTACCAACCAATGCTTTTTTGTTCAGAAGGCCCCAATATCGGCATGCAAATGTCTTTCCCTACTCCCAACAACTTGAATAGAAAGTTGCGTTCTCAAGCAAGCATTACGCGGGTTGGTAGGTTTTTTTAGAGATTTTGTTTTTATTTTTTTAATTTACTTTTGGGACTATGATTGACTAATCTAGGTCTTTATCCTCCCCAGGAACGGGCCAAGATCTCCAGCAAGGCGAAAGGAAAGGCAAAGGCAAGCAGTCGACGTTGAAGATAATGGCTTCTTTATATTATCATTGTTGAAAATAATAATTATTATATACAAATTTAAATAATCACTCATTTGGAGCTTATACTTACTGTGACAACCGTTGTATTTGCTCAATAAGCTCTTGCATTGAACTGGGATCTAATCCAGAGTCCACGAAATCCTTTGGGACATAGCTTTCGGAATGCTCAACACTGCCAAATCCTCGAGAACTATCAGACTTATCTACTAGCCTGAATTCAGGTTCAAAATCCTTGTTCAATGGATCCAGTTGAATGATTTGAGGCCAAGAGTAAAGAAGAGTATCAGTTTTAGACGCAAAGGGATTGATGTCAATCAACCACACTCTATCAAATGGCCGTGGAACATAAACGTCCATGACAAAGCTGGCATCAGGAAACGAAAATCGGATACTGCTCTCAAAGAAGTGATAGATTTGTTCCTCGATCCGCTCTTTTAATGGCCCTAAGAAATCATAGTAATTCATATCTCTCTGAGTAATGCCAACTATTTCCCTTTCTTTCACAAAACACCGAAACTCAAGTGCAGGATTGATTTCAAACCATTTGCGGAGCACCAGCTCGAATTCCGGTTCCGTAACAGGTGACGATGTACTATCGAAATCACTGCAGTCTGTATATGATTCAGTCAAGTCATGTACAATATAAGAGGAAGCCTTTAACAGCATATACAAATCAGAAGGATTGACACATTTCATATCGTTCGTAGTGGAAATCCATATGGCATCCTTTGGTGCGGACCAATTAAGCTTTGGTGCAACTGCACCTCCCAACTCGGAAATCGTGTCATGAATCTCCTTATGTAATGCTACAAATTTCACTGTTGGATCCTCAACTGTATCCTGAGTCTCATCTTCGCTGTCTTCAGATTCAGTATCACTGTCCTTGTCCCACTCAAGTCCTTCGTCATCGTGCGGTAAGTTGATGCCATCAGCTAATAAGTAATCAATGAACTCTTTAGGAAGTGGCCTTAAAAGTCGTGTTTTAGGACAAACCTTTTTGTAAAGAGAATACCAGGATGAAAATTGACAATTCTGTATATGAGCAACTGTTGGCGTCGGTCCTTCAGAATTCTGGTCCGAAGATGACATATTAGCAGAGGGCATTCTGACTGTTTCTAGTAACTTTTTATGTCTGTGACAGGGGAAGATGCTCCCAACAGATATAGATTAAATCAGGAGAAAGTAAGTCGAAAGAAAACAATTTTAAAAAAAGAAACGAGCTTCTGACCGCTGTTTAGGGAGCCCAAAATAGAAGCAAAAAAGAAGATCGTTAGCTTGCTGTTAATACAGTACTTTTTCTTTACTAAGTAAGTGACTGTATGCCAATTCTTAATCTCACATTTGTCGATGGAAAGTGGGTTAGGGAATTCCTGACCTTCCAAACTTAGTCTGGCAAGCAAAGGCAATTATATTATTACCCTGTTGTCCGAATTTCTTAAGTGAAATAAACCGTGACAGATCAGATTACTTCACCAATACTCACTAATATGGCACATGTGGCACCAACTCCATCCAGTGGAGTTTTCAGAGACAAGGAGAAGCCTCAAGAGGTTCGTCGTAGCAACATTCTTGCTGCAAGGGCTGTAGCAGATGCCATTCGAACATCGCTTGGTCCTCGAGGAATGGACAAGATGGTTCAGACTAGTAAGGGACAGGTGATTATCACTAATGATGGCCATACTATTTTACAGCACATGGCAGTGATGCATCCTGCCGCTAAAATGCTTGTTGATCTATCTGGTGCTCAGGATGTTGAGGCAGGTGATGGTACTACCTCAGTTGTGGTGATTGCCGGTGCTCTACTCGGTGCTGCTGAGAAGCTGCTCAATAAGGGAATCCACCCTTCAATTATTGCCGAGTCTTTCCAGCGTGCTGCCACTCGTGGTGTAGAGGTTTTGCTTGATATGTCACATAAAATTTCCCTTTCAGATCGGGAGCAATTGATTAAGGCTGCTTCTACGTCATTGAACTCCAAGATTGTGTCGCAGTACTCGACCCTTTTGGCTCCCATGGCGGTCGACGCGGTGTTGAAGGTCATTGACCCTGCAGCAGCGACTAATGTGGACTTGAATGATGTTAGATTGATTAAGAAGGTTGGTGGAACCATTGACGATACTGAGTTGGTGCCTGGGTTAGTGTTGACCCAGAATGCTGTCAAATCGGCTGGTGGCCCAGGTAGAATGGAGAAGGCACGAATTGGTATGATCCAATTCCAACTGTCACCTCCCAAGCCTGATATGGAGAATCACGTTGTTGTCAACGACTATCGTCAGATGGATAAGATTCTTAAGGAAGAGAGAACTTACCTTCTTAATATGTGTAAGCAAATCAAGAAGGCCAAGTGTAATGTTCTGTTTGTGCAAAAGTCTATTCTTCGTGATGCTGTTAACGATCTATCCCTTCATTTCTTAGCAAAGTTGAACATCATGGTTGTTAAGGATATAGAGCGAGATGAGGTCGATTTTATCTGCAAAGGCACAGGTTGTACACCTATTGCTGACATTGACATGTTCACTGAGGATCGTCTAGGAAATGCCGATTTGGTGGAAGAGGTCGAGTCGTCAGGTTCTCGAATTATCAAGGTCAATGGTGCTAAGGTTACAGCATCCGCAAATGGTTCTACCGCATCTACTGTTTCTATTATCTGCAGAGGTGCAAATCAATTGATCCTCGACGAGTCCGAGAGATCCATGCATGATGCTCTATGTGTGATTCGATGTCTCGTTAAAGAGAAGGCTCTTATTGCCGGAGGAGGCGCACCAGAAATCGAGATTTCTAGAATCCTTACAAAGGAGTCGAGGAAGTTGGCTGGTACAGAGGCGGTTTGCTGGAAAGAATTTGCTGATGCTCTGGAAGTTATTCCTACCACTCTGGCTGAAAACGCTGGTCTCAATAGCATTGATGTGGTGACTGATCTCCGGAATCGACATGAAACTGGTCAGCGAAATGCTGGTGTCAGTATCCGAAGGGGAATTGCAAATATCTATGATGAACATGTATTGCAACCTGTTCTTGTCAACAGCAGTGCAATCACCCTTGCTGCCGAGTGTGTCAAGTCCATTCTTCGAATAGATGATATTGCATTCAGTCGTTAGTGTACATAATATTTACATAGGACTTATCTAGTTTTGTTGTGTTGTAATTGTTGTAGTTTTGTTCTTTGTTTCATTTCTAGTGCTTGTGGCATCATATGTCGTATCCCTATTGAACAAACTGCTACCGTCGTAGTATCTTTACGGCATCTTTAGAAAACACGTATGATAGTCCACTCCAAATAGTAGTAGTAGCAACTAGATATCCAAATCCAGTAAGTCCGTGATCGAACAATTGAGCAGTTGATTCCTCAAGGGAGCCTACAACGACTGGATAAACTAGACTGGATCCCAAGTATACCATTTGCAAAAAGGTATTGTACTTGGAAATAGTGGTAGGATGCACTTCAGCAGATGGGATTGAGAAATCCCAATACCTCATAAACGTTTTTGGTGGAGGTAGTGAAATATATCGGTAGTAAAATGCAGACAATCCGAGCAAAAAGTCTCGTCCCAAAATGATTGCTGCTATTGGAAGAGGAACATCCCCCGAAACAGCTAAACAAGATGCAAGTGTGATCATAAGTGCCTTATCTGCCAGTGGATCAATCACAGAACCTACTACACTTTGCATTTTGAACCGCCTAGCAATGTAGCCATCCAGTAAATCCGTCATACCCGAATACACCACGAGCGACAGGGCCCAAAACGACTGACCATGGACAACGAGGTAGCCAATCACCGGAGCAGCTACAAGCCGTGATAATGTCAACATATTGGGGATTGTATAAATATCCTCTCGGATCTCCTTTAACTTGGAAGCAACAGGTTTCTTGTCGTTAAGTGCCGGTCGATACGCTGATAATGACCGTACACCAATAACCGATCCCACGCGTGATAGATTGATCCTACATGGTCTAAAAGTAGCCTGTGATTTATACCAATGACTAGCCAGATGAACTGGGCTTCGTGCGATATTTATACCTCTCAGCATAGTCGATAGATTTTGCGGGGATACTAGAGATGCATGAAAAATAAATAAGGAAATTGCAGCTGCGAAACTTTCGCCGCAGTTTCATGAAGACTTATCTGATCCTGCTGGCTCAGGTTCATGAGAACTTTCGAGTCGCAGAGCTTCAAGCGCTAGCTGATCTCCATGAGATACCAGTTGACTTGAGTCAACATAATAGTAATTCACCTTTTCTTAAAGTGTGTCTCGACACCGAGGATCAAGCCAGAAAGCTGGTTGAGCGTACCATTTTGACCAAAGCTATTTACGAGCTGTACGGACAGGGGAGTGATCTTGATTCGCTTCATGAAGATATTAAAAGCAAAGTCGCCCAGGATGAATGGATCAAATATAAAACCAGTACGTTCAAGTTTGATATTGTCAGTTATCAAGGATCAAGGACAAAGGATGAGCAGGTATCCATGATAAATACCTTCAGATATATGGAACTGGAGGGTCCGATACGAATGAAAAAATTTGATCAACTGTTCACTATACTCGAGGATTATGAACTCTATGAAAGAGAGCCAGCGCCAGAGCCTAGAGCAATGTATTTTGGAAGACTGATTTGCGAATCGAGCCGGCAAATAGTCGAGAAATATGACCTGAAGAAGAGAAAGTACATTGGTACTACTTCGTTCGATGCAGAGCTTTCTCTTGTATCTTGCAATATTGCACAGATAATCCCAGGAAAGCTGATGTACGATCCATTTGCTGGTACCGGCAGTTTCCTTGTAGCAGCAGCTCATTACGGGGCATTGTGCGTTGGATCTGATATTGATGTGAGGATGATTAGAGGCAAAGGTGAACAGACCAACATCGATGCAAACTTCAAGCAGTACGGTAACAGCAACAGGTTTTTGGATGTTATGACCGTCGATTTCACGAATAATGTGTTTCGGTATAATTTAAAACTGGACGCTATAGTCTGTGATCCTCCTTATGGTGTACGAGAGGGACTCAAGGTACTGGGATCAAAAAATCCGGAAAAGTTCAAGGATAAGGAAAAGCTTATGATAGATGGGGTTCCTGCGCATATGAGAAAGGATTATATACCACCAAAAAAGCCATATGAGTTCAATTCTCTGTTGGACGACCTACTGGAATTCAGTGCCCAGCATTTGTCGCCGGGAGGTCGTCTCTGTTTTTGGATGCCAACTGCCAATGACGATTTCGTTATCCATGATATCCCGCAACATGAAGATCTTGAACTGCTGTTTAACTGCGTTCAAGAGTTTAATAAGTGGTCTAGGAGATTGTTAACATATAGTCGACGACAGTATGGCGACAAAGGAGTATCAGTGTCAGTCAAGGGCAGCCATTCGGAGGAATTTCGAGACAAGTACTTTAGAGGTTTCCAATGATATGCTACTATGATTTGGTACTACTTTGTATTTCTTGTACATAACAACGTATAATTTATATATATATATCATTTCAATTTGAACTGAACTAGTTCGACCAGTTACAAGAACGAGGTCACCGACGTCATTCATATTATGAACATGTGAAACTTTAGTTAGAGCTGTCATATAATTAAGACTCAGCAATTCTACTATCAAATCCAAATGGACTCATCATTATCAGTTGTCCCTATCTGGTTGTTCATCAGCGTCTCGCAATTACTTACAATTCAATGGTAAAGATGGAATTTTTGCGATCCCTGCAACTTTTATATTTCAAGGGAAAGGGTTAGATTTTCATTACCCATAGTAATCTAGTGACCCAATGGCTCTACCTACATCAATTGAGCATTCTACAAGTGGATCACCATGAAAGTATCTGCCAGTGTCCCTGCTCTTGCAGTTCTAGTGGGCGCTATTTCAGGTGAGTGTAATTGAATAACTTGTTATTCTAATATAGGCTATAACTTTTTCCGAACAATAGTCATGTAGGTTGAATATTTTGTGTTTCTGTACTGACAAAGTGAGAAGCTTGAAGCCGAGGGAAACTTGAAGCCTAGTGTAGCTCGCGAAATACAACAAGAAAGGGAAAGAGAACGGGAATTACTAGAACAACAGAGCTCACAAGAGTCTTCATGAATTGAAAAATCTAATTCAGCAGAAAAATTTAGTGCGATTAGCGATCAGGCCATCATGAATCAATTATTTATTACACTTGACCAGTTCTTCTGGTATAGTTAATCCTGCTTTGAAAATTCATATTCAACGTATGATGCTAAGCTATATACATAATTCAGAAAGCCAATATAGCAAAGTTTAGCCTATACTGACAATGATTTGATTCATTCACTACTTCTTCATCTCTTCAAAGAAGTTGTGCATTTTGATATTTTTTCGGTTCGTAGCTCGTCGCTGCTTCTGTGCAACCTTATCAGAATCTTCGCTTTGCCCGCTGGTGCCTGTTTTAGAATCAAGCAATTGCCAGAGCCAGCTGGGATACTCTTCTTCAGGCAGAGCCACTGGGTCCTCTCCCGTCTTTCTGATATTAAGACCCTTTAATTTAGTACCAGCAGGTGCAATAGATTTAATAGTGGCCGTAATTTCGGCGTCTGAAATAGTTGATGCAGAACGGATAACTCTGTAGGCTATCCTTGAAGTCAAGATCTGTCGCGATCTAGTCAAAATCATGATGCTGGTTATAAGTGAAATTTCAATAGAGTCAAGGTTGGGGCTCCCATCTGCTTGGACTTCTAGGGTAGGGGAGACTTGAGTAAGCCCTTACATAATGAGAATAGAAAGAATTATATGGTAAACACAATATAAACCGCAATTTAATTGAAATAACTTCTAAAGACTGCTATGAGAATCCATTACGGGTAGTGTCCTGGGGAGGGTCCAAAGTAACCTGCCGCCGGAATAGAAAAGATAGTTGCAGATCCGGCACCATCCACGCCGGCACCAGAAACTGTATTACCCCACCAGTTCAAATCTTTGGGATTGTACTGAACCGCAAAGAACAAAATAATAGCACTGAAAGCACTTCCAGCAACCAGTCCTGCACATAGAACATAATTGTACTTCTCCCACCATGACAAATATCGCTTTCGAATGTAATGCATGAAAACGTAGGCAATGTAGAACCCAGGAGTTTTGTACGTCAAATTGGAAGGTGCCCAAGCAGTAGAACCAGAAATAACAAGCACTGGGTTCAAGTTAATCAAAAACGAAGTAGGATAGAAGAAGTATTTGTCAACTTTCTCAAATGTAGCCTCCGAGAGTCTCAGTTTCGAATGTTCACGGAGCTTTCGACCGTAAATTGGACCGTATTTTTGCAAACCGAGAATTAAAAACGAAAGCAAGAATCCAATGAGGAAACACCATTTCAGTTTCGGGTATAAGCCTGAGAATACTCGCTTTGAGCCAACGAGTCCCCAAATAAGAGAATTAGTGTACACAGGTGTTGATGACGCAACACAAGTAAATCGAGCAGTTTGTTCTGCCGTACAAAGGCCCTTGATATTGTCCATCATCCAGTTCTGCATTGCAACAGCAACAAAGCAAGAAATGATAATGGTACTCACCTGTGACCTAAATACAGCCCGAGGAGCAATCTTACAGTAATGAGCCATCTTTTGATCCTGGACATAGTTATCACTATATCCATCAATAGCCCATGATCCGAGAGATGTAGAAAGTAGGAATGCTTGAGCATTACCTGGCAAAACGTATCCTGTGATAAGCTGTACGATGGTGTTCAACGCAAAAGTTGTACCAGTTGTTGCAGTGAGAATAGACAATGGGACCATGAACACAATGTTGATAGCCAAAGGAAGCAAGATCAACCACTCGGGAACTCCGAGGGGGTAAATTTTCAAGAATACAAATGAGAGAATGATGGTGATTCCCAAGATCAAAAGGAACCACCAATCAGGTACTTCCTTATATTCAGCCATTCGACGTGAGTGGACATCCATAGCACCAACATAATTTCCCTTTCCGTATCTGATACCCTGATAGAAATCAATAAAGGATCTGCTAATTGTCTTCCACTGATTGACAAAGATGTAGATAAAGTAAACTGGGTAGAATACGAAGTTTGCTCCAGTAGCTACCAGATAGCCTGCCGAGTAGAAAGGCGCAGAATACGCTTGATAAGCAACTTCGTCAAGATGGTTATCCTTGACCACACGAGTGATATTATATGCAGTGCCGTCATTTGCATAAGCTCCAGACGAATTGATAGGCAGGTACCCAGTCCAAGAAATATTCTTGTAGTAGACAGCCAGAATGGCAAAACCTCCAAGAATGGCTCCACCATACATGTGGGCAGTACTGAAAAATGGGGTCGACAGAATATTATAAGAAGAACTTGCAACAATCCAATCAAATGTTGTGATTGGGTTATATCCCAGTCCCAAAGATGATCCGGTGACAATAGCAAGATCGACATTGTCTGGAGCAATCCATGTCATCCAATTGAACACACTTAGCGCTTTGAACAGATATCCCGGAATCCAGTAATAAACAAACATTCCACCGAACACAATATAAAAAAATTTATATCGGGACATGGTCCATCCATAAATGTTATCTGCCTTATCATCTCGAAGAAGTGCTCTGTTCATGGCAACAGTTGGTAAAACATAGGGCCAGATAGCTTTGACCGGATAAACTGTAAACCGTCGCAAAATTCCAGCAAAACTGATACCAATACACTGGATAAACAATGTCAACATTAATTGGTATCCAAAGTCAACGAAATCATTACCATAATACACATCCAGACGCTGGATCATGATCATGTTGAAGGCATTGGTAGTGTAAATTGCAACATTGAAGGTAATAGTTGAAAACATTTGCTCCTTGTATGACCAAGGTCCCGGGTTCAATGAATGCCTGGTACCGAAAGCTGTGAATCCCCAGTCAGGTAGAACATATTGAAGGAATTTACCCATTGGGAATAGCAGTATTTGAATAACTGAAGAAGACAAGTTGATAGTAGGGAATCGTGGGCTGAAGAAAGTATTGATGACGGTTCCGATGACAGCCCATGATATTCCCAAGAAGTATGCTCGCATAGTCTCGACGGGAATATCTGGATCATCTGTGGGCTCAGCAATAGCTCGTACTTCGGGATATGGTGATGAATATCTGAGAAGATAGGCATTGATACGAATGTCTCGATCATAATTGTCACCGTAAGTCTTGGCGCCATCCAAAGCTCTTTTCATTTGTTCCATTGTGGTTTTTGGAAAATTCCAATCATCAGAATGGAAATCAACTGAAGGACGAATAATTTCTAAAGCCTCTTCTTCGGTCATATTTCTAATGACATTGAAAAAATATTCCGTTTCTCCATTTGGACAAATCTCCTCGAGCATCCGAGTAGTGACAGACGATGAAAAATTGTCGACAATACTCACTGTTTCGGCATCAGGAGATTTGTTTTTCTCATTGATCCCATGAGTGTCTTCACCATCACTTCCACTGACATATTCAACAATTCCAGGCTGATTGACAGACATCTTTTTTCCCAAATTATCACTGTCTTGTGTAGTATTGCATTTTTTCACTGACTCATGGTCGATATATAAATCCTCCCCGCTCCCGGACTAAACTCCAATATCCGTTGCAACACATCCCGTTTTGATAACCGGCATGAATTCAAAACCCAAAGATAACTATAGGTTACAATCAAACTTAGCTTAGTGGCTCGGTTTAATGTGGGGTTACCGCCAATGATGCTGCAAGATAACGAAAGCCACACTCCCGTATGCAGGATAACCTGGCAATCTGATTTAGATCTACACCTTGCAGACGCGAGGCGATAGAGGCACTTTGGCGCTAAAGAACCGCTTTGGCTTCCCTAGAAAAGTTTATTTTTTAGAAGGAAGACTAGATATGGCATGTATATTCTATTCGGGTGAAATAAATACGTACATACAGTTTGATATCACTGGTGAGCAAAGATGGAAGAGAGACTTGTTGACAAGTCGTTATCATCGTTCGCCTATCTATTCAACCATGCTTAGGATCCCAAGCCATTCAATGCAACATGCAGGCCGAAGTCTGCAAAGTGATTGAGTTCACCCCCCATGCGGTACTTCCATATCAGGCATTGATAACAGGGATAGACCAAACGTCGTAGATAATTTATGACTCGAACGTTACATTGCCAAAGACCGCTCACCAGTACGGCTTATCCTGAACTCTAATTTGCAACTTACAGTAATGGACAATTTTGAATACCGCAAGTCAACAATCAATTGGCAGCTGAAGGCGTATATTTTTATTGCTTACTATTATTAATATTTGATGGTGCTTGCTGTTACTTACAATTTGTAACAGTTAAGTGTCCCGGCAGGAAATGTACTTTGATAAGATGCACAAGCGCATGATAGCCTCGCATCAACATGACAGACGCAACCATCCCTGACGAATGTAACGCTGAAAGTGTAATATGACGTACAGTCATGTATAACTCGTTACTCGTATCAATCCGTCATCCGAACAATGTCCTGATAGGATATGTCAAATGTGGCACACTTTTATCAGTCGGCATGGCTTCAAGATAGCCTTCAGATGTTGATGCAGGGATCGCCTGTAACGTTGGCGAGCGAATGCGGCCTGACGCCGGAAATCGGTCGACGGACTTACGCTAAGGTTGCATTGGGTTCGATTTGACATGGACATGCTCTCTAACAGGTATTTAAGATTGATTTATCCTAGAAATTGCTGAGTATACGCTGTAATTCACGTTGTGAAATCTTGATTATTTCTCTTTTGATATTACAAATATGCCAGAAACTACTGAGATTGCCAAGCCTACGGAAGCTCCAGCTCCAGGGTGCAAAGTTCTAACTCAAGAACAGGTTGATATGTTCATCAATAAAGGATATGTAATCATCCATGATTGCTTCACAAAAGAGCATGCAGATTGGATGATGAAGGATATTTGGGTGCGAATGGGTGTTGATCCCAATGATAAGTCTACTTGGACTAAGGGCAAGTTCCACACTAAAAATGGTCGATATCACCTCCCTGCACACCGTGTAGTCAAGATTGATGACTTTTCACCAAAAGCGTACTGGGCCATGTGTGATTTGGCTGGAGGCGAGGGAAAATATGTAGATGAAACTTTCAGATGGTATGACAATCCTATTGTTACCCTGGGGACAGATGAGGAAGAACTTCTTCCTGAAGATCATATCCCAGGACCAAATGACGGATGGCACATTGATGGTGGAAGTTTTACACATTTTCTTGATGCTCCTGAGGTAGCCATGCTGGTTGTTCCTATCTATTCGGATGAAGTCCAGCATCGAGGCGGAGCCACTTATATTTGTCCTGACTCTGTATCTGTGGTTTCAAAGTTCTTGACTGAGCATCCAGAAGGAGTTCCCAATGAAAATACCAAGATGGATTTCCCCTCAATGGTGAAGCAATGTAAGGAGTTTGTTGAGCTCACTGCCAAATTAGGTGACGTAGCTCTTGTTCATCCTTTTATGCTTCATACAGGATCTCCCAACGCTCTGAGAATCCCTAGATTCATGGCCAATCCTTGCATGAGTCTCAAAGAGCCGTTCAAATATGACAAACCCAAGGACGAACTTAATATTATTGAGAAATCAACACTGAGAGCTCTTGGTGTAGATTCATACAAATTTGAGATCAAAGGTAATCGAAACGTCTTTTTAACAAGTGATCGGTATAAGCGATGGGCTGATCAACGACAATATGAGCTTGATAACTTGAAAACTATCGGTCACAACAAAGATTTCGAGATACCTTATGAAATCCTCACAAATCCCAACATTGTTACTTTGTGATATTATAGTCACTATTAATTAGCTAGTTAGAGCGTTTAAATTATACTACCTTTGTAACCGTGAGATGTTTTCGTGGCAAATAAATTACTCAATCACGTCCGAATGGGGGCATTCAGGGGTACCTCCCAACCCTAGACCTTGCTGTAGGATAATTATTTTTCAAGTCCTAATATTTTCTTGAATCCTGATTGTCATGGGAAAGGCCAAAAAATCTAATAAGCTAGCCCGTAAAAGGGCTAATCCTCTTTCAAGGAGTGATCAGAAGGATGAGATCACCCGTAAGGAAAAGGTTATTCCTCTGATTGAGAAGCTTAGTTCTGCCACTGCTAGTGATCGATTGATGGCAGTGTCTGCCATCACAGCTATGGCCGAGGACGATAAGCTCAGAACCATGCTTTTGAAGGAAAAATTGATTCCCACCGTCATGGCCAAAACTCTCACTGATTCTTCAGAAGAAATAGTGGCTGAGGCATTTGGCCTTCTTCGTAATATTGTTGTGGAAGAAGGCTATGATATTGCCGTATATTTATATCGACAGGACATTTTGACAGTCATAACCTCTGCTCTGGATAAAGTATCTACCTCGTTAGGTGGTGATATAACCAGCAGTGTTGCCTCGATGAGCTCTGAGCATCGTCGTATAGTATTTGAGTATTTGGAGAACATTTTCGGTTTACTGTCGTCTATGGCAAGTGCAGATGAAGATATCTTTCAAGCCATCAACAAGCGGCTATCATCACTAGGAGGCTTCTGCTCATCTATAGTAGTAGCTTTTGAGGGACTGAATGCTGCTTCTAAAAAGCCCAACTCACTTGTAATTGATTCTTCGGTTCTTGATGCTGTTCTTGAGCTCGTATACACGCTTTCTGAAGCCAATCGAGAGTTCATTCAGCAGTTTCCGCTGGGTGTGGCTAACAAAATCCTTGATTCACAGTTTTCGAGTGTCTCAGCAAAGGTTTATGCAAATGGATACAAATACAACGTTTTCGTGGATGCATCCCTCAAGAAGCTAAAGGGGAAAGTTGAAGTTGATTCTGACGAAGTGATATCAGAGATTCTCAAGTCTACAGTAACGCTCGTTAGTTCAATCGATGTTAATGAGCATATCAGCAACTTGAAACCTGAAATCGAGAATGCTGAACCCACTACCATGGCTCAGGCGGGCGACAAGGCCGTGGCTGCAAGAGGCGCGATTCATGCTGTGCAGGTGGGACTTGATATAATCGCTGCCGTTTCAGAAACAATTGAAGTGGATCCTGCATTTATCTATGGGTCAAGTGATCGAGAAGAAGATATTGACATGCTTGGTGATGACGATGATATCACAGATGAACAGTATTTCGAAAGGAGTATAGCTCTGAACAGCAAGCCATTAAATCTCGACAATGATATTCCTGGCGATATTGATATCAGCGAATACGACTATTCTCAAGATACAAGTGTGAGCTTTCTAAGCAAGATAATTCCGAATCTCGTTAATTTAGTACAAATCAATGAGATCCAACAATCTGTTATGGCAGCGTTAAATAACGTGTCACTAACATTAGGAGCCAAAATTCCTATTGATGATTCAAATTGGAAAGCAAATGCCGAACTCGTCTGGCTCCACATGAGTCCTTATCTCAAGAGCGAAGACTGTGGTGTAGTTACCGGTTCTGTCGCAGTTATGACGGCAATTGCTAGTGCATTTAAGGGCCAGGTGCCAAGTGAGATTGATGGAACTCCAATCATATCGGTTCTCTTAGAGAGGTGTGAGCATTTTAAAACTGAGGAAACTCAAGAGGAATTCAACGATCTATTGATAGAGATTATTCGTCTTGTTGGTGCCCTTGGAATGGTTCAGGGTCGTTCCGAAGTCTCAAAAGCTGCCAGTCAGTTTTTAAGGTCGATTATTATAACTCCTCTTGAAACGCCTGCTAAGGCACTCTTTGAAGCACTCAATTCCGTGTTTGATTTATTTGGAGACAAGAGTTACGATTATGATGAAGAATTATTTGTCAATGGGGGGTGGATGTCTGACCTTCGTCAGATCCTACCTAAAGTAAGGCAGGTTACCAAAAAAATTGATCGAAAGAAGAATGGCCGTCTTCGAGAAGTGGCAGATCAGACCACTATGAATTTAGCACGGTTTATAGATTACAAGGAGAAGGAGCGTCTGTAATTTTACATAGTTAGCACGGACATTCCATGCTACAATATCATCTAGTTCTGATTAGCTACTGTCAAATGTTTTCAAAGCTTCCATTTATTTAGATATCGTAGTTCTTTTTTTGCCATCTTTTCTTTGTTGGTATTGTGAAATTTTTATTTTGATTATATAATGAGATGTGGCCAGAGGCATGATGAATAACAACTGTGCAGAATTATCACACGCTTCCTGTCAGATCTGCATGTCGTCGGTACAGGAGCTTCCGAGGTAGGCGCACGGGTGCCGATATCGGTAAGCTTTTCAAAAGTGGGTGGAATGTTAAAGAATGGTTAAGCATAGGAACCATGACAGCCAACATATGTGATAGCTTTCAATGGTTCTATTCAGTCTATAGCCATTGAATGCGGACCCGATCAGATCTGGTATTTGTTCCGGTTTTTTCCTTGATAATCTCTCAATGCCCCTCTTTTTTCCCCCAATTTTTCCCCAATTTCCCCTCTTTTTGACCTAGCCCTGCTGGCCTATCAGCATATGACTATTTGAGGAAATCCAGACTTTTAAAGTTAGGAAGTTACGTGAAACCACCCCAAAAATAAGCCAATACGTTTATAGATTGAATTTAGTGGTGGAAAATAAAGTGAGTAGATAGATAGCGTTGGTTGGAATCTGACTAACATAGAAAATGACAAGCAACGAAAAGCGTAAGTGTGTTGGGTTCGAGTCACGAAGATGGCTGTACTAAAGCAATGCAACCCCCAATCTATCCGACCAAGGATCATATCTAACATTAGCATTGTCTTTTATATATCAATTTGCAGCCGGTGCTGTGGCAGGGATCTCTGAGGTATGTGGACAAAGTGAATTACTATGGGAATTATTGTTTTTGCTAACTATCGTAGATCCTCGTCATGTATCCACTTGATGTGGTGAAGACACGGATGCAATTGCAAGTTGGTACTGGAAATAGTGGTGAAGCATATACTAGTATGATGGACTGCTTCGGCAAGATCATTAGAAATGAAGGGTTTAGTCGACTATACAAGGGAATCACTGCGCCAATTCTCATGGAGGCACCCAAGCGTGCTACAAAATTTGCTGCTAATGATGAATGGGGAAAGATTTACAGACAAGCATTTGGTATGACTACCATGAACCAGCAGCTGTCTATTCTGACAGGTGCTACGGCGGGTGCTACTGAATCTTTTGTAGTTGTGCCATTTGAGCTTGTTAAGATCCGACTACAGGACAAGTCATCCAAGTTCAAGGGAATGGGAGATGTTATCAGACATATCGTTACTAAGGAAGGCCCATTGGCTATGTATAATGGATTGGAAGCTACAATGTGGAGACATGTTTCATGGAATGCAGGTTATTTTGGTGTCATTTTTAAGGTTAGAGAGTTGCTTCCCAAGGCTGAGACTAAATCTGGTAAGATCACCAATGATCTGATTTCTGGTAGCATTGGAGGTACTGTTGGTACAATGTTGAACACTCCTTTTGATGTTGTTAAGAGTCGAATTCAGAATACCTCTCGAGTGGCTGGAGTTATTCCCAAGTACAATTGGACTATCCCTAGTGTGTTTACTGTTTTCCGGGAAGAGGGATTCGGCGCTCTTTACAAGGGATTCCTTCCTAAGGTGTTGCGACTTGGTCCAGGAGGTGGTATTTTGTTGGTGGTGTTTACGGGAGTCATGGACTTTTTCCGATCCATCCAGTAGATTAATTCATGTTTCTTTACTGACTCTATTAAGTAGTGTGATCAATATTTGTAGACGGGTAAAACACACTGAATTTCGTAACAGCTCTTATTATGAAGTGAAGTGAGCGAGTCCTATATTGAGACATTGATACGTTTTAGATTGTGAGGCTTTCATTTTGCTTCATTTCATTTTATTTTCATATTTATACAGCTAAAAACAAACTAGATGAAAAAATTTTTGTACGACTCACCAGCCCTCATTTAAGCAGTATATAGCACTAAACAACGAGCATTAAGACAGCCGCCAGCTTGAACCAAAGTTGCCCCCAGTTCTCCCCCATTCGTCTATCCACTGGCTCGACGCTTGTTCTTTCAGTAGGTAAAATAAAAGACAAGCAACACGGAATTGCCAGGGAACCGCACGAAGTTAAAAAAAAAAATCCAGTTGATCCTTTTATACTAGTGATCAGCCGTGCTTGATGTGCCCTGCATGCGGAACAGGGCACCCAACCTTCATCCTCAAAGTGGACTTGACAGTACCACACTAATTGCAAGTTGTTGGCCATTTCCAGTAATAGCAATGGAGCGAGATAAAGGGAAATCAAAGGCAGTTGATGCACCGGCAAATTTCGTTATCAAGATGTCGGATGGATCTCTTGCTGATGTGCATATATCCGTGCCAAATGTATTGGATGTCACAGTGTCCGGAATGCGTAGAATCATCAGGCAAAAGGTTGGAGGGATCACTCTGAATCGGAGGTTAAGACTGATTCACAACGGTAAAGTTTTGAATGACCATACCAATGTTGCTGAAGATGTAGCTGGGGTTGTAATGGAGGGGGCAAAGGTGGTTAAAGGGCCGCGTGGTCCCAGAATTTACTTGCATTGTGCCATTGGAGACATTTTGACAGCAACAGAGCTGGCTAGAGAAGGTGATTACGACAAGCGCATTCCCTCTAGGAGCACCTTGCCAGAGCTGAGAGGATTCGACCGGTTACGAGATACGGGATTCACGGATGATGATATAGTGCAGCTTCGTCAACAGTTTGGCCGCCTGTATGGGTTTGAATCAAGACAAAATGAAAACAATACCGGTGCAGCAGATGAAACCACTGCCGAAGTAGACACTGGAGGTCCAGATGAACGTTTGACTAGACTTGAGGAGCAATGGATTGAAACTGGGGTTGCAGACGGGCCACCTGATGCTGCCGCCATGATGGGTGGTGATTACTTGGATGATCTAGTTGGTGTTCTTATAGGCATGTTCCTTGGCATATTTGTTATATTATTTGTCAAAGAAGGCCCAGCGTTGTTTTCTAATAGACAGCAAAAGGCGTTAATAGCAGGTGCTGCATTGAACTTTTCGTTTGCACTGCTTCGTGCTGGACTTCGATGATTGATCAGTTTTGTTCTAACTCGATTCAATTGTTCAATTGTTGAATTGGTCAAAATCATACAAAATCTCATTCATCATCAATATTTGAACATCGTTTTTTTTGAAACTGGTTCGTTAACTTGGCTCATGTTCCTCCTCACCGCACCACCACACCCAACAACACGCATCTGTTTGCATTTGAGGCTTGAATATGTGTGTGAGCCGCCGTGATTCCTGCCTACATGAATGTTGATTCAACCGATATCCTCGCTCTTGAGGTAGAAAGTAAGTGCCAAGATATATTGACAATTCTGACCTAGTTGCCAATACTGAAACTAATTTGGCGCGGTTAGAGGCTCATCGCGAATTCTTGAGCTCGCAACAGACTGTCCAAGACCACATAGCGGATCTGGACTTGGAACAGCCGTCGCGTGGATACAAATCGGATCTGGTATTGGAATTACGCAATCTCCACGTCGAAAATATTCACAGATTGACGGGAATAACTGGGTTCAAAGTCCCGTTTCTTGAAGACGGGCTAGGAATCCGGTTTGAAGTGTTCATTGATGGCAAGTTTGATACCCCGCATTATGTCATCCTGAGACGAAGTACAAAGTCCCACGCGTTTCGCCTATACAGACACACATTGCCGTCTTATGTGCCTGTGCTACGTCTTGCTTCTGATCACTTGGATGGGAATCTAATGATGTTTGTCACCGAAGTGCGAAGGTATATGTATGGGGAAGTACGACGGTTACAGATGCTCACTAAACATCAAACTGCGCTCAGGAGTCTTGCGGACAAAATTGAAACTGATGAATCACTCCGACTATGGAAGATTCATCTTAAAAATGGCATTCTGGTAAATATCATTGTGTCAGGACAAATGGTAGAAAAGGCTATAGTTTATCGTGACGATAGCCCTGTTTGGGATAAACGGTTATTAGGTCCTTTGAGCAGCTTAAGCTCGCGGCTGGCACTCGTATCAACAACGACTACTGCCGACAACAATATTCTACCAACTACAGCTGCTAATCAGTCGCATTCCGACTTTGATTCAGATTTCGACTGAAAATCCACAAATAAGTTATTGCATTTCAAGTTCGCTTTTTATATAGATATTTGCGGTGAAGGTTGGTAATTCTATTTATTATTTATGTCATTTAATCCTATGTATGGTTTAGTTACTTTGGGCTCATTTCATGTTGTAGTAGGGCTTAATGTTATATCACTACACTTAGTGAGGCTTCAATTTTTCACTCATCATGTTCAGGACATTAGGCCCGTGTATGAGGGGTCCACAGCCTTGGGCTGTCACATTGAGTAGGGGATTCCATAGTACAGGGAATCAGCAGGTCAAGCAAAAGTATCTCAAGAAAATTCGACGGCTGCACAAGCATTTTGCTAGTCAAATGATGAAGCCAAAGCCAAAATATGTTGATCCGGTTCTTGGCAGACCTGGTGTCAGTATTTTAGAGCGAATCCGGGCTCAGGTATCGGAACCATTTAACCTCTTGGATGGTGTGAAATCCGAGGATGCATCAAATCTGCTATATGGAGCCGAGCAGGCTGCGTTGGCAAGAATAGATGGCCAGACCGGCCAGCGGGAAGCAGTGTTGAGTGATGAATTGCACAAGCGTGAGGTGGTGCAACGAATCATTGGAATGCAAAATGCTCCACCAACACAACCAAAGAAAATGGCTGTATCATTGGCTGTCAAGGAGTTCGCAAGATTCGAGGGAGATACTGGTTCTAGTGAAGTCCAAGCAGCCGTCTGGACTATTCGCATTAACTACTTGACCAGTCACTTGAAGGAAAACAAGCAGGATTTAAAGGGAATGCGACAACTGCAGCAGCTGGTTCATGATAGACAGGGAATTCTTAAATATTTGAAAAAGAAGGATCCTGAGCGATATTTTTGGACCATTGAGAAGCTGGGGCTGTCTGATAATGCCGTTGCTGATGAGTTTCATATGTCTCGAAAGTACCTCTGGGACGTCCAATTCTTTGGTGATAAAACTCTACCTCTGAAGAAGACTAAGAAGGATACCAGGGAGAAGCGTAAGCTTGAAAAGATGCAGCTCAAGGCTCGCAAGTTTCTTGCAAGAGAGAATCATTCATCTGTGTAAATATGTTGTAAATGAACAAAACATGAGCAAAAGTCAAAACGATGTACTATATCTACTAACCGATCCTTTTCAACTAGGTAAATGCAACTTTATTTATTTTTTAAACATTTCTTCTGATGGTCAGGTTTTAAGATCTGTTCTCTAGGAACTTTTTAATCTTTCCACCGACATTTTTTACATCCAACAAAAATGTATCATGACCAAATAAGCTAATATCCATTCCCAACTCATGATGCTCAATAATTTCAGGGGTTGAGCTAGCTTGTTGTAGAATATCAGCAATTTCCTTTTGCTGCCAGGCTGGAAACAGAATATCAGATGCAACGCCCAATACAAGAGTTGGGATGTGGGCCATGTTCTGCAATCCTTCCAGAAGATCGCCACTAGAAGGAGCATTAACACCTTCTCGAGGTTGTTCCTCGTATGGTTCAGACGGTAGCGCTGAACATGCTTCCACAAATGCTTCACCTTGTCTTCGCAGTTTTGCTTCTGTCCTATTAAGGACGCCCAGATCAAATAAATCCATGGCTTTTGACACATAGAGCAAAGAGTTGGGGTCATATTCGAGACAGAACTTCTCACCTTGATGGTCGAGATATGTCTCAATCAAAAAGTCTGGGCATAGTGCTGGGGCCTTGGAAGGATCAGCCCTATCTCGTCCAAATCTATTCTCCCATTCGGGGCCTGACCTGTATGTAATGGTAGCAATCTCTCGAGCCAATTTCATCCCCACATGAGGAGGAATTGATTCATAGTAGAATCCTCTTTTCCAATTAGGATCTGCCATTAAAACCTGTCTCTGAGTGTGACGCATGGCAATAGAACTCGGGTGTGATCTCGCGCATCCTGATATAGATACCACTCGGTCTACAGTGTTGGGGAATTCGGTAGCAAATGCCAACGATTGCATTCCTCCCATAGACGATCCCACTGATGCATACAACCGAGGAATTCTCAGCTGCTCAGTAATCAGCCTATGTTGAGCCCGAACCATGTCGTTAACAGTCAGGATAGGGAACCTTGTAGCATATCTCTTTCCGTCTGCTGGATCAATGCTCGACGGTCCTGTTGATCCATAACACCCACCAAGAACATTAGTGCAAACGACAAAAAACTTATTTGTATCAATGCTAAGTCCCGGTCCAATAAATTTCTCCCACCACCCAGGTCGGGTATTTTTGCGGTGCGACTTTGCGTGCGAAGATGCTGACAGTCCAGTGTGTAGAAGTATGGCGTTGGATCGATCACTATTCAAGCGACCCCATGTTTCATATGCAATATCGAACTCGGGAAGAACTCCCCCATAGTCCAAATCCATTTTGTGTGCACTGTGATAGATCTCATATCCTGATACTACCTTTGAATAGGCAGGTTCAGGCCCTTGCTCATAAGACTGAGTACGACTCTCTGATTTGTCAAGGCATGGGAAAGCCATTTGCGGATTGGTGGATCCTTCATTAATAGGACGAACTCCAGTGTGAGCTCTGGCTACCCGAACATGGCTTACCAGTGGAAATCTATTGCGGGTTCCAAAACCACGCACTGGTACTGCTAATCTGCGTACAGATGCCATTGCAAGTCAAAATGTATAGAGACAACCATTTCAGAGACAAATGTCACCCGATTGTGCAATACATTGTGAAATGACGCCATATCAAGCCTCAGGCAAAGTTACCATTTTATGTAGGTCATTCCCTAACCAGATCTCTGCACTGAGCTGACTACTTCAGCCGTACCAGGGGACTAAATTGACTTGACATGTTAGTGGTGGTTCACAACCAGTTGATCACAATGTTGGCCGTAAGAAGTAGCATATTAGTAATAAACATGCTAATTCCCATACAACCAAATCTGATTCTTGCAATTCATGCAATTCATGTAATCCATGCAATTCCTGAGCCCTCACACGAGGGATGGACGAGTTCATAGACTTCTTGACTAGATGTTACCATGAACATACAGAGAAGAAATCTAGCATGTAGAGATCACAGTTTGCAATATTGAGGAGTTATGAATACTAACCTCTGGATCGTCGTGATTGCCAGTACGTGATCCACGAACTGTAGGAACTATCGTAATAATTTATTTGATTGAAGGTCAACTCCAGTTACATGCAAATGCAAATGTTATAGCAAACTTAGTCAATATGTTTACATGAATCGAGAAGGAAGATCCCTGTGCCATTCTTTGATTCAACACAGACGAAGTTGCACTAGAATAACTATATTCACCCTTACCCTTATAATGCAGAAGGATACATGTATATCCCAAGGTAAGATCAGTAATCGCCAATATAGAGACGCATGATAATGTATGGATATGCGACGCCTGCATTATCCAAGTGTGTAGGCTGCCACAGATAATGGTCTAAGTAGCACATTGACGACGTTTTGGCGAATTATGATTGTATTCAATTCGACACTAGCAAGCTCTCGTGCGCGTACGCATCCAATATCCCCAATCCTCTTGTTTATATATAAGTTACGCTTGTTTATATATATATCCAGTCACCGCCCAACATCAACTTTCCAACCACACCACCATCAACACCACCACTACAAATTACTGGCCCTTGAAAGCTTATACTGTACGGTTGCCTGCAAAGTCGACTATTTCCCAAAACCTTCTACACTTACTGTCGGACGCATAGCATTATTAATGGTATGACCATTTATGAAGGAGAATATTGAGGCCCTCAGCCTGTATACAGAGTGTTAAACTCGACTTCGTTTGGCTTCCTCTGCTAGGCCAAGGGATGTTTCCAATGTCCCTTTTAGACAATCCGGAACCTTGTCAAACCCTGCAACCGAATCCCAAGTTGCCCATATCGGCCCTACCCGTGCTCGCTCTGAGACTTAAGTAGCGTCTAATGGCAACATGGTTGAGCAGAGAGTCACTGAGCTAAATAACCCATTGGTTAATGAATATGGTAGTTTCCCTCTGGGAAGATCATATACGTACACGAAAGGTTGGGCCGACCTGAGAAATTTCTTCATCAATGCCTACGAACGCCGTACTCAGGATGATGGTGGCTGCGTTGAAGTTGTTGTGCTCCACATTAATGTATGTTCCTTCCAACGATCATTTGGCTTGTCTCTGGAAGGATCTTTGGCATCCAAGGGAATTCAATATATAATTACTGCCTATGATTCAACGAAGGCAATTATCTTTCTGAGCGAAAGTGGAGTACATTCTGGCGCTGCGACTACTTTAACCGCTGCTGTTGTCAATGTTCTCAACAATGCCAGTCCTGATTTTGCTGAAGTGGCGGCATCCTACGGACCTCTACCCATTACAGTTTCAAAATATCACTCAGAATAACACTACTGAGGCAACGATTCGCCCTGATGATGCGGTGAGGGGTGAAGCAGATTTCAGCAACAACGCGAGTCCATTGGTTATCGAGGTTCTTCGCACTCAAAGACCTAAAAATATGTCCAGCCGGATTGATCAAATATTCTCGGTAGAAGCGATCAGGACCCTTATTATTGTCATGATTCCAAAGCAAAAAACAAAACCGTTGATTCGATTCACTCTGTGGACTCGACAGGCCAGAGGCAATCTCCCAGCTGATTTGGCAGAAATATTCCAAAACAGACTGGCCGGTGTAGTACATGACGTGAAATTCAACTTTGATGGTGATGGCTGGACAGATCTACATGGTACTCACGCTACCGATCCTGTCCAATTTGCAGTCAACCGGGACTTGATATTCGAGCAGGGCCATGTCGCCGATGGTTATCCCGAGGCTGTTTATCTCAAAGGAAGTCTATTTCAATACGTCTGTTTGAAAATTGTTCTATTGATGCTGAAGGAAAATAATACGGTATATGCCACCCGTGAAGCGGACAGGTGGGTAATTCCTGAGAATGTGACAAGAGAGAGGGTGGGAGCTAAGCTGACTCGTCTCGTTCGACTAAAAGCTCAAGAGTCTATGGAGCGGGCTGCCGAAGTTTTACTGAGAGGTCATTCTTCGTTTTTAATCGGTAGACTGGAAGCTGATGATGAAACAAGAGAGAGATTTGTAGATACTATATTCACATCACACCCTATTGTGGCCGCCGCGATCATCAACCGAATTTTGGCGAATAGAGACTCAACGGAGAAATTGCTTGAAGCCATTGCCAAAGTCCATCCTGCTGAGCTCGTTAGGAATGCTGCTGCGAATATAAACCAGCGGAATAGTCGACCTTCGGGCTTCAAGAGGAGTCGCACTCAAAATTAGATATTGCATATTAGCCATTTGTGGAACCTCCACTTCTTAATTCAAGTTGTCCACAAAGAATGTGAACTCTACTTAAGTTATTCATATTCATTCATTATATCTATTATGTGTCTATAGGTTTATTATATATGTCGTTAAAAGCGTGCTTGAGTTTTATTTATTACCATGAATTTATAGAAATCCGTTAACAACATATCATGAAACCATTGGTCCAAATAAATTGAGTTCCCAAATGCTGCAGTACAAGTGCTTGTCAAATTTGGTATTGTAACAAATAGATGCTGAAGAAAAGCAGGCTGTATACAAGCTATAACAGGATTGCAGCGCAAGGTCCGGGCCAGATATCAGTAGAGTGATTGGGAATAACAGATAAACTTTTTGTTACTGTGTTTAATTCTTCACGGTTCATATTTTATAGTTTATACGTTAGATACTGTTCAGACATTAGCAGGCTACATCGATAAACTTGTCAAGGGAGATTTCCTCTGTGATGTGAAAATAACAAGGTAAAAGCTGCGATATTTGCCTCTATTGACCCAAGAGACTACTTAACCCACTGTTGGGAATTCAAGTCTCCGTGATTCGCATGGTGACAGTGGCAACAATTTTAACAGCAGAGATGCCATTTTGAAAACGCGGTGTGCTCACATGTAGCCTTATTTTCCTTTCCTGTACATGCGTTCATAATGAACCACAGGTGACTCGATGATCACCATTAGATCGATCTATCACATACTTTAATCCAAAAAAAAACTGCACTTTAGGTCCTTTTCTTCTTGCATTATTCACTTGTCAACAAAATATCCTCATATTCATCGGAATTAGCATCGGCTAGTTCACGAGTGTTTTCGCTGGTTTCATGAGTCTTTACTAGTGACCTGTGCGCTCTGCTGCTGGCCATTCTCAACAGGACCCAGCCATTTCATATAGAAGTCATCCATAAATAACTTTGCAACATCTGCCCGTTGTATCGCCTCTCTGAACTTTGGTTCTTTGAGCAATGACAGTACATGAAGGCAATTGGGGTAGATCAGAAATTGCGCATTCTCAGGCTTTCTCCAGTACTCTAAATAGTGCAAATAGTTAAGAAATTCGTCATTTTCTAGAAATTTGTTTTGTGCCAGAAAGTTCAAATATTGAGGATTGGCTAGAGACTGGACAAATTCTAATTCCACTTCCCATCTGGTAGGTTGCTCGATCACCTCTTCAGCCGGCTCTGCCATTGCAAAAACAAAACAGAAATCTCAACTCTTGTTAATCAATTGAAAGAGTCCCTCGTATGGTATTCTATATTCTAATATCAGTGGTATCCCCGTTATAAGTGGATATATTACAATAATAGTTCGTTGTTACAAGCACTTTTCAGTGGTGTTGTAGTAAGTTTGTCTGTCTATACAGTTTCCCTACCCGACACCGCGGCATCACTTTAGACTGATACCTCCGTTATGCCTGGAGCTGGTACAAATAATAACAACCGACAAGTGGTGACGGGACGTGAGCTCGGAACACAGGAGCCGAGCTCTCTGGGAGGAGGAGGTGTGGATAGCCGTTTGGTTGATAATAGTGATGGCGGATCTACGTTAGAAGGAGGTTCAACAAGTATAGAAGCCAACGCCAGTTATAACTATCATGCATACCATACCAATACCAAGATTGCTATGGCTCTGTATCCTGTTCTATTGATATTGGGCCAATTGGTACATATCAGTGCTCCGGATGAGTCTTATTTCAGTAATAAGCGTAACCTTGTTAATGTGGTGTTTGTAAAGAAAGCATGGTTATGGACAACTTTAGTATACGCTGCATATATTGGCAATTCGCTGTTGACCAGTAAGCCAAGAGTGAATTCTACAGCCAAGGCATTGGTTTCACAGGCTCCTATGCATGCTCTGGCTAGGTATGGTATAGCTACTTTATGGTGGATCCTGTTTTCGCAATGGTTATTCGGACTACCTCTTATGGATAGAATCTTTCTGTTGACTGGAGGTCGCTGTGAAGGATTAGCAGATGAAATGATTTCAATACCGATTTCTTCGGCACTATGCAGAGTAAACAATGGCAAGTGGATCGGAGGCTATGATCCTAGTGGCCATTTCTTTTTGTTGACCCACAGCAGTCTGTTCTTATGGTTTGAGATTCTCCCTAGTACCGCAGACCTGGCTAACGTCAACATAACTGCTAAGGCCGTATATGTACTTCTAGCTCTGTGGGCATGGATGCTATTAATCACAGCAGTCTATTTCCACTCATTTAGTGAAAAAATTGCTGGTCTCGCTTTTGGTTATATGGAGGTGGTGGTGGTATACATAATTGGTCGAAAATACGGCATAACCAGAGCCATCTTTGGATTTGGATCACATTGACCAGAACTTTTTGGCTTTGGGCCTTGACATTATTATAGCATGACTGCTACTCCATATCTATGGTGACAACTAGCATATAAGCTTCTGGTTTATAGCCACAAGTACATTTAATTCTCTTTATTCTAGATTACTCATGATGCAACACCGTGATATTTTCTAGCTCTTCTTCCGGCATGGCATTCTCAGCCATAATGCATCTATATCAGAGCATCGTAAATACCTTGTTTCTAGGTGTAACGTCTTGACTGTTTTTGCAAATGTACTGAATATCTGTGATTCATTTGAATAACTAGTTGGTAACAGCTGATAACGTGCGTTCGTACACGTGAATATATCCGGATTCATAACTATTTCCGATACTTCTGCATTATGTTAGTTCGCAGAGTGCATTAGTTTGCTGGATTGGGTATTTTCTGTACAATGTAAACTAACCAGTAACGGAAAAACATATTGCGTCAATTAGTTAATTACTACTGTACCACAATCCGTCTCGAGATCCCGTACCTGTGGAACAGGTTTTTGCTACTTTGGGCATTTTGCCATGCGATTCTGCAAGATCTCATGCATGGGGAATGTACATCAAGATCGGCCCGCATAACTCGTTTTAAGTCATCCACCGACCTGATCTTACTTTCCATATACACGTCCAGGTAGTGTCCTGGTTACACGCAAGCTCTGACGTTATAGTTGGTTTTGTGATTTCGTGTTGGGGATCTTGGCATAGCCCTTATATTTTGATTTGCCTTTGATTCATTCTCTATCTTAAACAAAGCTTTATTCTATAAATCGCACAAGACCTAATTGTGCTCTGCTAAGATCTCAACCAAACTTGATGATTGTGACCATGGCTGAAGGGGTACCGTCGCGATACAGAAAGCGACGGAATGTTCCAAATCTACATCTAAAGACATCATTTGATAAGCAGCTTCTTACTCCAGAGAGTTCGGCTACTACACCCTTATCAGCAGGGTCTGCGTTGTCTGTGGGGGACTCTGTTCGGTCAAGGGCGTCGTCTAATGTTTCAGATTCGGCCAGAAAGTTATCGGCTGGTCCGTGTCCGGCGGGAAGCATTTCTCTGGTGGTCAAGCTACCTACTCAGGAAGTAGTGAGCTATATTCCATCCAGAAATTCCATGTCCACAGTCTTGGAAGACATTGTCTCTGAACATCGCTATGAATTGGGGCTGGATCCCCTTGATTTCATGTTGTGGGAAAAGGTAACTATGAAGGGTGGTAGAGATGAGCAGCGAGTTCTTAGAAGACCATTACGCTCTAATGAACAGGTGGGTCAAGTGTTCTCGCGATGGGATACTACTCCCGGCTGTATTGAAGTCGCCGATTCCTCTCTGAAGTTGGATGCTGGATCACTAGCATCGCTCACTTCTCGCAGGGACGTTATTAGAAATTGTCCAAGATTTTCTGCTGCTGGCATGTGGTCCAGCGATGAGAATGGCGAGTGGCTTAAATGTTTTGTCGAGGTTGCTTATGATTGCCTTAAAGTATTTGCAGGTCAAGGCGAAGGAAATGTCGAACTAAGAATAAAGAGGTACGATCTGTATGAAGGAGCAACTGGTCCTCATAAGTATACGTTATCTTTAAGACTTCAGAAAGGTTACGATGGTTTTGAAGACGATGAGTTTACATTCTATCATATGTCAACTGATGATAAGCAAGATTTCGATATGCTTAAGAATATTGTTTACTCGTTAAGATCCCAGGAAATCAACAGTAATTTATCAACACAATATTCCCAAGTCCTGCACAATCACGAAGTCAATGAGGAGCTTCCACAACCTATTCAGGTTCAGCAGAATTCCCCTCAATCGCCTTTAATTCCATTGATGAGCAAGCTTTCAATAGAGAATCCCAAGGAAACCAAGTTGCCTTTCCAAACTGGACTTTTAGGAAAGGGCTATAAGACGAAAGTTGAGCATGCTCAGACAACGTATTCACAGCAGATGGCTGCTTACGAACAGCAGCGTCAGTTTCAAGGGTTTGCTGCTAATTCTTTACTCGGTAAACCATCTAGGACGCAGGCGTCCGGTGCTTCAAAGAGCCTAGTGAGTCGCGCTGCCAAATGATTTTATTATTGTACTTTTATTATCAGTTATTATATATGATCCATGGCAACTACTGGTATTACATTCATTTGTGAAAGAACTACTAATTCGTTTAAGAGAATCATGATCTTTTTTACATGATCTCTTTTATTAAGTAAAACTTTTGAGTCCAACTTTGTGTTTATTTTTTTTTTTAATTCGCGTATTACTACTTCTTTCTATTTTCCTTATGTTAGCCACATGTTCAATGCCATTCAGGGAAAGTGAAAGAAATGGGTTTGTATTCATTTAAAGGGGTCTAATCCTTTGTCATCAACACGGACCATAGATTATCATCATTAGGCTGGACGAGTCCACTTACAGTTTTTATCCTCGAATATACATTAAATCATGGCAGTTCACCTCTTATATATAGTTGGGCCAAAAATAAACGCCGCATACTTCGAGGCTCGGTATACTTCCTATTTAGGATTTTGAACAAGTTTCGCAGTCACACATCCGTTTTGGGAACAGGTATTTTTCACCCTCAAAAGATCTCCACACCAGTTTCATTTCAACTTCATCGACAAAAATGGTTTTCTTGAAGGTCCAGAAGACTGCTGCTTATCACTCCCGATACCAGACTCCTTTCCGACGACGACGAGAGGGAAAGACTGACTACTACGCCCGAAAGCGATTGGTCACCCAGCACAAGGCTAAGTACAACACCCCCAAGTACCGACTTGTTGTGCGATTCACCAAGAAGGATATCATTGCCCAGATTGTGTCTTCTCAGATCACTGGTGATGTCGTCTTGTCTGCTGCTTACGCTCACGAGCTTCCTCGATATGGAATCAAGCACGGTTTGACCAACTGGGCTGCTGCTTACGCTGTTGGTCTGCTTATTGCCCGACGAACTCTTAAGAAGCTTGGTCTTGATGAGACTTACGTTGGTGACGAGGAGGCCAGTGGTGAGTTCTCTCTCACTGAGGCTGTTGAGGACAGTCCTCGACCTTTCAAGGTGTTCCTTGATGTTGGTCTTACCCGAACTACCACTGGTGCCCGAATCTTCGGTGCCATGAAGGGTGCTTCTGATGGTGGTCTTTACATTCCCCACTCTGCTAAGCGATTCCCCGGTTGGGATATCGAGGGAGAGGAGCTCGATGCTGAGGTTCTCCGAAAGTACATTGTTGCAGGTCACGTTGCTGAGTACATGGAGGAGCTTGCTGATGATGATGAGGAGCGATACCGAACTCTCTTCAAGTCTTACCTTGACGACGATATCGAGGCTGATGGTATTGAGGATATCTACACTGATGCTCACGAGAAGATCCGAGAGAGCCCTGAGTTCGTCTCCAGTCTCAAGAAGACCAAGGAGGAGTACAAGGCTATCTCCCTTAAGTACAAGCAGAAGAAGCTTACTTCTGCTGAGCGAAAGGCCAAGATCGTTGCTAAGATCGCTGAGTTCCAGGCTGCAAACTAAAAAGTTTTTTCTCTATTATATTTTCTGTAGAGTTTAATCAATGAAACGTGCAAAGAAATTATTCAAAAAAAAAATAAGATCAAGTAATAACTAATTAGTAGTGGTAATTGTAAAATTACAAAAAATATGTCCGTGGTGACATGTGCCTGTATGTTTCCTTTTCTGGTTTCAGAATTGAAATTACGTCAAGGCTTTAGCAATATCATCTACAACTTCATCAAGTGTTTGGTCAGGATCTGTTAAAGCACTGGATGACCCGTCAGGCTCACCTGAACAAAGTGCAGAGCTCAGGATCCTTTCCAACTCTGGTCCATGACGTTGCTCTAGAGTTTGAATGAGTTGACTGACAGGAACAGTTCCTTTGATCTCAAGTAGAGCCCGACGGAGTTCTTCTCCAGTCGATCCGATATTTGACTTGCCCACTTGATCACCAATATCTTGTCGCTTCTGAATATATGTCCCAAGCTTGTGAAGTTCACCCTCTTCCAGTTCCTGTTCCTTTCGATGTAACGAAGTACTCGACGATTTGCGCGATAACGGCTTGACTTCATCAGTTTCGCTCATTGTAGCAATTTGTAAGTCAGGATGTTGGGGATTAGGTGCCATTAAGGCTACACTTCGATCCAAAGGTTGCAAAGTCAAAATATGATCCGACAACGCTGTAATAGAAGTACCGATCCCGGTTTGAAGCTGTAGTTGTGGTGCCTGGGCCTGTTGATTTTGGGTTTTACAATTATCAGTCAATGTTGGGTCCTGCTGTTGCTGTTGTTGTGGTTGTTGTTGTGATTGTTGTTGGTCCTGTTGCTGCTGTTTTAAGGATTGACTATGTAGTTGATCATATTTCAGCAAAACTTTTTCTAGATTACCATCCAGAAAACAAAGCCTGATAAGTCGCTCCTTTTCGATTGTCGTAAGTCCCTCAGCTCGTCTCTTTTGAAATAGCTCATCCATAGTTCTTCTGATGGATATACGTAGCTGGCGGCCCCTCTTAACAATAACCTCTGCCGTTCTCACCCCTTGCGCCTCTTCGTAAACATCCGAGTCGCTTGTAGCTTTCAAGAGATCGCCGGTAGCCTTGTATACTACATCGCCAATTTCCATGGCATCTTCACTCTTTCCAAATAGTCCTTCATCATCATGCTCCTTGTAGTACTGATTTATGTGACCTGCAACCAGCTCCATATTAACAATACAGTTGTGAGCGAGCCTTCTTTGAACTGATGGAGGCCACAATTCAGTATTACACTCGATTGTATAGATCGTATTTGAATTGTATGTAGCCGCCGCCAATGCTGTACACGCAGTAGCATCCATCCTTTTGTTATCCAACAACGAGATATGGACCAACGTTGGGCAATCTGAAAATCCATCAGCAAGCTTTATAACATCTTCTGAAGTTAGGTTATTTGAGTCCAAATGTACTCGTCTTAGATCCTTAAAATGAGGGAGGTAATGCGATAAAATAGGTGAAAAATCTGGGAATAGATCTGGGTTGTTCGATAGATCCAACAATCTAAGTCTCGACTCTGAAGTTACCTCAGACAAAACCATTTTAGCTCTAGGAACATCAGCCAATTTAGTCGAATTTAATGACAAGAATATCAACTTAGGACTAAGCATGATACGACGGATAGAATCCCACTGGCTATTAAGGTTGTTTCCACCAAGATCTAATCCTTCACAAACACTGTGTGGTAGTTCTATCCACTTCACAATAGCCTCAATATCTTCCTTGTGCAAGTCATTTAATGCCAAAGAAAGTCGTTTCGTTGACGTAGAAAGCCCTTCAAGAAGCAAAGACTCTATATGCTCAGAAGGCACCATGCACCCATTCAAAAGAATCTCCTCTATGCCTCCACGACCCACAAGTGCCCTCGTCAAGCAGCCCCAGTCTACTTGTGAACGATCCAACAAAGGTTTCACTTTTGACTTCTGTGAAGATTGACTTGGCTTGTTTTGCTGCATGGACAAATCCAATCGTGAAACAGATGTATTCTCACTCAAAAAAGCACAAAATATCTTCCATCCCTCCAAATTCATAGGTGAATTTCTGAGACTAATGCGAGCAAGGTGTTTTGAACGTAGCAGAGAAGACAAAAGTATTCTTAGCATTTCGTTGGACAAACTAACATTTTCAAAAATGATCATGCAAACAGGAACAATCGATAAGAAATCAGATAGAGCAAGGATCTCGATCAGAGTCGGCCTAGGATTCATCATCTTCACCACTTCTAACGGTGGCTGTCGACCCTTGATTTGATTTAATGCTGCTGCAATGGGAAGGATCTCTCGCAGATGGCAACATCTTGTATATATGGCTTCAAGACTTATCTCTTTTTCCTTTTCCATTTCCTCCTCGTCGTCACTTTCTCCAGCTGATGATACATCTCCTCCGCCTAATCGTTCAGCATTATGCATTGGCATATCAATTTTAAGGTTTGACGGTCTGGAATATGAATCATAATCATCGTTTGCCCCCACCGAGGAAGATAGAATCTGATTTTTTGACTTGAACAGGCCACCACCGCCACCACCACTACCGCCATTGGCTGATTTGACAGCCTGGGCCACTCGTACAGCAGCTTCATATGCAGTCTGGCTAGCCAGTGTTGTACTGGCACTATAATTTCGAGGAGCAACATATGAAGATAACGAATTAACTGCTGCCATATGGCTGGGCAAAGGTGCTCTATTAAGTTCACCATTGGCACCAAACGTAATGTTTCCGGCACGAGGATTTCGAGACGGTATCTGTTGTGGAGGGTCTCTTTGCATGACAACCGGACTGAAACGAACCCGGCGGGGAAGAATTCCTTCAAATTCAGGAACTTTAGATCCAACCTTACGGGTATTTTTATTAAGAACAACCCTTTGTACAGGCTGAACCGGAGACGCAGCATCCGACACTGACCCTCTGTTTGATAATCGTCGGAACCGGTGGACAATGGATCCTTGTCGAGGAGCAGAAGTATCTGGGCTCTTTGGAGTTGGCTCATACATTGAAGAAATTACCGCTTCGGTGTTCACTTTAGGAGATGCAGTTCGAGGAGGATGAATTGCAGAAGGAGAGGATAGATCGGGGCCAGCCGATGATGATATAGAAGTTGTTGGCGATATTGCCTGTCCCAAGCCCCCTTCAGAGTGGTGAAAAGGAGCATTTGAGTTTTGAGGTGATTTCGATACAAATGTAGCAGCTGAAGCTAGCTGGGCTTTCGTAGCAGCCGTAGCTGAATTAGCACTATTGTTACCAATGGAAAGTTTGGATCCAATGTTCGACAACCAGGAAGATTTTCGACCACCACTTGTAGATAATTTTGTATCTACTGATTTGGACAGCGGAGAATTCACACTAACTGACCGGTGAAGTTCAGCGGTTATACCTGTTGCCACGACTGTAGCAGCAGGCTTTATAGGAATACCACCACCAGTGGCAGCAATCTGTCCTGTCGTAGTGGCAGCAACTACAGCTGCTCCATCATTTTGAGCCTTCAAACCAAGAGAAAGCTTTGACTTTGAAGTCGTCAAAGTTGGTCTGGCTTCAGCTTTGGGTACAATATCTAACTCCTCCTCTTCTGTGATAGTGGCCGATTGTTTTACCATTGTATAGCCAGGGGTGATAGAATCTGATGGGAGCGATGCAGATCTGTTTCTTGTTCGCACTATTGTTAGATCGTTTCTTTTTGATTTTCTTTCTGTTTTCTTTCTCTTGACAGTCGCTATCATTAAATTATACTCACCTTCTTTTTCTTGAAGAGACGACCCTCGAGATAGCCAGTTAACATCGACATTTGATACTCCATTTCGTGCGGGCTGTAGCTCCTCTGATGGACTCTTTATATTGATAGGCTGAGTCCTAGGGGTAAGAGGATCATTGGGATCCAAATTCTTGTCAGTCGCAGAGGAAGTTTGCGAAACTGCGCTTAGGGATGAGTCTGAAGATGATGCCGACGGTACTGTCGTAGAATTATTAGCCATCGAGATCATGGCACTAAAAATTCATAAAAAGACACCACAATAGCAGCGGCCGACTCTAATCAACCCCACTTTAAAGCAGTACGCTGTACAACAAAAAAGGGCGATAAGGACACTTAAAAAAAGCAAAAGTGAGACCAGTCACTTAACTGGATCGCAAAAACGCGAACAAATAACTCTTATATAAAAATGAACTGCTTTGAATCGGAGTAAGTTCCTGCTAGAGCCAAAGGAAGCTGCAAAAAAGTCAACTGTAAACCGACTCTGGGGGAGGGACCTATATATCGGTTGTTTTGGGTTGACCCTAACCCTGTTTCAAGCAGCACCTGCTTGTTACCGGACCTGGACGCCAGAACCCGGCAATTGGATGATAAATACGAGAAAAGATACGAAATATATATTAATTAAATAGAAGATTTTATGGTTGCACATAAACCTTGTTGCCGGTGTATGATTTCTCCAATTGTTCAATAACTTTTACGTGCTTCTAGCGTTAACGTCGGCTTCTCCGTCGATTGGAGGTGGCTGTAAAGATTAGTGTTTTAGACTAACTAAAAGTTAGGCGTTATGTATGCACTACCCGCATAGAGCCCAGGTGACATTTGATAGGCGAACATGAGATGTGTTTGACGTAGTGGTGGTGTGCCGATCGCGATGACATACACAATACTGTCATAATATTCTCGTAAACATGTGTTGACCATTTCAAATGACTGTAACTTCGATAAATATATCTAGTTTAGAATATAGAAGATGAAATTATGGAAAAGTTTTAGCTTTTGTGCTGCATCTGGTCAGCCACGCACGCTATTGGTTGTGTTGGCTATTTTATGCCCACATTTGAGTTTCTAATGCGGGGTTGTGATTGCTTGCATTCTGTGGTCTAAACCTTTGCTATGGATTTGCTCCAAATATCTGGTTACTTTTGGAGATCTTATTCGAATTTATTCCATTCGAATTTATTCTATTCAGATGCAATGGACGATTGTACACAAATCTGAGCAATCGATTCCGACTTGAGCTGTATTTTGAGATGTCTCGCCGACTCCAACCAAAAACTGACCTCGCTCTGAAGAAGTTCTTCATTCCAACTGATTGACTGGATTTGATGACCTCGAATTTAGTAAACTGGGAAATTAACGGTTATAAGTCATTACAGTCATCATGTATCAGGTTCGATTGATAGTGTTAATATTCATACCCATACATAGAGCATTTAATTAGACTTTGTAAAATCAACTTGTACTCTAAGAGACAATAATTACACACCCCACGAACTGTCATTCCATTTTTTCCCTTTTTTCCCAGCACATTCATTGTAAAAGTGACAGCATCTTTCACATTTGGGGCTGCAGCGGACATATATGAATAGCGCCAGTTCAGGGGCACGCAGCGTAAGGCTGACAGCAACCCTATCCGCTCATCTTTCGTGTCCAAAACGATCTTAACTTACTTTATATCACGAGCTCCAATGGTAGTACTACAATTATTATCTTATGTGGGGTCAGTGTCAGCATTTGCATTCTTGACAATGGCAGTGGCTTCGGGCCTGTACTATCTGTCAGAGCAAGTCGAGGAGCACACGGTATGGACAAGGCGTGTTCTTACGAGACTGATCTATGGTATAATTGCAATCCACATATTGCTATTAGTGTTTGATGGATTCCCTTTATGGAAGACAGTATGGTCAATTGCAGCTCATATAATGTATCTGCAAAATCTGAAGAGATTCCCATTCATTTCGTTGACAAGTGGTGTATTCGTTATGTCTTGTGTTATGGTATTGATCAATCATTGGTTATGGTTTCGTCACTTCTCGGATCCATCATTGCCTCCAGCTAAAATCACATATGAGTATCCGGGGTATTCTGGTCCTACCCACCCACCTTTTGCCCAAGTGGCATCCTTCTTTGGAATCTGTGTTTGGTTAATCCCATTTTCTCTTTTTATTAGTCTGAGTGCTGGCGACAATGTTCTCCCTACCTCTATGGACATTGATACTGGTGATGAATCAGGCGCTGTAAAAGCGCGGCGACGCAGTGCTGGGCTGGCTAAAGTTGCGGTTGAGTGGCTTTGGAAGCTGGTGGGCGACGTTGGGCGACGATTAGGCTACGATATTGATACTGGTTCGGGAACACTTTTGTGAATCGTGTAAAATATAATATTTATTGATTAAAATCAATGTGGAACTTCAGAAACTCTTTTGCTGTATTCTTGTATGATTTCCGTACCTCGTCAATACATTGTATGTACGGAACAACACTAAGTTTCGTTTATCGGCGGCTACATAGACGGACTATCCGTGGACGCATCACCCGGCTTACCCTGCGGTTCTGCCCCAAAGAGTCTCCCCATCAGTTTTATTTTGCAGACTGGACTTTTGGATTCCTAAAGACATCATTTCAGCATGAAGTTTTCTTCTGTGTCTCGTTCTGCACACAAGCTGACCGGTTCGGTTCTGGTGCCTCGACTTCAGTCATCCGCTCCTTCGCGGCCTCGAATGGGTCTGGGTGTCCAGGCTGCTATGCGAACAATCGACTTGGGACGAACAGCTTCAACTTCAGGAGGAGCTACTACTGTAAGTATTGTTGAATAGATAGAATTTACTCGGTTAGACCGGATTGAAGTGGTTTCTATGTCAGTCGAGCTTTTGTTTGTTGAATTGATATGTCAATTGGTGCCGTGTGCAAACATGAAGTATGATGAACAGCAAAGCTGTTGCCGTTCATCCTCAGTTGCACCCGGTAATAACGCCAAAAGAAAGGTATGACGCTACTTTTTGTAATGTCATTCAAAGTTGTATTGGTTGAATCATGTTTTGTAATTCTGGCGTCTAATGGTTTACATTAGCAGTGTGTGATGTTCGAACCCCTTTGCTTGATAACCTTGCATATTGGACTAGCAAAGGAAATCAATCAACAAAAGGAAGTCACATATTGAAGTGCTATTTGTATGACTGGCATTGCTATCGATCAGCCAATTGCACTTTGATATTTGATTCAACTCTGTTCAAGCCACTGCTCGGTTGACATCTTACTTCGGGCACCTTCATTTCGCCGGAAAAACTCTGTGTGTGGGGGTGCACGGACTATCCGGAGAAATAGCCGTGCCATGGGCTGGGGTCCAACGGTCAACAGTTGTTGAATGATTGACAATACTAACAAAAGCTTACGGTCAGAGATGCTCTAAACCAGGCATTGGCTGAGGAGATGGACAAGGACGAAAGTGTTTTCTTGATGGGAGAAGAAGTTGGCCAATATAATGGTGCTTACAAAGTCTCTCGAGGCCTTTTGGATAGATTTGGTGAGAAGCGAGTTATTGATACTCCTATCACTGAGATGGGCTTTGCAGGTCTCTGTGTGGGTGCTGCTTTGGCCGGTCTCAAGCCAGTTTGTGAGTTCATGACTTTCAACTTCGCCATGCAAGCTATTGATCAAATTATTAATAGTGGTGCTAAGACTTTTTACATGTCTGGTGGTACCCAACAGTGTAATGTTACTTTCCGAGGACCCAACGGTGCTGCTGCTGGTGTCGCTGCACAGCACTCTCAGGATTATTCTGCCTGGTACGGACAGATTCCTGGTCTTAAGGTAGTGTCTCCTTATTCCGCAGAGGACGCTAAGGGTTTACTAAAGAGTTCTATTCGAGACCCTAATGTGACCATTTTCTTGGAGAACGAGATTATGTATGGAGACTCATTTGCCGTGTCTGAGGAGGTGTTGAGCCCTGACTTCACTGTTCCTTTTGGTGTTGCCAAGATTGAGCGAGCTGGTTCTGACATCACTATCGTGGCTCACTCACGAAATGTGTTGATTTCTCTTCAGGCTGCTGACATCCTCAAGAAACAGTACAACGTGGAAGCTGAAGTAATTAACTTGCGATCCATTAAGCCTTTGGATGTCCCCGCCATCGTCAAGTCTGTCAAGAAGACTAACCGACTCATTACCGTGGAGTCTGGATTCCCTGCCTTCGGTGTCGGTTCTGAGATTGCTGCTCAGATCATGGAATCTGAGGCCTTTGACTACTTGGATGCCCCAGTTGTGCGAGTCACTGGTGCCGAAGTACCTACTCCTTATGCTGTGGAGCTCGAGAACTTTGCTTTCCCAACTCCTGAGGTTGTCACTCGTGCTGCCAAGTCTGTGCTCTACCTCGAAGACAACTAGTATCATGTAGAAAAGCATTAATCACATGTTATGTTAGTATATTTCAATTGTAATTTTTTGTGAATTTTTTTGTTTACGATGAAACACGCCGTTACAGTAGTCGTGGCGGAGGATTAAGTAATATCTACCACAAGTGCTCAGCTTCTATGTGCTGTAGTCATTCTCTCATATTTTTTTCTATTATGATCTATATGCGGTGTTCAACTCTCCATGCGCTCCTTGGTAGCCGTTGCAAATATCGGATAGTTTTACGAATAACTCCAAAGAAAAGCGTAACGCCAATCGTAATGCAAACGACATTCATAACATAGTAGCCATCCCGAGTGGTTGTACAGGATCCACCCGCAGTCTTACAGGAATCTTTTCCCAGGTCATCGGAGCATGAAAACGAGTCGCTACCAGGTACGCTGCAGGTAGCCTCAGAGAACCAGTCAACTCCGGCCAATACAAAAATCCTTGGCCATTGGCCTCCCAAGTTGGCGATAGTGTTGAGAATTGTCATATACGTACCACCAATAAGAGGGTCAGCGATTTGAGTGTGGAAAGCATTAATGCAAACAAATTGAATGGTAGACATAAAACTTCCCAACACATGAACTATTATGATAACGAGAAGGTATCCTGAACCAGCTCCATCTTTGGGAAAGAATATCACCGTCAACATTGATAGACCAGCAAATCCAAGACGACCCAAAAACGCAAGCAACCATGGTTCCAACGGATAATCTCCGGTCGACCATTTGGCAGCATAATAGCCAAAGATGATCTCAAACGGAAAGTCAATCAACACAGTAAGAGCCATATCCTCTTTGGATAGGCCCTTCTCAAGCAGTTTCAGATTTGTAGCGGCCTCGTTAGCTTGGAACCCGAGTTTAGCGATGATATGAACAAAAATCAGCAATTGAATATTTCGCAGCTTTAAAACCTGGAACATTGACCTATACACAGAAAAGACACCGCCATCGCCATCAGATTTGGACCGCTCCTCTTTCTTAAGTAATCCAATAAGTACAGTCATCAAAAGGTATACAAAACCCCAAAATTTAAGGTAGCCTCCGAGGGATACTAGCCCTTCATCGATAGGTGTAGACCTGAAATACTTGTTAGCAAATTCGGGTGAATTTAGAGCGAGAAAAACTGTGAAAGAAGTGAAATATCCAGTATTCAATCCAATTGTCTGAGCAGTTGATGCGTAAGGCAATGCTCTATGAGACATAAGTGTGAGACCCCATCCATCAACCGCAATGTCTTGGGTAGCGCATAAAAATACCAGAATGAAAAAGAACATGGTTATCTGTGGGAGTGAGTTCTCAGCATCATCTATGTATGGTTCAATATTTCCACCTAACCAAAACAAAACCAAGCTACTGACTGCTTGAATAGGTATGATCCAACTTTTTCTACGTCCAAAAGATCGGCTGTAAAATGCGTCAACAATTGGACTCCAAAGAACCTTCAAACTATAAGGATATGATGCCAACGAAAAAATGCCAACCTGTCCATAGCTCAATTTGGCCTTGAGAAGAAAAGGAATGGATCCGAATGCAAGACCAACAGGAATTCCCTGCAAAAGATACAATAAGCATAACACAAAGAAGTTTCGTCTATCAACAATGCTGAGTTTGCTCAAGCTTAGAGATGCTCCATCTGTTCTCGAACTATCGCCTAATGATTCAGGGAGGAAGCCTCCTGCCTCTGACCAATCTGAATTAGCCACAGGTAAACTGGACTCATCCGAAGCATTACGCTTTCGCTGAGAAAGTTCAACTGATGCATCCATTGAATCGCGAGGTGATGTCGGAGTTTGGACACCTGAAACAATTGGCAATAGTGGGATATTCAAATGTTCTCCTTCTGGCAATAGATCTCCTCCGTGTCTGAGCTCAATGTTATCCATAAACTCTTTGTCCAGATAAGTCTTGCTCGTGACAGAGATGTCACAGAATTTATTCTCGATTGAAGATCAAGTAGTATCCTATCTCTCTTTCTCTGGATGTCCGGAGTCTACGAGGCTATATGTCAGAACACGCGTCTTTTAAGCATGCACCCTTATCCGATGATGGGAGATCGGCGGGGCCCACACACTCTTGAAGACAAAGCTTGAAAACAAAGATTCTGAAATACAGGAATAGTATAAAAGCTATAGCAAGAGATCTCAAGTTACCCCATCATCGAATGTTAGATTATATCCATAATAATACTATAGAGATTTATGCCATGCCATTATTTAGGAGCATTGGCACGTCTATCCTCGACAGGCATGGGAGCTATCTTGTCTATATCTCGAAATTCTCTACACAAACCACTCAAAAAAACCAGATAGATGAACACCCAACCTAAGAGAGACTCTATAAGCTAATTTTTTCAACCCATTATTTTAGAATCTGAAAATGTCTCAACTATAATACCTTGAACTCCAGACTTTTTGTACCTATCTTATCATCACCAATTAGGATATTCCTAACCACGACCTTTTTTTTTTTACAGGGCGCGGGGAATTTTTTTATCTATGCAGAATAAATTTCAGTGAATTTTCAACTTGAACTTAACGTTACAGCTGAGAGATGTCACTAAAACGGAAGAGAGATACAACCGCTGGGCCTGTGGACTCTTCTGCTCATCCTGCATCGACCTTGGTCATGGAGGATGGTGCATTTCCTCGAGGAGGGTCTAATTCAGTCTTGACTCAGTTGGAGATCAAGCAAGCTACAAATGAAGCTGCTAGAGAACTGTTCAGCGTAAGTTTAATGATGAATTTTGTAACCAGAGTGGGTTAACTAACCTTAGGACATTCAAAAGCCTGCCAGGAAGCCAAAACGAAAATTTCGACAGAAAAAGGATGCTCCCGTTAAGCAAAACGATTCAGTTAAGATAGAGTCTGTTTCATTTTCACGATTGTCTCCGGGATCCGTGGTTCTTGGTAGAGTATGCGAAATTGGAAAACTTGACATCACTGTGTCACTACCCAATAATTTAGTTGGTTATGTTCCTATCACCAATATTTCTGCTAAAGTTTCATCATCTGTCCAGTCTGCTGCGACCGAAGAAGAAAATGACGATAATGAAGACGACGACGAAGGTAAAAACATTCCTGACTTGAGCAAATTATTTTCTATTGGTCAGTGGATCCGTGCGATGGTGTCAGACAATGATAAGGTTAATAATAAGCGAAGAATCGAGCTTACTGTTGATCCATCCCAGGTGAACGAGGACATTGACTCTGAAGATCTCATTCCTGGTATAGCTATTCAAGGTTCGGTCAACAGTGTGGAAGACCATGGTATAATCATAGACATCGGAAGGGGCTCTGAAGTCACTGGATTTTTGTCTAATAAAGAGCTCGCATTTGCTAGCTTGGAGCCTGATACAATTGTTCCTGGCCAGGTTTTGCTTCTTAGTATTCTTTCGAAGTCATCCAACGGGCGAACTTTGACCCTCACTGCATCTCCTTTAGCAAAGAAGCTCCCTGTTGTCAAATCCGTCAACAATGTCAAATCTATGACTGCGGGAACTACCGTTGATGCCCTTGTGACTGATGTCACCGAAAGTGGCCTTGTCTGTAAGGTTCTCGGTTTGATAGATGCTACTATTGATATCATCCACAGTGGGGTTTATGAAAGGTCGAGTATCTTGACGAAGTTCAAAGAGGGCTCTATTGCTCGGGCTCGTATTATTTATTCATCTCCCAATGATGACGAAAAAGTATCTTTGTCTGTATTAGAGCCTATTGTCAATCTCAGTTCCAAGGATGGAGATCATGATGCGCTTTCTATTGGACAAATTGTATCAGCCACTGTCAAAGTCAAGGACTCAATGCTAGGTCTATTTGCTGATATTGGTACAAAGAGTCTTGGATATGTCCATATATCACGAATTTCAGATAAGAGGATCAATGATCTATCAGTCGAACCCGCTTATAATATCGGCACTACACATAACGCAAGAGTCTTGGGGTATTCGTTCTCGGATGGCCTTTACGTTTTATCAATGGAGCATAAAGTTCTTGATGAGAAGTACCTACGAATTCAAGACATCACTGTAGGAGAGGTTATCAGTGCCCAGGTAGATAAGATTCTTGAGAAAGGAGGTATCTTGGTGAAACTGTCAGACAATTTCAATGCTATTGTTGGTAACAACCATCTCAGTGACGTCAAGTTGGTGTACCCTGAGAAGAAATTTAAACCAGGAATGAAGGTCAATTGTCGAGTTTTGAGTGTTGACACCAACCAGCGAAGGATCCGAGTAACTCTGAAGAAATCTCTCGTGAATTCGCAGGAAAGTATTCTCGCATCTTACGAATCCGCAGAGGTGGGACAGAAAGCTGCTGGAACTATTGTCAGTCTTCTTGATCGAGGTGCGATTGTTGAATTTTACAATGGAGTTCGAGCATTCCTTCCCGTTGGTGAAATTAGTGAAGCCTACATCAAAGATCCTAAGGATCATTTCAAAGTGGGTCAAAGTGTGGCAGTTCGTATATTATCTGTGGATGCTGAAACCCAAAAGATGTCTGTTTCATGCCGAACAGCCTCTAGTGCGGTATCGAAGAAGGATATCAGTGATATTGCCGTTGGATCGGTTTTATCTGGCACTATAATTGAAAAGGCTGGAACTGGTATCACAGTCGATTTGCAGCATTTTGGTGCGAAGGGTGTTGTTGCCATTGGTCATTTGTCCGATGAGGATAACGCAAAGTCGACGTTGAAGAAACTTCGAGTTGGAGAAACTTTAGATAAGCTGGTGGTCATTGAAAAGAACAAATTAAAGAGGCTAGTGACTTTAAGTGCGAAGCCTTCTTTGGTAGCCGATGCTGAATCTTCAGTGCTTCCATCATCGTTGAAAGATCTTCATGTTGGTGACAAACTTCACGGCTTCGTTAAAGGAACTACATTGAAGGGAGTTTTTATTGCATTTGCAGGCGGCTTGACAGGGCTTGCGTTGAGGCGAGAGCTATCTAACGATAAGTCAGACCCTTCAGAATCTTTCCGGCCATTTCAGACTGTTGAATGTTATGTTGCTTCCATTGATGAGCCACAGCAGAGATTTTTGCTTACTTTGAAAGCACCTAAAGCGAATGCTGCTGTGACATCAGAGAGCCTCGTCAATCCTGTTGACACTTCTGTACAGTCGATTGATGATTTAAGACCTGGAAACTCTGTCAAAGCTCAAATCGTTGGAGTGAAAGAGACTCAACTCAATGTCCGTCTGGCTGACAATATACAAGGTCGAGTTGATGTATCTGAAGTTTTTGAAAGTTTGGACGATATTGCCGACAAGGCGCAGCCTCTAAAGAAATTCAAAAAGAATGAGGTTGTTTCAGTCAAGGTCATTGGCTTCCATGATGCTAGAAACCATAGATATCTGCCGTTTTCACATAGGCTTTCCTCTCACTTAGTCTATGAATTGACTGCTAAGAAAAGTGTTCTCTCTGGAGAATATAAAGCCCTGAGTTTAGATCAAACAAAAGTTGGAACAAAATGGTTGTCATTCGTCAACAACATCACTATGGATTTTGTTTGGGTTAATTTGTCTCCTACAGTGAGAGGAAGAATTTCTCTACTTGATTTGACCGATAAAGCAGAGGAGCTTGATGATATTGAATCACATTATCCTGTTGGATCTGCTCTTGAATGTGAGGTAGTTGAAGCCGAGCCCAAGAGTTCGACTCTACGACTACGATCGAGGCAAACAACCATTGATAGCTTGGATGATGTTAAAGTGGGACAAGTTCTTCCTGCTTTCATCATGAAGGTTGGAGATAATTCTGCATTAGTTAAGATTGGAAATGGCGTCACAGCATCTGCTGCCGTTACGGATAGTTTGGACGATTACGATACTGATTTCAAGGCAACATTTTTGCCCCATCAGTTGATCAGAGCCAAGGTTCTTCAAGTTGATTCATCGAATAAGAAAGTGCACGTTTCTCTCAGACATTCAGTAACCTCTGAAGGAGAGGATGTGTCTGTTGTTGACAAACAGATCAACACTATTCAAGATGTTAATGTGGGAGATGTACTCCGAGGTTACGTTCGTAATGTTTCCGATGGTGGTTTGTTTATAACTTTGGGAAGAAATGTTGTCTCACGAGTTCAGATCAAGAATTTGTCCGATTCTTACTTAAAGGACTGGAAGAAGTATTTCACCGTTGGCCAGATTGTCCAAGGAAAAGTTATCTCGGCCGATGGTAGCAGGGTAGAGTTGACCCTCAAAGAATCAGCTGTTTCGGGTAAAGCCCAGGGACCAAGCTATGAGGACTTGAATGAGGGTGAAGTTGTTGATGGTTTAGTATCGAAGGTTACTGATTTCGGTGTGTTTGTCCGCCTAATAGAGCTTCCTAATATATCGGGGTTGTGCCATAGATCTGAAGTTGCAGATGTCCCATTGAAGGACTTATCAAAAGTGTTTGCTGAGGGTGATAAAGTCAAAGCAAAAATTCTACGAGTGGATTTAGAAAAGAGACAGGTTTCGCTAGGTTTGAAAGCTTCATACTTTGCAGATGAGGATGCTAATATGGACGAGGACGAAGAAGACGAGATAGAAGAAGAAGAAGAAGAAGAAGACGATGATCAAGAAATGGATAGTGACAATGACATTGTTGAAGATGATTCTGGCAGTGATAACGAGGATGATATCAAGTTTGATGACGAATCTGAAGACGAGTCAGTCGACGGCTTCGATGAGAATAATGTTAAGGAGGTGAAACCTGTATCCAAATCGGGTCTAAGAGTTGGATTTGACTGGACAGCTAAAATTCTTGATCAGGCTGCTGAAACTGATTCCAGTGATGATGATGATGAGCAGGACGAGTCAAGCAGGTCTAGAAAGCGACGAAAGAGAAGTCAACTGGTTGAAGATCAGACTGCTACCTTGGCAACCAAGCTGCCACAGTCAGTGAGTGATTTTGAGCGTCTCTTGGTGGGATCGCCAAACTCCTCAGTAATGTGGATGAACTATATGGCGTTCCAGCTTCAATTGAGTGAAGTGGACAAGGCACGTGAAATAGGAGAAAAGGCGCTCAAGACTATAAACTTCAGGGAGGAGCAGGAACGATTAAATATTTGGATAGCTCTACTTAACTTGGAGAACAGCTTTGGTACTGATCAAACAATTGACGATACCTTTAGGCGCGCAGTCCAGTACATGGATGCGAAAACCATATATATGAAGCTGGCAGGTATCTATGCTTCTTCTGAGGGAAAATTGAAGAAAGCTGAGAATACTTATGACATAGCCATGAAGAAGTTTGGAAGCAGTGACGTCAATATTTGGGTTGCCTTTGGAAACTTTCTGTTTGATAATGGCAAAGCTGACAAGGCTCATGATCTACTAAGTCGGGCCCTACGTCAACTTCCCAAACGAGACAATAGAAGCATTATCACCAAATTTGCTCAACTGGAGTACTCAAAGGGAGAGGTAGAGAGAGGCCGAACATTGTTCGAAGGATTGATCAGCTCGTATCCCCGAAGAATTGACTTGTGGAGTATTTATATAGACTACGAGATCAAGGCAAAGGATAAGGAATCTATTGAAAAACTATTTGAACGGGCAATTGGTGTCAAGTTATCTATGAAACAAGCGAAGTTCTTCTTCAAGAAGTGGATAGGCTACGAAGATAAGCATGGAGATTCAAAGAGTGTGGATTACGTCAAATCGAAAGCAGCCGAATACGTGAGTGGCCGAACTGAGGGGGCGGATGTCGAGAACGAGTAAAAGGCATGTAAAAAGTGAAACATTTTATTAATTTAAGCCAATAGTATTACTATTACTTGTAACATGTTATGAGCCCCTGTTCCTGACACGAGCATTGACGATCTAAACAAGTCATAAAGTAACAACAAAACCCCTGTAAATCATTACTAGCACAAGCAGGTACCCAGGATTGATGAAACTGGGTACCTACAGGACCGGACTCTATTTACGCCTAATTAGGCGTTAAATTCGACGGCAAAATGTGCCTGATATGTAGTTCCCCAAGCATTGTTTGCACTCTGAAACACCACAGGGTGTACCTCCCTACATGCAATGCATCAAAACGGGTTAGATGCACGGCCGTTGGGACTAGCGTATAATCACTGGGGTGCGGGCGCGCGGGGGCATGAGATCTACTCACATGAAAAATCGGTAACGCGACTTGCTGAATTTCCTGATCGATTTCGGACACGCAAAAAACTATGACTACTGGACTATTCAGTTATTGCTACCACATTATGCAACCGCTGAGCAATTGGGGTGAGAAAACTTTATTTCTCTTGCTTTGTGGACTAGTTTAGGACCAGACCTCCTCCCCGCCTTGGAACGCTCGGCTCGATCTCCTGCAGATATATACGTACCGATATTTCTGATTTTGCAAACCTTGTCTGTTCCTGAGGCATTGGCACAGGAGACGTTGGTGGTGTGAAAATAAATTTTATGATGCAAGGATCGTCAATGATCTCCATAATCTGTGACAGTCAAGCACAGTTTTTGTGAATGTGGGAGTATAAGGGCTGACGAAGCAAGGACTAACGATCCCTCCTGAAAAACTCTCACAAATATATCATACGAAAGTTCTCCAGCATCGCCGATTCTGGCGAAATTATAAACCTTTATTCGATCCCGCTCTTGAAATAGAAATAATGAAGTGGTGTCGAGCAAACCATTTAAATAATTGTACCATCTGGAGTGGTTAAATGAATCAGAAACAGGCACTAAACATTCTTGCTATGCAATAAATCTGTTGCGAAACCCACTTCGAGTGCATACCTCATAAAAAAGAAATTACTTAGGCATGTACTATAGATGGCTGAAGCACCAGCGCAGAGGTGACGCGCATCACCTCGGTTTCGGTGGTACAATGAACGGGTCGGTTAAACTACGATCGATAATTTGTTACCCCTGATGCCTTTTGTTCTGTCGTGCCAATTATACGATCTAATTCACGATCTGACGGATGGCGCCTTGTCTGATTGCATATCACATTACAGAACGATCGATTCTTATCTGCTTAACTACCGATCATCACTTCACTGAGTGATCGTTTTGAAATTACTGTGATATTGCTTTTTCTATCTGCATACATTTATAGAGCAGAAGAAATGTCAGGGGTTAACTGCTAGCCGCTTTGGGAAATGCTGCGCTGAACTTAGTGGCTCCCTAAAGCATAATAGACTTTAGCATGCCGAAACCAATGAAGCGTATTATCGGCAGTGTGCAAACTAAAATATATAACATTGACACTGCGTTCTTAGGCGAATTTTTGCCGGAATAGCTGGTGAAGATTCACAAATCGAATAGCCGTTTGATTGACCTCATTGGCACTTTGGAAACCATCATTTAAGATCATCCTGTTAATTAATAACATTCGTCGGTTGCCCACTAACTCCATTGGTATCAAAGTTGAAAGGATGACAGAGGCAATTCAGAGGCAACCGAATCAGTCATCGACGATTCCCACCCTGAGTCCTGGCTTTGGTGGTTCAAGAATCCCCACAAAGAAGTCTTCACCATCACCGAATGTCAAGGATAACATCAAGAAAAGGACCAGGGTGAGCGATTTGATCGCACGATTGTCATCTTCCACAGCATCATCAAGGGCCAAAGCCGAGGCTTCTAAATTATCAAGCCTACAGCCAAATCCTTTGATATTATCACCATTATCACCAGCTTCTCCTAAAATCAGCCAAGGCCGGTTTTCATCGGTGTTTCGAACATCGAGAAGCTCGTTACCTGCTCCCACCATTTTAAATGTGGTGGCAGTACCCGCATCATCCTTCAGTACCCCTAAAGGACAAAGGAATTCATTCATTCCTGGAATGAGGTCACACCAGAGAAATGCTTCGGAGCAAAGCATGGAGAGCTCAGTCTTTTTCCCAAAAGTTGAAGCTTCGCTCAAAGTATCAAAAGCTGGTCGAGTAAGTGAAGGATGGCCTATCAGCTCCAACTCCTCAAGCCCTGCAAATAGAAATAGTGCTGGAAGTGGATATAAACGATATAGCTCGGATGGTGATAAGGGATTTCGTCGAATAAGCTATACGAATGGGCCAGCATCAATAGCTCCGCCAAGCGGACAATTACCAGGACATCAACAATCTCAATCTCAAAGGCGCACGTCAAGTCCCATTCAGCAGCAGCGACCGGTGTCACAAATGCGTAAAACTCGTCCTAGGCCAGCATCACGAGCAGCTGGATCTAGGTCACAATCAAGAGCTGGAGGCGCATTGATAAAGCCGAGCAATGCTCGATTCGATGAGCTTCGAACTAAGATTGCTGAACTAGAAGGGGTTTTAAATAACGAGCGCAAAGAACGAGAGAACTCATCAGCTTTAGTGGAACAAGTGAAATATTTGGAAAAACAAAACGAAATGTTTCAAACCAAGATAAGCTTACTCGAGAATCGTAATAATGCGTCAACTACTGCGGTGATCTTCCCAGAATCTCCAAAGTCGAGTATTTCTCTTGCTGATACACTGGCAGACGAAGAGAAAGTTAAAATTTATGAGTCCAAAATTGCACAGCTGGAAACTGAGCTGAGCAGACTCTCTGTATCAACAGATGTACAAGAGCTGAGCCAGGACATAATTGAGTTTCAAACTGAAATATCTATGCTGAAGAGTGACAATAGTGTCCTTTCAAACGAGAATTCTCGGTCATTACAGCTTATTAAAGAGCTTGAAGACAAAGTAAAGATTGCTACAGTGACAAAGTCGACCCTGGAATCGTCTATAAGAGAAGCGCAAGATCAGAACGACAGACTGCAACTGCAAGTTGTAGAATTTAGAGGAAAGTTTATTGGTGCCGAAAGAGTAGCAGAGTCCAAGGACAAAGCACTCAAGGGATTTGAAGAGCTTAAAGAGAGATTGAAAGAGGAGCAGGCAATTGCGCAGAAGGCATTTGATGATATGGAGCGCTTGCGAGGAGAGCGAGACGAATTGCAGCGACAGATCCAGGGGTTCCAGACTAATCGACGGCAGAGTGAGAAGCAAATTGCGACAATTGAAAAGGAAAACCGTCGGACAAAACGGTTGAATGTGGCACTAGAAACGGTACTGCAAGATCTGAAAGTTTCCCTTGAAGAGAAGGAGATGGAAAATGATGAGCTCAACCGGTCATTCTTGAAAGTGATGGAGCATGCCAACGAGACAATTGAAGGTGCTAAAAGGCATTCGATGCTTCTGAATTCTTCTGTATCGATAAGGTCAAATTCTCCGATTTAGTTTGTAGTGGTGAAAATATTTATTAAAAATTAGACGACTCTAAGTTTGAATAATGGTATATTATTTTAAGAAGAAAAAATAAATAACAAAAAAATGAAAAATGCAATAGTTTTAGACAATATTCAAAAAAACAAAAGTTGACATTCCATGCAATAAATACTAGTATACAATTAGTTAGAGAGTCATCGAAAAATATTTTCCACCAGTATTATGAAATGGAGATGACGAAACCCTGATTCGGCGATTGGAGTTGGCAACCACGAAGACTTCAACTGCCCATTCATACCACACACATCTAGTGGTACACATTCTCCAAATCGAGATCTCGATCTCCGAATCACTAGCTAGGTGTAATGGCTCCATCAAAGGAAACCAAATTGGGAACCAAGACACAAGGTCTTTGGATTTGTCGGCAATTGTGTCAGGACGCGTGGATAACTCAACATCTTTGTATAGCACCGCATCGAAGTAGCCTGCGATGCCATGCATAACTGACTTATAGGGGACACGGAAATTAAGTTTGCATTTCCGCGAATTATGAAGATTTGACGATTGAATATTAGGAGAAGGATGCGAAAATGACCAAGCTTGCTTTATATCGGGTGATATAAAGTCAGCCTGTTGCATCATAACAACATATGGCGTTTGTAACGCTCCCAGAGATCCTTTCAAGGAGGAATTTTGGCTACCTCCGGTTGGGAAGGTAGTGATTCGAGAAGACTGTCCCATACTAAGCGCCTGTGCCGAGCTATAGAGGGGAGGGGAAAACACGGGAGTTACATAAGCAGAATATGACTGGGGGATCATGATTCCACTATCAGGGTCCAAAACTGACTGTACCCCGTCAAGACATTCAGGGGATAATTCATTATCACCAAATGATCCCAATAACTCGCTGACAAGAATTTGAACAGGCTTTGGAGGTCTCCATGTACGCATATCAGCTTTGACGACATAAACAGAGGATCCCCAATCCAAGTGCTGACGACGCAACAAATGAACATATGCGCTATCATTTTTCTCGATTGCGTATATCTGAACTGTTCTATTGGCAGCGTCTGCAGCTTTCAAAGCTCTATCAATCAGAGGGCCACGACCAGCACCAACTACTGCTATGCATACCTCCTTGAGGGGTTGATCAAGCAGAGCATGGAATATAGCTTTCTCGTATTGGTTGTACTTGACTGGGTCTCGCTCAAACACCTGATACATGGAGCTATCCAGATTGTCTATCAGAGGCTGGAGTGGTGCCTGCAAAAAGTCTATAAAGTCTCCAGCAAATTCCTCCATTGGCGTTGGGGGTGGGCAATTCTTGCATATATGCCGTAGATACAACAAGAATGCATTTTCACCACCTTGAAAGATTCCAGCATTGTTGGGATCTTCGACGATCAGAAATGGATTTTTCTTGAAAAACTGAAACAAAATTGATTGACATGATCGCGGAAGCACTGGATAACCCTTTTGGTTCTTAACAAAAACCCCCTGCGACACAATGAGCATAGATACGGGCTCTGCAAACCATCTACTTATGACAAATCCCGGTAATGGATCTTTGGATAGTTGTAAAGCCACGTAGAGATTGGGAGGATAATTGCATAGTACTCGTATAGTGTTCCAAACATCCCAAATACTTAGAATATCGCCAGGAGGTGACACTCCTCCATTTGTAGATGACATCGTATACTCCTCACTGAATGGGAGGTGCACTGAAATTTGAATGTTGGGGTGAGCCTGGAGAAGACCATTTAGGGAATGTGAATACTCGGCTAAATTAGTTCTTCGCTTCGGTCCAGGAAGAACTACATATCGTAATCCACAAAAGCTGGCGTAGTTGAGTTCATGGATCAGAACTTGATGCGATAGATTAGCGATACGAGGATCCTTAGAATCCAGTTCCACCCACGGAGCTGCTAATGCTATAGTATTATTGACATGGTCACCAGGATGAATGACTACGTCATCCAATTGAGGTGCTGGAACTTCCGCACTGTCGACTGACACATCAGTCTTACTGTCAATGTTTCGCATTGTCGTCCCATCCCCTGGAACAGACGATGATGATGGTCTTTGAACGTTGTCATCTTCAAATCTAAAAGTATCACTTCTTGGCGAAGACTCTGTCAAGTGACTGAACAGGCCTTGAATCTGCTTCCGGTACGACCTTGATGTCAGACGGGATGTGACCATATCATAGCCATTACCTAAGGCGGTTTCAACAACCAGTTTGTTGGATACCCCGTATTTGGCAGGCAAATTGATACCTATGAACAGCGTCCGCCTGTTCTCGGCCAGCGATGAAGTTGACCAGTCAACAGACATGAGCTGTTCTTTTTGCACCAAATTGAAGGTCAGATAACAAGTTTACTAGTTGTTGATAAAGTGAGACAACAGTTTATGAAAACAATGGTTCACGAGTCAAGACGCCTGTCGCGAGAGCATCACGTGATTGTCAATTTTATAGTGCGTCTTGCTCAATTACATGCCCAACTCGGGTTAGTTTGTTTTTCCTCACTGCTGCGGTATTCCTATAACTCATATATAGAAAAATGGACAGGCGGACGGGTCCAAGGATGCTATCGGTCGCGGAACGGGCACGTCTCGAGGAATTCCAAGAACATATTCATTATTCAACACGGTAAGTAGAATTGAGGAGGTTGTCAGCAATATGGCAGTACTAATTTTCAAGATACAGCGACGACAGTTTTGAATACAGGTTAGTTATAGGTCAGAATCACAAGTCCTAATTGTTTAGACACGTAATCCTACCCAAGAACATGCTCAAAGTGATCCCTCGAGATTACTTTGATCCTGAAACGGGGACGCTCCGCATTTTGTATGAAGACGAGTGGAGAGGTCTAGGCATCACTCAGAGCCTTGGTTGGGTCCACTACGAAACGCATGGTATGGTTTTTTAGGCTTTCCAATTTTGAATTTTCCATTGATCTTGACAACTAACAAAGCTCCGGAACCTCATATTCTATTGTTCAAGTAAGTATACAAGACTAGATCCAAGGATTCCATTAACAAAGACGCGCCAAAGATAAATAATCAAGCACTAATTCAACATTTCGGTGTAGCATCAAAGAACAATTAATGGAACAAGTTGTCTTCAATGAAGCGAGTAAATTGTTCTCGCATGTTTTGTTATTAGATCACGCTCATTCACACTTGAAATCTCACGACACGACTGCCCATGATATGTATTAACAGGTAATTATGAGTGAAATAATAGTTGGTTTAAACCAAAGGAACTACGAAACAAAAACAAAAAAAGAAGATAGCCAAAATCAACAAACATTACAGACATCAAACCAAGAAAAGAAAGAAAAAAAAAACACTACGACAAGCGCACAATCACCTCGGGAAGCCTATGTTTTGATCATAGCCGGGTTCGAGAATTGATCCTCCATGCTCCTTGATCCTCAGATGCCTTATTCTCGTAGACCAGTTTGTTTAGGTGCTGTGAAATTCCTCGTTTGGCATACTCACGGACATCATTAGGAACATTAGCATACAGATCCAAAGCAATGGAATCCAATGTTAGAGACGCATCTGCTTTTTTCAATAGTTCCAAGATCTGATCTTCTCTACTTTGGCGATGAGAAATGTACTCTGAGATCACCGAATGGCCATCTTCAATTAGATATCCATGTCCTGGATATATTCTGAATGTGGACTTGTTCTGGGTGCCAATGGCTTGCATTCTCTTCAACGAATCCATATAGCTGCGAAGGTCGGTGAACACTGTAGTGCTTCCTCCAAGAACATTATCACCACTAAACATAGACTGTTCCTCCTCAAGCCAAAACACAAAATGATCCTCAGCATGACCAGGAGCATGATAACTAGTCAAGGTTGCACCCTCAACGGTGAAAACCTGGCCATCGTCGATAGTCTGGATGCCTGCCCTGAGCAGATCTCTTGGAAATTCGTCAGAAGATCCCATCTTGAACATTTTAGGTTTATTACCCAAAGTCTGATACAAGTCATATGCCCCTCCAACGTGGTCATGATGCCAATGAGACATAAGAATGATGGACACTTGAATGCCTGTTGTATTCAGATATTCTGTCATGAGCCGAGTATACTCCGGTCGTCCATCTCCAGTGTCAATCAAGATACGAGAGGTTCCAGTACCAATCAAATAGGTATTTGTCCCTTGAAGGGTGAACTTTCCGGGATTACATCCAAGAACTCTGGTAACTGCTGGCGATAAAACCGCTATTGACGGAAGGTGCTTCAATGACATACTGTTAGGATGCTAAGCCGAGGCTGAACCACAACAACTGCCGCATAGACATCATCGTGAAGTGAGATCGGAGCAATAAACGCGGACTAGGTATATTCCGAACAAATGATACAGGTATATACATGTATTTATCCTAATATCCAATTATTATCTTTTTCTTTGGAATCTGTTTAAATGATTTTTTGTATTTCGAAAGTTGTTACAGCTAAGCTATCTGCTAATGTGTCTTGCTTCTAACATGACAATAGTAAGCATGCTATAGTCAAATGGATCCCTATAATTCTCTGCTTTATATTTCATGACACGATGAATACAACTTTTATTCATTGGAAAAAATCTATATGTGGTTCCATCCCCAAGTGCGTTGAAACTGTTAAGAGCGATTACATATTATGTCGGCAGTGTGCATGTGCCTGTACCAATTCGGACGATCCCCCACAAATAAAGTTGCATGAGGTTAGGAAGTCGCATCTCAGCATCCTGACATCAACATGGATTCAGTCGAAGACGCAGAGAACAACAACCGTCGTACGCCTAGTGCAGCTTCTGATACGACTCCTCTACTCAATGATGAAGAATCACAGCACACTCATGGGCATTTGGACCCTGAGGATCCTAGGGTGTCACCTTTAAACGTACGCCATATTCGGATACTTAAGAGTGGCTTGTTTGCTATGGTTGCTATAAGTGTATTTTGGTTTATTTTATTATTCATTGACACATTCCACTCTATACCATTAGTTAATACAAGGGGTTCCGGGTTCCTACAGTTGGATCTCACTATGCTTACTATTGCCTACTTGCTCATAACATTGGGGTTCTTCACTCTCCCTGATTCTACCGACAGACCTCTTGGAATATCTATTGCTATTGTTCTATTCATTGATGCCCTATTGGTTACATGTGTCCCAGCTCAACGCCATATTAACGGTACTAGCTCAGGGCTTGTGACACTGTTTGGATCTCTGATTATAATTGTGCTGTGCACAGTCACTAGCTATTTTGTACAGGATGCTAAGGTACACGAAGAAATCAGATTAACGGGAAGACCAGAGAACAGGCATACCTTGAAAGAATGGCTCCAATTAGGACTTGGATTTGTATCACGATGCTTAATTATCTTATTCACTATAATCCTATCGATTAATTTATTTGTGGATACCTATGATATTGTCAGCACAAAGGCTCCAGGAAAAATGATTTCTATTCCTGGCTCAAAGGAATATGATACCCATATTCACTGTACACATTATGCAAGACATGGAGACGACTCAAAGGTCACTGTGTTGGTTGAGTCTGGCGAGGAGTCGGGTTATGACACCTCGTCGTGGATCAATCATCTGTATGTCCATGGGTCAATTGAGCGAGTATGTTATTGGGACCGCCCAGGCATGGGCTTCTCAGATACGGCACCATCACCATTAGACGGTGCAGACATTGTGGATGACTTGGGTTTCATGCTTAACTCTACCCTTACTGATTTTGAATATGCCAATAAGTCATTTGTTCTTGTTAGTCACGGCCTAGGTGGTATTTACTCCCGGATATTTGCATCCAAGTATCCAGAAAAAATCCACAGTATGATGCTCATTGACACACTCCATGAAGATTTGCTATCAAGGCAATTCTCGACATGGAAAGGCTTCAAGTACTGGTTAAGTGGGCTGACATCACATCTATCTCTATCAGTACTCAAGGAAATTACATTCCACGGTGAAGGGCCAACTGATAGATTAATGGGCAACGCACTCAGTCGCCAAGGATCTTACCAAAGAGCAATGTTGCAACAGCAACTAACAATAGGCAAGACGAAACATGAAATTGAAAATGCAAATCGAAATTTGGCCGGTAGGATACCCACCCTAATAGTATCGTCTGCTCAATCAATAAGGAAGGATTCGGAATGGGCTGATAAACAACGCGAGCTTACCGAACTGACCCAGCACAACCTTGGATGGGAGATTCTTGAAGGCCCTCATCAAATATGGCGAGACGTCGAGTCATGGAGGCGCCTTCAAACTCTTTTACGAGATTTGATTGCGTATGGATGAAGCGGTTTGACCAGTGTATATATATGTCCGTATTAGATTTTGAGATGTGACAAGTCTGGTACCTCGATTTCCGCCTCTAGGTCACAGAACGATCGGCAGTTTGGACACAAAAAGTGCGGGTATGCCTTGACAATTACAGGTCTGATACACTTGTAATGCCAAGCATGGGAACATGGAGCAATGAACAAACACTGACAGGGCGCAACAGGTAGTAAACAAATTGCACATTCTTGCTGTGATTGCTTTGCGACCATAGAGTTATCTTGAATATTCTCATCGCCAGAAGTTTCATGCGTAGTAGCACTACCTGGTGTATCAACATTTGTACCAGTAGCATCACTAAATAGTCGTAAATTAGATAATGCGTTGATGTTAAACTGATTAACCTTCTTATGCCAGCTTCTATTAAGCTCCACCCGAACTTTAATGCATTTGAACACCTCTTCAGTGCCACCACGAAAATCAACCCCTAATTGCAAAATGTCTCCGTCTCTTAGTTGAAACGGTCTGGAAGTTTCGTTTGCCAAAGACAGCCGGACATTATTAAGGAAGGTGCCAGATGATGATTTGACGTCCTGGATGTACCAGTCGCCCCCGTCCTGAACCCGCAGTTCGGCATGGCTTCTAGAAACTACCTTGGACTTAAACACAACTGAAGGAATGTTGTCAGAAGCAGATGCACCCTGGTCCTTTTTATTGTCATAACGGCCAACCTTAATAACAGCGCCATTACGAGCCTTACGTTCGACAATCCCTAGATAAAATGCTGGCATGCTAGAAGAATGATCCACAAATGGACTGAGTCGGATAGCATATGGGTAATCATCATCCGGCGTAGGTGATGATGAAGTTGATGGCGTTGTAGAAACAGACTCTGATGGTGATGTTTCGATGGCTGGCCCTGACCGGCCACCGCCAGACCCAGACTCCTCTGGAGACACAGCTTCACCAACAGGGGGGTTCACAAGAGTAGCATAAGGTCCTGGTAGGTGGGATACTGGTGTAGTAGCTAAATCAGATGCCATCATGTTTTCATTAGCTGAGTCTGGATCAATCACCATCGTAACATTTGGACCCATTGTCACCGTCATGGATCCGTCGGAATCACTAATTTTTTTGTACTTTTTTTGAGGGCCACTCAACTGTCACCTGTTAATCACCAAAAAACCAAAACGGCTGTCCAAATATTGCGTGCTATGCTCGACTGATAAGTCGTTGTTTTGATGATGAAGGTGATTAGATAAATGTCTACTGAGGGGAGCAATATTATGAGTGAAACAGCTACATCTGCGTTAAATATTCTATTACCGATCGTGCGTCAACTCTTGCACCAACCAGCCCTACAATTATATTCTATTAAAGAGACAAGTTTGATTGTCTGTTTCTGATATGCTCAAAGGACCACAAGTTGAAACGCCGATAGAAAAAACCCTTTAATAAATCAAAATATAGAATAGCCCAAACAATCTCCAAAACTTTTTTGAAGTATTCTTGAATCAAAAACTAGATTTGCAGACCAGACCTCCTTACTAATGCCACCCGTTTAAGCGATAAGATTACATGTAAACGCTTGCAGGAAAGGCTGTCACCTATCACTAGGAGATATTCATTTTCAGAAAAATAAACAAACGTCAAAAAGAATAGTTAAAAAGGAACTACAGCACCTTCCGTTCTCGTATGGTCTCCCACTACAATACTTGGTAAGGCTCTCACAGGCTTGAATATGACTGATCGGACGGGAAGTCTTATTTTCCTATAGATATGGCCGTAGCTGATATTGCACGGTGGACATTGCCTAAAAGATCATCGAGTCACGTGATGAAATCTGCTAATTAAAGTTTGAGACCGTTTTATGCTAAACAAGCAATTGGGAAGCAGATTTTACTCTAGTGGGACTGTGTGATAGTTTCCTATGAGTATTTAGCTATTGGAATAAAACCAAATATGCAAAAAAAATATTCTGCTCTCAAACGAGCCATCACTCGATGCACTGTACCTCCCCGATGAACACTGCTTAAGGATTCATAGGAGACGTTGAGAGACTTAGATGATATGTGATGACCTGGTTACCGCAAGGGTGATGATTCGGTAATGATTTATTTGCGTACATAACTCAATAGCTGGACATCCAGCCGCTTGAGCTAGAAAGGAGGATTGGGAAGAACCAGGAATCCTCCTTTTTTGCGGTTTTGGGAAAGTAGTGTTAGGGGTATTGTATAGGTAATGATGTCTAATGTTCCGTAAGAACACAAATATCAATTAACAGTCGAAGACATTTTTATGGAGAATAAGCAATTGGTATACTTTTTTTACTCTAACGGGACTGGGCACTCGAATTTCTTTTCCTGAGGTTTTAGAAGGATTGCCGAGGAAAAGAGTTGTGAAATCGAGGAAGGTATTATAGCCGCCTCCGCATTTTTGCTCCAGAAAGACTCTAGTGCTAACCATATAAGATACTGAGCTAGCAAACGAGTAACGAAAATTGATTTACTTATGTTTTTTAAATTCCAGAGAAAATATAGAAAAATATAGCAACGGGGGGACTAAAGTGGTTAAATTACCCTAAACGTATCCCCATTGGCTCAAAAATTGGTTCAGCCTTGTAGTTTGATATTCTTGAGAAGTCCACTAAAACCTTTTCCTATTTGTGCGAGAGGAGCCTCAATCCCCATGACTGCCCATGCAAATCCAGATCCCTCAAGTCCTATTTTGGTCAAAAATTCGTAGGTTGTATAACCCAGATTTGGAGATTTTACGGTCAAGTAGGTAGAATTACCTCTTCCAGAGAGAATAACATCAGTCCACTCATTAATCGGCAAACTATAGTTCAAAATATAAGGATTTCCTGCAGCAACCATGGTGATATTTGTAATGGATCCATTTCCCAAAAGGAGAGATGAGTCACTACTGTTGAAAAGAACAGACGGAGTATCACTGGCAGGACGAATAGAAAAAGAAAGTTCATAATTTCGACCCTTCGAAAATAGGGGTGTTTCGATAAACCCATTTCCAGATAGCTCTAATCCTTCTAGAGTTAGGTTTACATCTCCTTTGAAGATACCGTCATAGTTGTTTCCAGAAATATCCTTAACGACATGAGAGGACTGTTGCACTCCAACTAGTGGATAGTGAAGAATAGTCTTGGATAATGAAGGAATATACCTATCAAGGTTCTGATCTGGGATTTTGGCATGGAGAGTCTCAAAAATATTGTAATATTCCTCTTCCAGCAGTTCACCTCCCCACTGCTTGTCACCAAGGGCAGGAAGTCCATCTCTCCATACATAGTATGCTTCAAGGTAATCCGTCGCATTAGGACCATTATCATTCCACAGAGCAGCTATATGGCCTTGTACATTTGGGTTGTCCTTTGGAGGGTTGTTCGTGGAGTTGCTCGTGTCAAATACATATGGCGCATACGCTCCACCAGCAGGATTTCCGTGGAAGACACGAGTGAGATTGATGGTCTGTGGATATGAAGAGTATTTGTTCACAGCATAAAATCCATCATCGGAATTCAATACATCGTAGCCGTATTTTATATAATCAAAATAGGGATTGGCCTCAAAAAATTCCCAATGCTGAATTGAAACATTTAAGTTTACGGCGGTGATATTTGGAAGGGTCGAATGAGGGAAAGTACCCCAAATTCTAATTCTTCTATCAGCTGTGGAACCAATGTAGCTGCTAAGAGCGTTCACAAGTTCGGTATAATCGTTGATGAAGTCACTACTATACTCATCTGCTCCAATGTGGACAACTTTTGAGTGAAACCACGGCAAAAAGGTCTTCCAAATAGTCTGCATGGTAGGGATTGTTTCAGGATGGCTTATGTTGAGCATAGTGGGATCTGAATCAAGAGCAATCTCAGGCTTCCACTGAGATATCACCAGTGCATGACCTGGAGACTCAATCTCTGGAAGAATCGTCACTCCTCGCTTGGCACAATGGTGCTGTAGATCTTCAAACTGATCCCATGTATAAGACTCGTTTGCTCTCTTGTTCAGTCCTTCGACAGCCGAGTCATTTGAGAGGGGTCTGAAAGCTGCATAAAGGTCGAATGCCTCTTGATAGCTATATATATCGGGATTATTTACCAGGTTGTCACTTAAATGAAGATGAAATGTATTCTGTTTAAAGAACGACAGATACGAACACATCTCTTTCAGAAACTCTGGTGGGTAGTAATGTCTACCACAGTCTAACATTCCTCCTCGAACGCTCCAACCTGGGGAGTCTATGCCGGTTCCCTGTTTTATAGTCGAATTCATCAAGATAGCCTGTTGCAAGACGGATCGGGTTCCCCAGAAAATACCCAATGGACTTGCTCCGGTTATGCTAATAGCTCTGTTGGTGACTGTGAGATTATAGGCTTCTGAAGTCCATCTGCCAGCGGCATCAATAAATTCTGATGAGTTTCCGATTGTCAACCAAATACTGTTTTCGATTGGAGAAACCCCCGTTCGAACTGGGACAAAAAGCCCCAAACTCTCAGCCAAATCTGAACTAAAAGTGTGGGCGAATTCAAGTAGAGTGGGTGGGATCAATGTTACACCATTAGTATCTCGATACTCTGCGTACTGAGAATCTACCAAAATGGTTTCAACATTTTCAAGAGAATATGTTTGGTTATTTGAAATGTGAAATGGAACTGTGGGAATTCCAACAAGCTTTGAGGCAGTTACAGCCAGCATTGTATTCCAAATCAGCACTATAAAGCCTATGGACACCATTGTATCACCAGTACTATTGCATCTTGTGTATGGCCTGTGTACTTATATAAATTGTGCTTCTGAAGGTTACAGATCGCATCCAAAACCATGATCGTCTGGTGGAGGTTTGATAGCTCAAAGATAACTATCAAGGCGGCTAATCCTTAGGCTACAGTGGGTGGTCTATCATTACTGATAACATAGAAATATCACGACAATAACGGAGCTCCGCTTGTAGATCCTACTAAATCGGTTCAACCACTGGTGTTAAGTTTTAGAGTACTATAGATGGATCTGCAGGTGTCTACTGTATCGAGCATGACGGCCCCCACTAATGTGCATTGACAGTCACTAATGCAACCGAAAATCTAATCTGTTTCTGTAACAATTATGCTACCTATAAACACACAAGGCACCACAGCGTTGTATCCATAGATCAATGTCGCAACCATACTACATAGTATGTTGTATTTGATTATTGCGTGGGTGTATTAATCAGTCGTCATATCATCTTGTATAGATTGTTTACAATGTACTACATGATAGTTTGGATAACAAGCTAGACCCATTTGGTACCGGCTACAGTGTGCGTGCGGTTACAACTGCTATCACACTACAACCACACAAGAATTTATTTGTTCCAATTGTTACGACTTTGGTTATACTTTAGACAAAACTTTATCAATAATAAGCCAGCAATAAGCTGATAAACTCTCAATTGATTTACGGCATCCATACACCACTACAAGTTAACCCTCCCCTCCTCCCCTCCCCCGCTTTTACCCTAACCCTTTCACGTTTAACTAAGATTTTTTCTATCTTTTTAATTCTATCATGAGATTATTACAGTAAGTCAATTGAATAAAATGTCAAGGCAAAATGATGATAATGAGCCGTAAGGCTCTACTTTATAAACCCAGCTCGTCGATTATTTACAATGAGAAAAAAATCTCTCTGATGCCTTTTGTTGAAAAACGTTTTACTAACTAAAAGGAATTTGGCATGGGATCATTTTCTCGCACCACCAGCTTTGAAATGCATAATATCTCCATCTTCTACCACGTAGTCCTTACCTTTTTGGTTTAATTTTCCTGAACTTTTCAATGCAGATTCATCACCATGATATTGGATAACGTCTTCAAATTTTGTAACGTTCGCCAAAATGAATGTTTTCTCCAGATCCTTATGAATCACACCAGCTGCTTGGGGTGCCTTGGTTCCTTGACTGATAGTCCATTCTCTTACCTCGTCTTGTCCACATGTGAAATAGCTTATCAGATTGAGACTTCGTCGGAGTTCTGCAATCGCTAGTGGAAGCGCACTCGTGGTCTCAAGCTCCTGCAATTCCGCTAGTGCTGTTTCTGGAGATGCTGCAGCAATCCTGTGTTCTAAACTGACACTTAGTGGAACAATTCCATCGCCTGGTGAGTTTTCGTCTACCCACGCTTGAATATCACGTTTCCATTGGTGTGTCTCGTCTTCAGCTCCTAATATATAGTCTTCTTCACTAATATTCACCAAATAAACAGATGGTTTAGCAGTCAGCAAAGTCATGGTATTTATGATCTTGATCTCGTCACTTGTCCAGATACCGTTAGCAACTCGTTTACCGTCTTCAAGCCATTTCAAAACCTTTTCAGCAGTATATGCTTCGTCTTTCTTGGCCTTGATGAAAGCAGAGTCTCCATGTTTTTGAGCTCGCTGTGCCAATTCGATTGTCTTCATAGAGAATTCCATGTCTTTCAATATGAGTTCATCTCGAATAATTTCTAGATCTCTTATTGGATCTACTGAATCCTCTACATGAATGATCTCGGGATCTTGAAACGCGCGCACTACTTGAAAAAGTCCATCTACGGCTCTGATGTGACTCAAAAATGCATTTCCCAATCCATCTCCTTTGGAAGCATTTCGAGTAAGCCCTGCAATATCAAATATCGTGATTGTTGCAGGAACTTTTGAATTCGGCTTGAAGGTCTCGCAAAGTCTTTCAAATCGATGCGACGGAACGATGACCTTAGCTTCCTCTGGGTCAATTGTTGCGAATGGATAATTTGCAGGGTTTCCTAATGTAGACTTGGTGATTGCTTGGAAGAATGTAGACTTTCCTACATTGGCAAGCCCGACGATTCCTCCTTTAAGGTTATTCCCTGGCCTTCCCAGTCGAGTAGTCTCATCAGGACCTTTTCTCTTTTTAGACTTTGCAGCACTGCTGGCTGCTCTTTTATAGATCCTGCTCAGCATTATAATAGTATCATGTAAATGAACAGGTTAAGGCTCTAACGTACGAATCGGTACGATACATACAATGTATACATAGGAAACACAAGTGAAATTTCAACGCAATTTAAAAACAAATAAAATGATTTCTTCTTAAACATATAAATCTAAAGCCTAAAATTAGAAAGTTACAAAATAGTCAGCAGAAGCAGCAGATGCTTCTAGAACTCCAGCAGACTGTAACAAACTGATAGTATTGTCGATCACCTTGGTCTTGTCGACCTTAGACACATCTTTGCTAAACTCAACAGTCTTGATCCATGCTGCAGCATCCTCTTCACTGTAGTCAAGATTGGCCCCAATATAGTTGATGGCTTCACTATTATGGGCATCAAAGTACTCAACACCTTCGCTGATAGAGTCCAGGAGCGCCTTGAGAGTCTTCTTACCGTCACTAGACGAGGTCAAATCAGTCGATGCTGAAATGACCCACGATGGCCAAGGAGTATAAATGTTACCGATTTGCTTAACTTCACCATTATCGTAGTACTTTTTAGTAGTGAATAGCTCCCACATGAACGCATCAGTAGGTGCAACATCGTTGGCATGGTTGACACCCTCTCGAAGGGTCTTGAAGGTGTTCTGGATTTCAAACTTGAATGGCTCTTTCCATCCATTCTGCTTGGCCAGAACAAAAGGCATTACATAGGAACCACTGCCTATTCGGCTTATTCCGATGGTACCTCCTTGAATGTCCTGCTCGGTCTTAATGTCATCCCGCTTGACACCACTACTAATGGCCCAATTGAGAGGCGACTGGACATAAGTGCCAACAATTTTATACCAATCAGACCCCTTGCCAATCCCAGCAACAAATGCCTCTGTCAACCCAATGCTAACATCTACAGTTAGATTGCCAGTTCAATCAGGCCAATTGCTAATCCCCACTTACCAATGGTCTTGTCCTGAAGTGATTGAATTAGATGGCCGGACCCCGAAGGATAGGGAAGAAATTCCACCTCAATGCCATTCTTTTCATAGAATTTCTGCTGCAAGGCAAAAAATAATGGTGTAGAAAAGTGCTCTGGCACATATCCAACCTTGATTTTAGCAACCATATCAGCTAATAACTAACTAATGTTTAACAAATGAAATGAAACTGCCGCAGATTACAGGCTATGATTTCCCGAGATGTACCTAACATTTATATGCGCTACGCAGACATATAAGGTTACGTAATAATATATCGAGACATGACATGACGCCTAGTGATAAAATTGTCTATATGTGATTTATATCTCTTTTGGCAATGATGAACACAGGCAATTATTTACCATTTATTTACCAGACTTGAAGGATTACAAGCTTATTGGCTGCCACAATACTGGACTATGGTAAGTTGCTATCCCGAAGTGAATTGTAATGCTCTCCAAGACCAAAACTATGCTTGTAGTAGACCAATTTAAGTTCAGGCTTGGCACCCGACTCATTGACTTTATGGACAGACCGGCCGCTGAATAGAACACTTATAGGGCAGTCATAAACATTTGCAAGTGCCAGGATCTCCATATCACCCCCCCATATTGGAGTGGACTCTAGTTGGTTGCAGTATGGCTCAATCTCTTTCATTGTCAGAGTTTCCTCATCGAAAAGAAAAGGCGAGAAAGTATTTGGGTCCTGTCGAATATGAGATGCTGCTTCATTGCGCAGATCCTGAACTGATTTTAGAAGTTGATGTCGTAACATCAGCTGGTCTGATATAGATGCAAATAAACAATGGCCATCAGGCGGTATGTCATGCTGTACGAGATTCTGCAGTTTGCACAATGCTTCTAAGTTGTCTAGTTCGATTTTCCGTAGGTCAGGTTGTTGTAGTGCTTCAGCAGCAGCCTCTTCTGAAAGCTTTTTGGCAGCAGCTTCTCGTTGTGCAATTTTCTCTTTTCTTCGATTCCTTTTGGGCTTGGCTTCTCCGAGTTGTGATGCTGCTGATGTTGGTGCTGTCGTTGATGCTGGTGATGACGACGTTTCCACCTCAGGTTTCTCATCCAATTCTAGCTCTGCTAAAAGTTGCTCCGGCGTCAGCTCTTCTTCATCAGATTCTTCAAATTGTAGCAGCTCTAGTCTATGCTTCTCTTTGAGCTCTGCTTCCAGAGTTTCAATTTGTTTATTGATCTCCTTTCTTTTCTTTTTTTCTCCCTTTGTAGCCTCCTTCTTAAGGCCAGTGATTCGTGCAGTGAGCTCCTTCACTTGTTTTCGTTGACGAGCAACAACTTCCTCATATGATTGAGGACTCTCTGCTGGCTCTGCCATGTTATAGTTCGGTAGAGTAAGAGATCCCTAACCAGCTGCACGCGTTAATGCAGCATTAAATTTATAGGCACTCAATTGCCTATCATGGACGAAGGGTACTATCATTTTACGAACTTTTCAAGTCATATATATATATATATATATATATATGTTTATATTTACACTATTTACAACTATTTCGGGGAAATGACATGAGCAAGCGACTGTGGAATCGTTGCACCATTGTTTGACAGCCTATTGATGATTCCTGGTAACTGAGTGCCGAAATCAAAGAAACCTTCGTGTTTCGACAACGATTCTAGAATCGAGTTGGCCAATACAACATTCCTAGTACGTAAACAACCACTCAAGATAAATGAGTAAGTGTACTTATTGGGCCGTGTTCTACTATTTTTCTCAAGTTTTTCGAAAAATGAGTAAGCATCCTCCAATCGATTTCGTAAAGAGGCCCAATGGATGAGTTGGTTAAAGACAGGAGTACCTTGAGGAACACCATATCGGGGCATTATATTAAAGTAACCCATTGCTCTGTCAAAATCGCCAGCTTCCAACTCACTGTCAATCACAGTTGCAAAGGTTCGAGAATTTGGCCTGATGTGCCTCTTCAACATGAGATCGAACAGGAATCTCACCGACTCAACATCCTTTGAAGTCTTAGTCAAACCAGACATAATAGCAGTCATGGTAACAGCATTGCTTCTGATACCATTCTTTCCCATTTCATCTAGTAATGCCCTAACTTGGCTGTCAGGACTAGCACCAGTGGCATTACATTGCTTAAACACCGAATCAATGATGTTTGTATATGTTGATATGTCAGGCTTAATTCTGACCTTTCCCATCAAGGCTATTATACCCTTTGCCTTTTCATAGTCTTTTCTATTGATATAAGTTCGAATGAAAGCATTAAATGTCACCACATCTGGAGCATATCCTTTATTTTGACCCTCTGCAAGCAACTTTTCTGCCTCTTCAACCCTTCCAAGCTTCAAGAGACCATCCAATACAACACTGAATAATCGCAATGTCACAGTTACTCCTTGTTCTGTACCAGCCTGGATTCTGTCAAACAGCTCGAGAGCTCTTTCATGCTTTCCTGTCTTGAAACAGAAGTCAACTAGAATAGAAAACGATTCAGAGTCAGGAGTGACCCCAGACGTATTGGTCATTTGAGACCAAACTTTGCTGAAAACGGCATCTCTGTCCTCACGAGCAAGAGCAGCAGCTTTCAATAGACAATTCCATGACGCTATTGAGGGCTCCACATCTCTAGAAATCATGTCATTCCAAACTTTGAAAGCATCATTGATTCGTGTAGACTCCGAGAAACATGAGATAAACCTAGCGTAAGTGGCCTCTGGAATAGGCACACCAGTCTGTTCAGCTAGAGCGATTGCTTCTTTATATTTATCCTCAAGTTCCAACGGTCTGTCAACAGGGAGAGAAGCGAGGTACTGAACACTAGATAAATCAAGCGAGGTTAATCGAAGCTTGGTAAAACCATCCAAAATCTGATTTCGCCTTTCTTCTGGGAAAGAGCGGAATCCTTCGACTTCATTTAATTGCCTAGGGAGAGGAATCTCCTTGATGGGTACCAATTTTAATGCAATAGCACCATCTGGAGTTGCTCCTGCTGAAACACAACTCTCGACATATGCAATGAGGGCAGACCAAGCAGCCTCTGTATTATTAGCATTCGAGATAAGACTGATGTCAGGCAACTTTTCAAGAAATTCCACCCAAGTTTGAAGCGCACTAGACGAGTCATTACGCAAGACATCGTCAAGAATAACAGAGCCACACATCCAGCCAACAGTAACTCCATTGGCAGTATAAGCTTGAAATAATTCCTTGGGGGTCAGAACACCAGCCATAGGCCCGTTTTTCTTGTATGCTTTCATCACCTCTCGGAAGAGACTTGCATGAATTCCTTTTTGAGTTGGAAGTTCCGATAGGCCCCGCAAGATAGAACTCAACTTAACAAGGTCATGCGATGACAGAGCACCCTCTAAATCCCGGATCACTTCTGAAGTCACCGATGGTTTAGAACGAGATCGATACTTGAAGTTCTGGCCATTATTGGAATGGCTTGAGGAAGGGGCCACCGATTGATGCCTCACAATTGTTAGGCTGGCCAATGGGAGTCGTGACCCTTTGCGAGATATAGCCAGCACCCTTGAAGCTAACCCTGCTGTTATTCTTGAAGAGATCATTCTCTTGCACCTATTGTGGCCGACGACCTTTCGTTGGTTCTCACTGGGTTGATATTTTCATGAGGAGGAAAGGGTATATATTAGGGTACGGGCAATATTTACCGTCTTCGTAGTAAAGCTGTCTGTCGTGTGGCTGAGTTGGGCCTGATTATGCGTGTTACATTTGCGGAAGTGTAATAATTCCAAAGGGGACAAGACAAAAAAATCGGTATCTTATTATATATGCTTATATGCTCAATATATAATATCTCCAGTAGTATACATTCCAATGTCTGATATTAGACGGGCTGCAAATGAAAGTGACGTATGACCTCTATTTATGAGGTGAGAGCCAAATGCTCTATGTACTTGACATAACGATCTTGACAACGACACAAGCACTAAAGTGAATTTTAATGTGAATAAGCGAGAGTATTTTTATAGTAGTTGGTTGGCCCTCTCTTGTCGCCAATAGCTACCATGTACTTGAAAGGCTCTTATTTTTCGCTTGTGCTAGCCTTGTAACCTCACGGCATTCTTAAGAGAATGGAAGAAAAAGAAATATATAGACAAATAAACGGTCTCTTAGAGGAAGCTGATCACTACATAAGCAGTTCAATGCTATTATAAAACTTAAATGTTATGCGCTGTACTGTCGGTTGGAGAAATCCACCTGCATCACCACCAGTATGGGTCTGCAGCATATTTATTTCGACATTACCTAATGTAGAGCAAAAAAGTCGTCTAATCAACAGAAGAGTAGGGGAATATGTAACTCACATGTGTTTTCTGGTTTGACTCACATGAATATATTGATTCAGAATCTCGTTTCAGATGATGAAACAAGAGGCGGCCACTTTTTTAGGTTGCTACCCTCGAGGCGAAATCTTGACATAACTACGATCCAACATCTTCACATTTTCCAAGATAAATGGAAATAATACCATGCCATGCTCTTTTGATATAATTTAACATAGATGAAAAAAAAGAGTAAAATGATTATTCGAGACAGCGCTAAGATTACTTCATTCTCGCCTTCATAGGACTTGACAAATTCCTTCGAAGACGATGATGCACAGATTACTTTTTGTGCTGGTGGTTATTCTAAGTTAGGGAAACTGTAACTAAGGTTTGCTCAGTTAAGATATCGCAAATGTGGTGTACATTACGGTTGTCTTCCTAGAGTATCAGTTATTTCTGAATTCTGTGAATTCAGATTTTATTAGCTTGTAGTTACCAAGATAGGACATATCCATGATGGGAGGCCTTTGGAAGTTTTAATTTGATTTAATACTACAAACAACCTATCTATTCAAGCCCGATTGAAATTGAGATTAACTGTAAAGGGCGAAAATTGAAAGCAGCGTTTGCAGCATACTAGTATAATATTAAAGTTTAGTATGCTTCAAAAATTGTCTGTGTGCTTTACTGTACAAGTCCCGCTATAAGCTTTTAGCGAAAAGTACTTCATTTAGTGACAACAATTGCCTGTTGTACTTAATTTGTTTTACATCTAGATTCACCGATATGCAATATAAATTGTGACAAATCCCCCCAACACAAGCTTTTTTTCTATTTGCTTCTGGAGCTGTTTAATTTTGATTCAAATAAACTCTCGAATCTGATATCGACGATATACTGCTGACATTAGAGTGGTCATGATAAAAAACGATCATGTCAGAGTCAAGTCAGAGGGAAGCTGCGTTAGAGTGCCGCTAACTGGCAAGGAACAGCCGTCTTCTAAAGAAGTGGCAAGATTGCCGGGAATTAACGCCCTGTTTTCCGCATCTTCTAGTCCCGGGAGACGAATCCCGGAACCTAACAATGCTCACAATACTGTATACCCCATAATACCATCCCAGAGCCCTTCGTCTAGCGCTAGGGTATCTCCCATAATCTTGCCGTCAATTTTGGAGTTTAAAGGCCCAGGAATCAGCCACAACGGCAATTCGCCATCTTCTATCGATACGATGCATCACTATAATCTACAAGGAGGGGGTCCATCGGAGCACCACTCCTCTCCTCCATCACCCCACCACCATCATAACCGCCAGCAACAGAATCATGATGATCAAACATCGTCTACTCTCGCATCGACTACCTCGATTGGTCAGATGGGAATTTCCGCTTCTGCCTTTGAGTCAGATATCCCACCAAACTTTGCCTACCAACAGCAACCACAATGGCAGTACCATTATGCTGGACAGCAAGTTCAACTGCAGCATCCACAGCAACATGCTGTGGCACCTGTTAGCTCTAATCAACATCTCAATTTGCCGACATCGGCAGCACCATACAGCGGCGGCGTTGTGCTTGCACCAAGATCTTATCAGTCGCCCCGGCCGCAGTCAATAACCAATTTCACGCCACTGGGAGTTCAGCAATTGCCCCATCCACCGGTACCACCCCCACCACCTACGTCACATTTGTTAATGCAGGGGAGAACCCCCATGAACGACCGGTTCTATTATGGCGGTGGAGCATCGCAGCAGTCACAACAGCTGCAGCTGCCTAGCGTATCGCAGATCGGCAGATCAACAGGGGCACAACCTTTCATGGATTCGGTAGGGCTAGGCCGCATCTTGCCGCGCGACTACGGGAACCAAAAGGCGTTAGGATTGGCAATGTATCCGTTGTCGATAGACGACGATCAATCGAAAATCAAATATTGCTCAAGTCCATTTTCGAATTACAGCTATCAATCGATCAACGATCCTCACAAAAGGCCTATACTGACTGTGAAAAATATAAAGCGACGAACCAAAACAGGCTGCCTGACATGTCGAAAAAGACGAATTAAATGCGATGAGAAGCATCCTACATGTTTGAACTGCGAAAAGGCAAAGAGAATATGTCTTGGATATGACCCAGTGTTTCGAACTCAAGCGGACAAGAGACGTCGTAGGACATCTGCTTGGTCAAGATCAAATCTTGGTAGTCCCAGAGCAGCCATTACCACACCAAGCCCCAAAGATGAAGCAACTAGCTTTTCTGGATCAGATATCACTGGATCTTCTAGGGCTTCCAATAGCAGCACCGCGGCTTCAACACCTGAAGAGCGGGTTAATGCAGATAACAGTAGTAGCACTAGCCGAATGAAGATCGCTAGTCTGTTAGATGCTGCAGTTGCACTCGAACATCAGCAACAGAATTCCAAGCCAATCCAAGAAAATGGAAACAGCAATCAAGGACTGACTAAAAATGAGCAATTCCAGACTATTAATGTTAGTAGCAGAGGCAGTAACGATTGGGATGAGCTATGGAATCTGTTTCAAAATGAGATTGCTCCGGGATTAGATATAATTTTTAATTCCAGGAGATTCTCGGAAATTTCTGTTACTTGCTTCCAAGGTGTTGTTTCCATGAAGGGATTGAAAGGAAATAATGCCGAAGACCTCGCAATATTGGAAACAGTACGGCAAATAACTGCTTTGTTATTTCCATCGCTTCGGTTAGAGTCACTAGCAATTGATAACAGCAATGTTCAGAGATTAGAAGAGTTGAGAATTTCAACAGATTACAAGCTGTTAAGGTGTATTGTACAACTCTTGTCTTCTCAGAAAGATACGGAATTTTTACCAGTGGCCTCGGTAGATGATGCTATTCTTCGAAAAGTAAGGACAGTGCACAAGATCATCCATACCGACATCATCGTGACAGCTCCAAGGGTCACTTGTGATCATCCGATCAGTTGCGAAAGCATTAGTGAAACATGGGCTTTTCTTGAGTGGCTAGTAACTGGTTCTGAAAAATTACCTCTACATGAGATTCACAGATTAGCTGGATCATATCAACAAACTTCCAATGACTTGGACGAAAATATTAGAACATTGTTCTTACTCGGCTTACATTATGGCACGACTCAAGAAGCAATGGGGAATTACCTGTCTACAATCCGAATGCGATTGGTAGAAATGAGTAGCTCCTGTTCTAGTCGTGTGTTACAGCGACTTATTAACATAACATTGAGTCTCTAGAACAATAAATAAATTGATGTTGCTACTAATAAAAAGAATAAGCAGGATATGAGACTGCAATTAAGGTGCGGTGCTTTTCTGTTCCGGCAACTAAACGTCGATATTACAATAACCAAATTACAGAGTTGGTTTCACACTGTGTGGTACCTGCAGGTTCTATTTATAAATCGTCCCGAAATGGCAATCCGAGGTGTCAAAAAACAAGATGTTGCGAGGTAACAGTTGAGAGAGGCGTAGCACTAGGGTCAATCGCAATAAGAAGAAAAAAAGAAAAGAGACATGTACGAAAGGGGGTGGAACTGAGAAGACAACTGGGAGACAGTGGAAAAAAGAGATATAAACTAGGAGGAATGAAACAGCTGAAAGTAACTGCTATGAATTCATCATTCCAACATCTGTTATTAATAAAATATCGGTACTCATGGCGGCTAGTGGTACTCATGTGAGGTTGCTGCTCCGCCTTGAAAATAGCTCATCTTGCGCGTGGTTACATTTTTGATGCACGCGTACGAGCAGTTCTATGGACAACAGCCGCGTCTACAACCCGTAACCCTTCACTCCCCCTACCCACACGGTACTGCTTGGCGTTGTTTGGGATGTATTTTTACTTCTTAACAATCTGTCTCTGATTGCGCCTTAGGTTCACGGAAGAAGTGCAGTTTCTGATAGTGTTTATTTAACCATTTTTTCCATTCTTATTTTTCATTTTATTTTGACTTGTTTTGAAAAGTCTGTTGAGTAGAGCAGGAGCCTACGATTCGCCCATTGTTCCCTTTGGTTGGACTAATAATCTATTTTTATTACATGGGAGGTTGACTGGAAATGAAAAACATCTCGAGTCTTCCCCAGCCTCCTCCGCACTCGTACTACCATCCGATCAATTCGGATGGTGAATCGGTGCAGAATCCGTTTGCATCTGAGACCCAAACTTTAGCATCGCGAAATTCTTCTGATAGTTTGACGTCGAATCCGCAATATATGTACAATAATGGTAGCGGCCAGAACAATGCAAGAACACCCCAACAGGCTATAGAACGAGGATACGGTGATATGTACGATGGGGAAAATTCCGATGATGGCGATGCTGGTAGCGGTGGCTATAATGCTGCGCGGGCCCCCCTAGTACCCCCTCATGCGCCCGCAACCGTGGATAGCACGGGTAGTTCATCTAGTAGTAGTGGCCGAAGCAGCGGGCCTCTGTATACAAGAGGAGCAGCACCCACTCCACAACTTGGAGGAGCCAATAATAACCTGACTGTTGCAACACCATTATCCAGAAATTCGTCTGGGTCGTTCATAGCTATGGGTTCGTCTGAGTTCGACCGATATCCTCAGCGGATCAGTTCTGCTGCTCCGTCGGTTGCATCTGGTGCTCCACTTTTAAGAGGACCAGGAGGAACTCATGGGCCTGGAGGCTCACAGTTCCGAAATTCAACCATGTCGGACCAGTCTGGGTCGACCACATCATCCATGGATATGGATTATAGTCACAACAATCCATTCGTGGTCAATGCAGACTTCTCTCCGTTTGGAGGATACCCAGCCTCATCATTCCCTTTACACCTTGATGAAAAGGAAGCTGATGATTATCTTCACAATCCTGATCCCATCCTTGATGCAAAATATAACAGAAAATGCCAGAAACTCGACAAAAGAGGTTGGTGGTCAGTAAGTGCGTTGGCTTGTATGGCCCTTGGAGGATTGGTTCTTTTCATTGTTCTTCCCGCTCTCACTTATTCAGGTGTAGATTTAGGCAAACAACCAAAAGCTCAGCAAATCGAGGTACTTTCACAATACGTGTACCCAAATTTTGCATCTATTCGAACTAGTCTGGTTGACCCTGACACTCCTCAGGAAGCATTGACACATACTGCAAAGGATGGCTCGGAATGGCAGTTAGTCTTTTCTGATGAATTCAATAAGGAAGGACGAACGTTCTATGATGGTGATGATCCATATTGGACTGCAGTTGATTTAAACTATGCTGCCACTGAGGATTTGGAATGGTACTCTCCTGATGCTGTCACTACTGAAAATGGTACTTTGGTTTTGCAGCTGGATGCATTTAAGAACCATAACTTGTATTATAGATCTGGTATGGTTCAGTCTTGGAATAAGATGTGTTTCACGCAAGGAATGTTTGCTGCATCTGTTAATCTTCCCGGTAGAGGATCCACACCAGGTCTATGGCCCGGTGTTTGGACCATTGGAAACCTTGCTCGTCCTGGATATCTAGCGACTTCTGACGGAATATGGCCCTATGGCTATAACCAATGTGATGCCGGCATCACGCCCAATCAATCATCCACTGACGGAATCTCTTATTTACCAGGACAGCGTCTAGCGAAGTGTGTCTGTGCAGGACACGATCATCCCAACGTTGGAACTGGTCGTGGTGCTCCCGAAATCGATGCTATTGAGGGTACTGTAGCCAGTGGTACTGATGCCCCTACTTTGGGTGTTGCCTCCCAATCGTTGCAGATAGCGCCATATGATATTTGGTATATTCCAAATTATGACTTTTTGGAGATTCATAACAAGTCTATCACATTGATGAATACATATTGTGGTGGACCATTCCAACAGGCAATCTCAGGAACCACAATGCTGAACCCAGACTGGTTTGAGTTTGATGGTACACAGAGTTTCCAGCAATACGGGTATGAATATCTCAATGATGATACTGATGGGTACATTTCATGGTATGTTGGTGACACACCTTCTTACACGCTCTATGCACCGGCTATTGGACCGAATGGAAACATCGGGGCTCGAGAGATCTCTAAGGAACCTATGAGCATTGTTCTTAATTTAGGTATTTCAAACTCATGGACTTATATTGACTGGAATTCACTGGTATGGCCAAGTAAAATGAGAATCGACTGGGTTAGACTTTACCAGCCAAGCGACCAGATATCTCTCACATGTGATCCCCCAGATTATCCCACTTATGATTACATCCAGGATCATCTTAATGCCTACAGCGATGCCAATCTTACATCATGGGCCATGGCTGGTTATGCATTCCCGCCCACGTCATTGACCAGTCAGTGCTCGTAAGCATCAATAAATAAAACATAGTTTGTCTCGTGAGAATTTCACTATTTTTATATCAATTGTGATATCAATTGATTAAATTAGAATATATATATATATATTTAACTAGTCTCTGATTTAGTTCTGAGTTTTAACCTTTTGCTAAGTTTTCAAGTTTTTGTTTTTGTTTTTGTTCTTGTTCAGTACTGATGTTTTGCTATTTGAAATCGGCCAATCCTATTGCCTCTAATTAAGTCCCGAGTTCGGCAATCAAGGTTCGGGATAAGGGTTAGGTTGCGTGTGAATGTGAGATAGATATTGAGCTAATGACAGATTCAAAACTAAGATTTATAATATACAATGTTGCGATCTATAATAAGGGCACCTTGGCGTGCCAACAACATTGGCCGACTGCCAGGAAGGTGGTCTATGATGCAGTCTATCAGAAATATGTATATTCAGACCTCGGCTACTCCAAATGATGATGCTTTAAAGTTCTTGCCGTCTCAAAGCGTTCTTGGTGAGGGCAAAGGTACTATGGAATATTTATCGGGCCGTGAAGCTCATTCATCGCCTTTAGCCCGTAAGCTCTTTGCAGTAGATGGAGTGAGATCTGTTATGTTTGGATCTGATTTCATCACCGTTGAGAAAGATCATGATTCCAACTGGATGATCTTAAAGCCTGAGATCTTCTCCCTGCTGACAGAGCATCTGTCTTCTGGACGACCTGTGGTTGTTGAGGGGACTGAAGCAGCATCAGATACAACACCCAGCGATGAGGATTCAGAAGTGGTCAGTATGATCAAAGAGTTGATTGATACTCGTATCCGACCGGCTATTCAGGAAGACGGAGGAGACCTTGAATACCGGGGGTTCACTGAGGATGGAATTGTTCAGCTCAGACTTCGAGGAGCGTGCAGATCGTGTGACAGCTCATCTGTGACTCTAAAGAATGGTATTGAGTCCATGTTGATGCATTATGTTGAAGAGGTTACTGGAGTTGAACAGATTTTGGATCCGGAGGAGGAGATTTCACTGCAAGAATTCGATAAACTGGAGAAGAAGCTTCAAGCAGCTCGTGGAGACATGGCTCCTTCGTTGTAGATAGTACAAAAAAACAAACAATAGGGAGGCTAAGTTAAGTGAATATAATATCTAAAAATATATTATTATTGTCATTGGGTATGAACTGTGAGTGATATTGTTCCATATGAACAGGGAATGTTATTAATAATGAGGTCAATATGATTACTTATTACGAAGAAAACTCTACGGTTATTTTTTTTTTTTTGGATTTTTTTGTAATGACAACAAATTCTATCTAGGAGCTTGTAAAGACAAGAACTCTAGATAAGCACTATGAGCCTGCTGGATACGTCGATTCAAAACAGGCTCGTCATCTATCCATTTCATAAGCTCTTCCTTATCCTGCTCCAGCAACATACCAGTTATTTTTGACGCAACAGCGTCGTCACCTAGTATCGACGGATGTTTTTTAACATGCGGATAAATTGCTTCGCCAATTACCTGAACTTCAGCTTCAGGGGTGGCTGCTGATGCAACGGCTGCCGAGAGCGATGATCCATATTCACGCTGTTGGTTAGCCTTTGTTTTTGAGTTTTTGGAAAATGATGCTCCTTGTCCGTTGGACTTGGATCCGTTACGATTTCCATTGGAAGAATTGGAACCAATTCCATTTCCCCCATTTGTTGAGTTAGGACCGTTAACCGAGTTCCTGTGCCCAGTATTTGGTGTAGAACTTTGGCTACGAGGCGGAGTACCACCATTGGACCTATACCCATAAGGTCCTGTACCAACACCCGCACCAACACCTGCACCAACGAGTGGGCCACCTCCTTGCTGTACAGGCCAGGGCCTCGAAGTAATAGGGAAAGCTCCCATTTGTGAGGGAGCCCTGGCAGCAGCTGGATGCACAAAATGTTGTGGGCCTGGTGCGACAGGATAGTAAAATGGAGCTATGAACGGAGCACCAGGTGCATTGAGAGGTGGTCGTGGCCCACCGGGGCTACCAGGTGATCCAATTGGACCTCCAATAGGACTGCCGGGCATTCCAGGTTGGATACCAGGCATAGGCAGCATGCCGGGCATAGGACCAGGGGGAGGAGTTCCTAGCGGGAAAGGAACAAATGGTAACTGTGGGATATAAAACGATTTCCTACTCTCCTTGCGTTGTGCCAGTGCAACATAGAGTTTGCTGCCACAAAATTCCTGATCGTTCATTTCTGTAATAGCTCTTTGTGCCTCTTCTGGGGTCGAGTAACACACAAAACCAAAACCTTTGGAAATTCCGTCTTCTCCAGTCATGATTTTCGCTGATGTAATGGTACCAAATGCTGCAAAAGCTTCCTTCAACTTTTCATCATCAACAGATCTATCCAAATGTCTAACGTAAAGGTTAACTCCCTCATATTTTGATCTATCGGGCCGCAGTTGTTGGGATAGTCGCAATTCCTCCTCACGTTCATGACGACGCTGCGCTCTGGTTACTGACAACAGTCTATCACCGAGTATTGAGTCATTTAATGCCTCTACAGCACGGAGTGCATCCTCATGGATCTTGAAATTAACAAATCCAAAGCCTTTGGCCAACCCATTTTGCCCCATGGGCAAAGATACAGACTCAATTTCCCCGAATGAACCAAAAAGATCACTTACTTCTTGCTCGGTTACAGAGGGATCAATATTCTTTACAAACAGGTTTGTAAAGTTAACTTTCATCTGCTCTAACCGGTTAATTCGTTCCCACTTTGGGATGTGAAATCCAACTGACACTTTGGTATCATTCATAAGGACTCCATTCATTTTATCAATTGCCGCTTCAGCAGCTTCCCGGGTTTCAAATGAAATGTATGCATAACCTCTCGGCCGGCCATATTCGTCGGTAGCAACCTTGCAAGATAGAATCCGCCCAAACGCAGAAAAAGTCTCATACAGAGCACTAGAATCAATAGACTTTTCAAGGTTCTTGATAAAAATGTTGCAATCTTGCTTTTTGTGAGCTGCATCCCGCTGGAACGGCATTACTCTACACAACCTGTTTTTAATCATCTTTGGAGTAGGATCATTAAGAACACTCTGGGCTTCTTCGGGTGTTGCAAAATTGACAAATGCATAGCAAAGAGACTTTCTAGTGTGAGGTTCACGCATGACCCGGGCACTTTTGACCCGTCCGAACTCCCTGAACAGATTGTATAGATGTGCTTCCGTGGCCAATGGATCCAGATCCCCGACATACAGAGTAGACTCCTCTGGGAGTAAGTTTGTATTGTCTGCCATTCTTTCTTTTGGTAATCCCTTTTTTCTAAATAATGTTCAATATCCTTTTATGTTTTATTCTAAGGCTGATGCCCTCAATTGGCAATTAACGGGGTCCGGCCACTATCCTGTGCTCAAGTATGCTTTCAAATGTTGTGTTGGTGGTATTTCACTATGTAATGTCAATGCCGAGATGGACTATATGGGACCAATTGACTGATTGTGTTCTAGTTAAGCCGCCTGGTATATAGGTCTCACTACGTGGTAGCTCTTTTTTTTTTTTTTTCAATGATTGTTCCTAATGTTGTAGACCCATAAATTGGTAGGAAGTTGTGGCCTTAGGCGATTTAGGTTGGGGGAAGGAGCCACTTTGGCTGCGGGTAACCTCGCGCTAACTAGAGGCGCTTGCATGTGCATAGTGCGCGCACTCCGTGTCCAAGTGACTCGCCCAACTACATATTGTGTGTACGAGGCCCTTACCGACGAATGTTTGAATCAAACGAAAAAAAAAATTATTCAGTGAGAAGTCATATACTATGCTTCGCTGATAATTGATTTTGGAATTATTTTTGTATATTGGTAACAGGACTCTTGATTCAATTCCGCCTGCTGCCGTCAAAATTACGCTTCACTGGAGATAATTGGCTCTTGCAGTAAACCGTTAGTCAGTGTGCATATTCTCATTATTATATGATCGGTCACTTTTAGCGTCTTATAGAGGTTTGCCTCGCATATCGACGGTAACTCTTAGTTAAGTTAAACAGATCAATTGAAGTTATGCTCATTCTTCACATAAACTTAGTATAGGATGTCGGTAGCTAGAAAAGCCAAATATGTACTGGCAAACTCAGGTGATATTCAAGCATTGGTAAAGAATGGTTGGAAGTTAGCATTAGATCAAAAGGCAATAGCCAAACATTATCAGTTTGGAGGTTTTGTGCAGGCTTGGGTAGGTAAACAGAAGACTCGAGATGTGAAAGTATACTGACGGTAGCAATTCATGACTGCTGTAGCAATGCACAGCCATGGCCGACGACATCATCCAAAGATAATCAATGATTATAATAAAGTCACCATAGAGCTTACAACTCATGATATGGATGCATTAACCACTACTGATGTTTCACTGGCATCTAAATTCGATAGCATCAACCAAACCCCAACTTGATGCAGTTTGTTTATTTTTGTTTTTTTTTTTTGCTATATAATAATAAAACAAACTTGCATAACCATAATTGGCTGATCAGCATTTATAGTTTTTCTTATTTTCTTATTTAATTATTTTTGCAACCAATTGCAGGCAGGGTGGAGTCAACCCGCTAGCCAGTTGTGCACCAGTAGGTTTTCATACACACGTATATTTCCAAAGTAGCATGTTCACGTTAACCCCTGAGCCCAACCCTCCATCCTCACATGGTGGCATCAGCGATATTCCTGCTGGACTCAAAGGGGTCTCCGCTGTTATCTCGGAATTACAGGGGAGATATCCCTATGAGTATGGTGGATTATTTCCCATTACTACTATTGGAAGAATCCGGTTCGCCCCCATGTATCACCCACCAAGGAATCAATTATCTGTATATATCCTACAACAACATCTACGTGCTGGCACTATCGAAGCGTAATACCGATGCTGGAGCGATTCTGCTTTTTTTACACCACGTGGTGGATGTGCTTAAAGAATACTTCAAAGAGGTAGAGGAAGAATCAATTCGGGATAATTTTGTTGTTATATACGAGTTACTGGATGAAATGATGGATTTCGGACATCCTCAAGTCACCGATGCTAAAATCCTCCAGGAATATATTACACAGGAAAGCTATCAATTGGATAGCTCCGTTTCCAGTTCAGTCATCACCAATGCTGTATCGTGGCGTCCAGAGGGCATTTTCTACAAGAAGAACGAGTTGTTTTTGGATGTCGTTGAATCGATGAATGTGCTAATCAACGGCGAGGATGGGTCGATCATTCGGTCCGAGATTTTAGGAAAGGTCAATGTCAATGCCTACCTGTCAGGAATGCCTATTCTGAAGCTTGGATTGAATGACTATGATAAAAGACTTGCATCCACTACTGCCGATAATAATGCGCGACCAAAGGGCAAGTATGTGGCAATCCAGGATGTCAAATTCCATCAATGTGTCGAATTAGATCAATTTGAGAAGGATCGTACCATATCATTTATCCCTCCAGATGGAAAGTTTGAACTCATGAGTTATAGGGTGAGCGAAGTGAAGGCAAAGCCTCTCTTTTTAGTGGAAACCAAAATAGATGTTAAATCTCGAAGCAGGGTTCTTGTATCGGCAAAATTGAAATCTCAATATAGAAAACGGTCAGTGGCTAGCTCTGTTGAGATATTTATTCCGGTACCAGCTGATGCTGATTCGCCCAGATTTAGAACCAATACCGGTACAGTGGTATATGCCCCAGAACTCAATGCAATTGCGTGGAGAATCAAGAACTTTTCCGGCGGGAAAGAAGCAACCATGAATGCTGAATTGCAATTATCATCTGTAGAAGAATCTCAACTGGACAATATGCCATGGTCGGCTGCCACTAACGGGAAACAGCCAGTTCGCCTCAAATTTGAGATCCCTTATCTGGCAGTATCTGGCCTTCAGGTTCGTTACCTCAAGGTTACCGAACCAAAGCTCAAGTATCCCAGCTTACCATGGGTGCGATATTTAACTAATAGTGGAGACGAGTTCTCCATCCGGTTACCTAGATCCTAGATGATTGCGTACGTACATGTCAAAAAAAGTCATTGCATTTCGTGGCTTATCATAGTCTATTATTTACATTACAGCTCTTTTGACCTCTTCAATAGCTTCTAATCGTCTAGTTGCAAATTTCTGCTGCTCTAAAACCTTGTCTTCATAAGCATTCCATATCGTATTCTCACCATCAGACAATACCTGCCGGCCCCTTTCTCGTACACTATTAATGAACTTATCTGCAGCTCCGAACCAACTTCGCTGCAAATATCGTAGTCCTACAACCATTCCCAACACCATTATAGAGCCCATACTATACAAAGTAAATCCATAGAAATACATGCCTAGCACAGGAACTATGATGAGAGGGAGCTGGATACCAAAAGCCACGGTTATCAAAGTTTTAAGAGCAGTTCTGTGTAACTCTACAGCTACCGTGGATGACAGTTCTTGTACAGCACTATTGAAACTTGTTGGAGTCTGCCACCGATCAGGAACAGTTCCGTAAATATCAATTGCCTGTTGGTCGATTCTTCCCAGGCAGTATTGCAGCTTTTTATGGGCTTCTGGTAAGAAAGATTTATTCAAAGTTGAAATTGTCACATCATAGACATCGTCTACCTTGGAATATAACTTCCACCATGCAAGTTTAGAATATACCAACTCATCCAAGCTTGACTGAAGATCTGTCTGCATTTCTCGATGTGCTGCTTCTGCCCATGATTGCCTCATTTCTCGAACCTTGTCAGCCACCTGTTCAGCCAGAGCATCAGCATTCTTTGCAATTGAAGGCGCTACTATATGATCGCATGTTTTTATTATGGATTCGGTTAATGCTTTATCCAATTGATTCTTGCTTTCGAACACAAGTTTCTCGACTGAGGACATCCGACTTCGCTTCCAACTTTCCAAGTACTCCGTCGCATGTGAAGCAGAAGATATTAGTGATTTGATCCCCTGTAAACCACGTTTTGAGCTAACAATTATTGTATTGCTGTCAATCGCACCATCATCTGGCATTAGATCAACTGGTACCTTCTCATCCAAGTCAACCACAAGGACAGAAGGATATTGTGAAGGGAGCTTGTCACTAACATTTTGTAGACTGTTGGTGACAAATATATGTAAATGACAGTCTTTCAAGTGTTCAAATGAATCTTCAATCGAATTGGCTTCCAAAATCTGTGTATTTTCTCGGTCTTCGCCTGGAATAACGTGAAATGGTACCGGATATTCAACCAACGAATTCCTATTTCCAACGTATTCAAATACTGGTGCCCATTTAACTAAAACATCTTTACTGAGAAGTCGATTCTGGAATGGCTGAAACCACGATTGATCTGTCGCAAGCGGATCAACAAGTATTGCTTCTAGTAAGCTTTTGACGTCCAATTTGCTACATTTGTGAGGAATAATCCCAACCTTCACAATAGGCCCGGAAGCAGCAACAACGTCAATACGGGAATGTAAACCATGCTGATCTGGAAATACCTTTTTCAGATTCTGAAGGGAGTTTGACAGTTGTGAATACCGTCTGAGTCCAATACCATATCGAAGCCCTGTCCAGCTTCGCGATAGGTTCATGTTAAGCCGCGAAAAGGATCATACTGCAGTGGATCTTTTATTAACTACATTCGTGTAACACCAGCTACGTTTTGGCATTTAAGAATTAAATTGTAAAGAAATCCATCGTTACATTAGATACAGCCCACAAAATATTCGACAAGAATAGAATGGAACGAACCATATACATACATACATACATACATACATACATATATATATATCTAGTCTATATACATATCGATATAGCGTATTGGATCAGACTATATGCATTCGGAACTAGACGTACAAAAACAATGCCATCTTCACTTCACAACGGGTATAATGCAATGGAAACCTGTCAAGGTTCCAGAAAAAACAAAAGCACGACCTTTCTTCATGATTTAATACACACCTTTGATGATTCGGTAAGTCTATCGACAGCAACTGATGAGGTAGCGGACGGAGTGGGTGCCTTTGATCTGTTATGTGTCATATGACTTTGGACAAGATGACCAGCTGCCAACGCTGAACATAATGACAATTCCGCAGCCAAAACACCCGAGGCGACTATTCTAGCCAATTGCTGAGCATTTGCACCTGGGTTGGTGGGATGAGGTCCCCGAACACCGAGCAGATCTAACATAGATCCCTGAGCCTCCAAGATAGTGCCTCCACCAAGAGTTCCAACCTCAATAGATGGCATTGAAACGGATATTTGCAAGTCTCCGTTCACATTATTCATCAAAGTTATACAATTGGAACTTTCAACGTTCTGAGCTGGGTCCTGTCCAGTTGCCAAATAAATAGCAGTCACCAAGTTTGCAGCATGGGCATTAAATCCTCCTATACTTCCGGCCATTGCACTTCCAATCAAATTTTTGCTGATATTAAGCTCAACAAGTGCATCGACATCACTTTTCAATACAGATCGAACCACACTTGCTGGAATTGTGGCTTCAGCGACAACACTCTTACCTCGCCCTTCTATCCAATTAATTGCTGCTGCCTTCTTGTCGGTACAGTAATTTCCTGACACAGAGACCACCTCCATATCCTCAAACCCACAATTCTCCACCATATGCTTGAGAGCAAATTCGACTCCCTTGGAGATCATATTCATTCCCATAGCATCTCCAGTAGTAGTTCTGAACCTAATAAACATCAGACTTCCTGCTAATGTACTGGTCACCGTCTGTAATCGTGCGAATCGAGACGTTGAGTTAAATGCCTTCTTTATAGACCGTTGTCCTTCTTCGGAATCCAACCACACTTTAGCGGCACCAGCCCTCACAAGACTACTAAATGATACACATGGGCCACGAGTCATACCATCTTGGGTCAATACTGTTGTTACACCACCACCAGCATTCATGGCTTTACAACCGCGCATGGTCGACGCGACCAAACACCCTTCAGTAGTGGCCATTGGAATATACGTAGGCTTTCCATCGATAATCACTGGGCCTGCAATACCTACTGGGATTGGCATGTATCCAATTACATTTTCACAGCATGCTCCCAAAACCCTGTCATAATCATAGTGCAAAAATGGCAACTCACAAGCCTCAAGAGTCTTTGTAGAAGAAAGCCGGGACACAACAGCCCTTCTAACTTCAACAGCTCGTGTAGTGTCTCCAAGTTGCTTTTCCAAAGCATACAAAGGAAGCTTTCCTGAAACACCGAGTCCTATAACTTCTTCATTAGAAAGTTCTTTTGTCTTACCAGATTTCATAATGGCAAGGCACTCATCGGCGTCACGGACTGTCGGTGCTGGAGCTTGAGTTCCACGTCGCGATGTTAGCTCTAACCCTTGTTCATCAGTATCAGAACTATCAGAAGAAGTAGACTGGGTTGGTCGATGCTTGACAATGACTGGGATCTGCTTCTCTTGCTGCTGGCCCTTCGTTGTTGAAGTGCTTTCTACCACCCTTTCGATACCAATTGCTGAAGATGATTTCGCAGCATTGAACAAATATGCATTCAAAACAACACTGAAACACAGCACAATAACAACACACTTGCTGATCAGAGGATCACCGATAATACCGGTCCACGCTTCCAAGAATGTTACAATCTCATCCTCGATGCGAACAGAAAATCTAGAGTGTTCGAAAACAAGAGTGGGGTAAATGGTTATAACTGCACCATCACGAATGGAACGAATCTGAGAATAAATCAGATCCTTTGACAGGGGCTGCTGCTCTAAAGATGCGGTGAAGAAAGAAGGTAACGATACTGGGAAATCACTCCACTGAACGGTATGATATGCAATAAATGCAACAAAGATAACTACCATGTTCACAAGAGGCCATGTTCGCTTAACCTCAGGAACAATAGGGCCATCAGCTACAGACTCAGCCACTTCGTGAGAAACACCATCTTCTTCCAACGCAGAACGGATGATTTCGTTTCTCTGGATTTTATTCATTTCAATTTTGATGGACAGAATAGCCGAGTAAAAAGTTGCCAACAAAAGGAAATCATAAAACAAGGTCCATGCAGACAGAAAACAAAACTGCCAAAATCCATTGACTCCTGAAAATGAAAAACCCACCAAAGCGACAATTTCCAAAAAGTAATCACGAAAGATTGACTTGCCTTCTCCGGCCACTACAGAGAACACAGAACTGTCAGTCGAAATTCGAGACGATGCTCCAGAGTTTCTAGTAGCCCGCAAGCATAACTTTGTGAAAGAAATCTTCGATTCAAATCCTATGGTCGCAACCAGGAATGGAAGTGCCTCGGACAACGTCGTGACAGACACGGGAACGCCCATATAAGAGGATGTAACATAGGCAAACATAAACGCAAAAGTCGATGAAATAAGCACAGACAAAGGTAGCAGCAAGCGTGATCCCAGCTTCCTCATCGAAAGAAACAATGAAATAAACGTGTAGTACATGCACAGATATGCAACACCCACTACTGCTAAATCGAACTGATCAGTATTCTTAACGAGCTCAACGAGTTTGGCAAACTTCCATTTGATCCATACCATGACCGAGAAAGACTTTCGCAACCGCCAAACCTGACCATTACTAAGTTGTTGCTGTTCACCGGTGGTTTGAATAACAGAATCCAACCATGTGTCAAACTGATCTGCTGGCAATAAAACTTCTTTTTCGAACCGAGATTTACCTTCCACCGAATTGCTCAGAGCGGGGACCACCGATGACGATGAACCAGCAAAAACGATCTTGGCACCTACAAACTGGGGAGCAGACGAGTACTTATCAAAATCACCTGGGAGCAGAGGAGTCCAGGAGGATGATCCGTTCAATGGTACTGAGGATCCTGAAAGAACAGATGACGACAGATAATAGGTTCTGGACAATGAAGACGATGAGATATTGGGCACACCGAGCTCAAGAATGGAAAAGTAAGCGGTAGATGCCAGCACCGCTACAAGCACAATCGTCTGGATAGGAAGTCGGGTTGATCTTGCGCATATCCACGCTACAACAGACAATATTGGCTCCAGCATCTGAGTTAGTATTATGTTCCATAATAATCTAATATGGCCCTTTGATGTTGGAGGATTGAATGGCATCGACACAAAGGATTGACAAGAACCTATAGCTGACTGCTAAATTAATACCAAGCAGCACACGGTCACTTGGTTTAATATACGGGAAAAAGAAAGCATCAAATAATGGAAACAACCAAAACCACAAAATAATCAGCCATCACAAGACCATTGCACAATAGCCAATTCAATCCATATTATACGAGCTCACTCGGTCTACCGGCCAAATGTAGTATCAAGCCCCCCGAGCCCAACACACTCACGCTAAGCCCCCATATACATCATAGAGCGTTTTCAGCAACAAATACTCACATTTTAACTAAGCACGCCCACTGGCAAGCGATGGTAGATATTCCTACAGTTGCCACGACGCCAATGCCTGCGTTTTAATATCCTCCTTCTTGAATTAAGCGAATGCTTGTGACAAATGTCAGGGATGAAGTCAAGCTGACGAATGAACCTCAGCGGCACTAAGGGGCCTCGTTAGGAAAATTTGTGCCCATTTTGGAAGTGGCGCGGCTCCTACCTGAACGGGTTAAATAGGCAAAAGCGTGTCGCATAACTAGATGCAGTGCACGAATTGGTGCAGGAACTCATGCATACATGTATAATAATATTATACGCTAGTGTCAAGAACAAGAACTGACCGCACAGAGCGAGTTTGGATCGAGATCTGGGACTACAAGTTCATTAGTCAACAATTTCCAGAATAATTTACATGAGTAATTCAAATTTACATCTCAAAAAAAAAAAGAAGGTTGACCGTTTAGTACTCTCCTCGCTTTCGTAGTTGTTTGACATTCAACAAAGATACCACTTTTCCAGTAGTTAATGGGACAGCACCAGCTTCGCTTATGTGCTTAGATCGATCATTCTCCACAGATGTAGCACCAGTAGCATTAAGTTGAAATATACCCACAAGATTGCTATCATCATGGTAGCTGACGTGGAGCTTGGCAGATTTGTCAACATCAATAGCCAGTGCAATATGTGGTAATTGGATGGTAGAGACATGCACAAGAGTTCGACCATCGTGATGAATCTGAAGCACTGCTTTTGTACCTTCACATAACACAAGCAATTGGTTCAGACCATCTACAGCAAGGATTTGTGCAACTGATACTTCGAGATTGCTCTGTTCAGACTTTGCTGGTGACCCATGTAGCTCTGGCACTAGATATGCACCAATGTATTGTTTGATATCGACTTTGTCAATTAGCTCACCCTTTGACCAGTCCCAAACGAATAAGAAGTCATCACCACCACCTGAAATCAAAGTACTGTTGTCCCAGGGAAGTGCAGTAAGCGCTGATACAAACTCGGTATGACCAAACAGCCATCGCTCCACAACAAATGCATCAGGATACCTAGACACTCGAATGTGTTCATCTCTATCAGCAGTTATGATGTAATCTCTACCACCATGATTAACAAGAGCCAGATCAACAAGCATAGACACATGACCGAGAATTGGGCCCTTTCCTGTCTGTGGGTTTTCTTCATAGGGCTCTATAGCACCAGTGCCTAACAGATCAACCGAATATACATCACCAAACTTATCACCTAATACAAGTTTGTTGTTGTCCTCGCTTGTATCAACAGCAGACGGCCTTTTGGGAAACGATCGTTTGCTGACAAGTTTGAGATCATCATCTATGTCATATACGAGACACAACTTATCTTCATTGGAAGTTGCAATGACATATTTCTGATCTCGAGACAATCTCAAGCATTGCACATGAGCTCGTACTTCATCTTCTGGCTTTCTTTTGGCAGTGATTTCTTCATCGATGGAGTAACTTGTGGTTTTATCACCATCAATCATCTTGAGCCATTGTGCTGTTGCTATGAATACTTTTCCATCATCTCGGACAGCGATATTATGAAATGGATGGGACATAGTCAATGTGTCAGAGATCAGTTAAATATGCACAAATATTTGGAAAAATTAAGTATTTCTTTCGTTTATCCTTTTCAAGTATTACTGTTCCCAAAGCGACCCCGAGCTTTTGTTTGTTGTTGTCTTGTTAATTGAAATTTTATGTTTTCTTTTGAATCGAAAGAAAATAATAAATATTTCAGGTTACAACTCGGTAGCAGATCTTGGGCATTTTCCTGCACCTCATAGCCGCGTGAAAAGTTTCAAGTTTAACATAGTGTAACTCATGGTCAACAAGAGGCTGACGAAGGAGGTCAAAGACCTGAAAGGATTAGCCAAGGTCATTGCCAAGGCCAATATGGCCAAGGCAAGTCCTGCTTTCACAAAGTTTCAAACCAAATATGAAGTGAAAGAGGTTGAAAAAGTGGATCAGTTACCATTTGTGGTTGGAGATCGGGTACAGATGCTGAGAGGCCCCGAAAAAAACAAGGTTGGAATCATCCGATCGCTATACGAGAATGGCAATTCGTTCCTCGTTGAGGGCCTGGGAGGTACTGAAAAATTTGTATTGCCTAGGGAATTGTGGTCTGAAGGGCATCATAAGCCTGTAGTTACAGTTCCAAAACCAGTGTCTTATAAGGATTTAAGACTGGTGACCAAAATCAAAAACGAAGATGGAACTGAGGAAGACGTTGCAATTCATTCTATCTCATTCCAAGGAAAATACTATGATGAGTATACCAATACCGTTCGGCCTATTCGACGAGCAGCTAACGATCATTCCATCGTTATCCCATATCCTCGAGGTGAAAAGGTTCAACCTACTCAGTCTCCTCTGGCCACTGCTGCCGAAGTAGTGGATGATCGTACCCATTTCATTACTAGCATTATAGATCGTCCTTTACCGGTGGGAGCATTAGATCAAATTCGAAACCCGTTCTCGAGATTCAGGAGAGACAAAGATGGAGCGAAGGTCACCCAGCGAGATATGAAATGGGCTACTCCAAATGAGATGCCTGTGCCCCCAAAGACGAAGGAACTTCTCGAGAAACTCAAGGAACTGGGATCCAAACCAAAGGTCAAGTTTACAAAAGACATCGAAGACTTTATAGGCCAAGAAGTCCAAAAGGGATTACAGAAACGAACTCAGGAAGAATCTGCAGCTCTCAAAACATATACGTAAATTGGCTGCGACAGCAAGACGACAATATGTTAATTATTTGTACATAGATTACATGGAAATGCGCAAAATAAAGTTTGTGAAAAAAGTTCGAAATTCCTTTTGCTTTAGCTCCACCAGTTGTTGCAGGTATTCCTGAATTAGTTCCGAGGGAAGCCCAATTTGTGGAAGGTAGTGATCCCGTAGGTAAGGCCCATATAGAGATCCATTTTGTTCGTAAATAGTCTTTTGAAGTGAAGCCAGCTCTCCTAAAAGAAGACGGCTTTGTGCATCCTTTGAATCATAGCCTGGCTTGCTGGTCAGAGTCCAGCAAACCTGAGAATAACGCTCCAATATGCTATGGTCGCTGAACCCAGGTACCTTCATCAGATGGCCATGTACTTTACTATCCGCAACACCCTTCTCGCCAACGACTTGACCTGTGGCCCATAATGTCATCATCTTGCTCAAGGTAGCAATAGCAATTTTAGCACCATTTGTGTCGCTGATATCTCCCGAGTAATGGAATAGGCTCTCAAGTACGGCTTGGAAAGTGTCCGCGTTCTCACTAGCAAAGAAAATAGCACCAAACCCATTATTGAGCACGTTAAACAAAAATTGCAAGTATGATCTCTTCAAATCTCGAATGAGAAGTGCAATATCAGTAGAGCCCATATCCTTGTCACCATTACTAGTATCTAGACACCTGAATACCTTTTCAATGAGTGGGGAAATTAGTGAACCGAACATTTCAAATACTCCCCTTTCATCTCTATACGTATGAATAAGCTGACCAAGGAAACTAAGGAAATCACCAAACTCATGAGTCTTGCATTCTCGCAACAAAACACTAATTAAACTTGAAAGTTGGGGTAAGATATCGGTGCCAACAATTGGAATCAGCCTGGAAAATGCGAATCGGGCCGCGTCACGGATGATTTCAACATTTCCAAGGCGTTCTAATACCACAAGCAACACATCAACAGAACCTCGAAGTTCCCGAACAGACTTTCTATCCGGCTGTGGCTTGCCATCAGTGCCTTCATCAAAACCTCGAGCAAACGTTCCAAGCACCAAGAGGTTGTGGTGCACCTGGAGAAAAGACAACTGATCTTGTGGTGATTGTTGCAAACATCTCTCGATATCTAAATAAACGGACTGCAGAAGCTGTTGTGTGAGATTTGAAAGATGCTCTCCATCATTAGCAGCTAAAAGCAGGCCACATAGTTCGAATAGATAGAGCTGAGATTCAAATATAGTATCGCTTGAAGCAGCATCTGCCGACATCTCAGAATCATCATCGTCAGGAACTTTCTCAAGCTCTGCACGCACAACCAAAAGTGACGAAATAGATGAGAAAACAGTTTGACCAATATCGCCCACTAATCGTCGGACAGTCTTGAAAAACCGATACAGCAAGTACCACGACCGGGCACGGACCCTGCTGTTTGAGTTATGAACGCCAAGAGGTGATAAAAATACCTCTAGGACCTTGGCAAGAAGTTCAGCATTCTGGGCATTGAACAAAGAGGCATGCTTATTTACAAGTTCCATGTATGATAATTGGATGGACGGATGATCAATCGAGATGACATCACTTCCAACCATCTTCATGAAGAGTTCGTCGAATACCCGACTTGCCCTGGACTCAATACCTCGAGGAACAGAAATAGATCCATTCCTGATACTTTCACCAAATGCACCAAGCTCATATAGGCCCAATTCAACCTCCTGCCACCTTTTGGAAGAAGCAGAGCCACTCAAGGCGCTATTAATCACCGCCGCTATACCATCAACATACAGATCCATGTCAATACTAGCGATCTGTTCCTGCAAAACCTTGAGCTTAGCTCTTAGTTCTAAGAATTCCTCTTCACTGTCATCGTCACCTCCACTCCAATCAGCAGTCGAGTCAAAAATCATTTTCAAAATGACCTTGTTCAACGTCACTGTCAGTAACTCCCTCCGTTGAGGAGGAATAAAGTTGGAATCCGACGGAAAATCTAGAAATTGGCCATAGTTATTTTTAGTTAGTTTGGATGTATCAACATTGGACTTTTCTTTCTTGACTTCCTTACGGATGAATTGCAAGTAGTCATTCAGGCACTGCAGCACCTGGGATGATGTGTCATCATACTCATTAGATAAAAATGCGAGAATTGTGGGCATCAATTCAATCATCAGCTGTTCGGAACGATCCATGTCTTCTTGAGAGCAAGGAGCACCTGATGAAATAGTGGTTGTGCCGTCAGCAATATGGACAAGTTCAAGACCTACCACATTACTCAACTTTGCTACACGCTCTTCAAAGTCGATATTGGACGTTACCGAACCAGAATCGGCTCCAGAGGTGGCCGATGAAGGTAATAGTTGTGCGAGTATAGACGTAAGATTGAGCAACGAAATAAGCTCGAGCTTGTGGGACGGTTTCATTTTTTTGGAGATAATCTCATGCAGAGTGTCACAGGCAGATAGCCGCTGTCGAGGAGATGCCAGTTGAGCAAAAATGACTTGTAAATAAGGTGGCGTAACAATTAACGTGATATCTATCCAAGACACCCAACCACCAATAACTTTGAGAGCTCCATCCACAATCTCGGTAGATATCTGATCCGACAATGCAGAATACTTTTCTAAAATGGTCATCCACGAAGACGCCAGCTTGGCAGCACTACGATCTCTTACAAGATCTTTCAGCACATTATTCCGCTTGGTCTCTTCCTGTGTTCGAATGATGAGGTTATCACCAATCTCCTCATGAATCACTTTGAGAATTCGAAGGTACATGTCGACAGCTTGCGCATTACCGATCTGAGAGTTTCCAGAGGCCATAAGATCATAAATATCATCAATAAATGACGACCATTCAGATGAATATGTCATAATAAACAAATATGCAAAAGTTTGTGCAAGCTTGTTTCTCATATGACTAGCATCAGTTGAGTCTCGAATAACCACTTGTTGAAGGTAGGGAAAAAGATTGTCACGGATAAACTTTGTTTCCGATGGACCTAGCGATGGTAATTTACTATCAATGACTTGAAGGGCGAAGAATCGAGCAGCTTCTGATCGTGATGCGCCAGTGAACAGAGCCAAGCAGATCTGCCACCCATCATCAGAGTTTTTGACTTGATTGCAAAACTCGAACGCCTTTGTTAGCATACAACACAAAAGAAAACTAAAAAACTAAAAAAATATAATTAGAAAACCAATACAATAAACATACTTGTTGCTTTAGAGTCGCATCTGCGTTCCCTTGAAGGGCAATAGACACCGCCTGATCTAATTGATCCTCCATATACTAGTGCGGGTGATGAAATGCGGTGAAATTTCACCGCGAAAAGGGTTGTTATTGATTCAGGGGGGGATGGAGAGGCGTGGTTGAGTTCCTATAGATGATGGCAAACCAATACCAAATAGCCAGTAATCAATAATCAATAAAATAACTGTGTGTCGTTATAATAGCAGAAATAAAAATAAATTGATTCCAATAAAATCAGCTGGTTAGAATGTTCAAAGGTTTGGCACTTTTCGCCTCTATATATATGTCTGTGTGTATACAGTGTCCCCATGACCACATGTGACCAGTTGCAGTTTGATGAGTGACATGGCTCGCCAACGCGACATTCAAAAGAGTCATGTTATAATTATATGGCTGCTTGATAATCAATCCGCTGATAACTGATAGCTGACGATGAGCTATATATCTTGTATAAATTGGTGATAAAATAATTATGTGAAAGATTTATAGCTTGTGCACAATGTTCTACAGTCTGGAATGTCCTGTAGGACGTAATGCACAGCTCCAACCATCGTATTTGGAGTTACTCTTGGAAGCACCAACCCCACTCAGACAATGCTGCGATCTCTTCAATAGTTTGGATACTTTAAGGGTGTTTTGAGAAGGGTATATCCTCAGTATATATGTACGGATCATCATCAGAATTAAAGTATGGAGAGCGTAAGCAAGTACAAAAACTATTTCATTTCAAAGTATTTTCATCTATTTATTTGTCATATATTTGGATAGTTGGCATAAATTCTTTGCTTTACACATGTACCACTTAGATACCCTCAGTCTCATATGGCTTTTCTGCTTGAGGAGTATATCTAAATCCATGCCTGGTTTGACCATCATCCCAGTCTAGCAAAGCGGAATGGACAGTCTTTCTATTGTCCCAAACAACAATAGTGCCGTCTTCCCATTTAACTCGCAATTGAGTGTCCAGACTTTTGTGAATGGTATCATACAGGAAGTTGAGCAGGAACTGAGACTCCTCATTTTTGTATCCGACAATATTCCTGGTAAACTGGTGATTTACATAAATAGCCTTCTTACCAGTAACTGGATGAGTTCGTACCACTGGATGGACTGATTTAATAGGCTGTCTTCGAACGACACCTCCTCGATCTAAAGAATCCTGGGCTTGCTCATGAGCCGAGTGAACAGCCTTGAGACCATGGAGTCGCTTCTTGAATTCATCAGAAAATCTCTCGTAGATTTCCTCAGTATCGGCAAATAAGGTGTCACCTCCGGCAGGTGGTAGCTCGAGAATTCCCAAGAATGTGGTTCCTGGAGGTTGTCTCTCATAGCTAACATCAGTATGCCAAGCCACGGAACTCAAATTCTTGCTGAAATAATTTTCATAAGCCTTGTTTCCCTTTTCTCGGTAAACTAAATGGACCTCAGGAAATCCCTTGGGAGATCCGGAAGTAGGGTGAATATGTTGACGGCCAAAGTGTTCAGCCCATTTCAGAACCTGAGGGATTGGCAACTCTCGCAAGTCCTGGTCTCGGAAAACCACTACTCCTCGCTCAGCAACGAATTTGGCAAGATCATTTTTGGCATCCTCAGATAACTGGGACAACTGAATACCCCTCACTTCAGATCCAAACTTGGGAGTGATGTCACTAACAGCATAACCAAATTTGACAATGTTCTTTGAGGCAGAGGCCCTCAATTCCTCATCAGTGGATGGAAGGCCATTTGGAAACAACTTTCGTAGTTTAGGATCAGCTTTCAGACCAGGATCGCTGAATTCAAAATCTTCATATGCCTCAAATTTTTCAGATGAATCCCATGCTGGAGCATAGTCTGGGAACCGCAAGTGAGAATTGTCTTGCTTACTCACCTCAGTATTATGAAAGGATGAAGCATCGATTGATTGAATTCGTTCCGCCAATGAAGCCATTTTTATTACGTTTAATAATTCAATAAGATATTATCCGAAGTTTCTACTATGAATTGGGGGCCAATTAAACTATTTATATTCGGAATACATGGTGATGCAATTATGCTAATTACTGGTATCAGATCACGTCAGTTCAGCTGTAAATTCCTTATCTCATGCAGCCATCTGCAGGCGAAAGTAGCTTGCATGCGTTGACAGTGGCTACGAGTCATGGCGAGTGGTACACTATAGGATCCACCGAGCTGGGTAAACTTTGATAAGTAACAATTATTCCGATGCGTCCATCAATTGAAATGCGAGCATAGTGTGTGTGCCATATCTATTTCAGAGTCATGACACCTTTGACAGCCAGCGAACCCCTATGATCTTGAATCCATACAGTACATGTGCCATCAATGACGTCGGAGCTACACAAAGTAAGCTCATTATCGGCGAAAAGTGGCAACAAGCTCCTATACGAAAATGATTGAATATCTTTGCCAAGAATGTTACTAATCCATCGAAGTAAAAGAGTCACAGTTAACGGCCCATGAACAATGACGCCGGGAAGGTGCTCTATTTCTTTACAATACACGGGATCATAGTGGATTCTGTGACTGTTGAATGTTAAGGCTGAATATCGAAACAATAACACTGGAGAGGGTATGATTTTGTGAGTATATTTTGGGTTGCTTGGAGCTAATGTTAGAATTTTTGGGATCTTTACCTTGTGAGTACTTACGTGCCAGAAACCTTTCGAACACTTTGGATCTATCCTTTCCACCGACTTCTGTAAAGTATATCAAGGTCCGTAATTCCCTGATAGACCAATTGGATTCATCCATACCACCCATCAATCGTTCTAGTGTGACAGTAACGCGCTCTCCTATTTTCGATGACTGTGACTTTTCTATATTCTGGACGCTCTCGGTACATTTAGACAATTTGCCTAATTTGAGAGGTGACGAGAATTCAATCAGCCCTCCCAACCACATTCTATTCGGATACCCTGTACCGGGCGACTGATATTGTTCGTATCCATCTGTGGAAAGATCGTTTTCTGGCGTGTCGGGGTTGAAATATGCCAGATGCGAGCCATATGGAACGGATTCGGACTCGGACCAAGTACTAATAGGCACATATGACGATAAAGATGCATCAAGCTTACGACATTGATTGACAGAAAGATCATCTATATGGATCCATGGACCAGATGTTACTAAGCTCATCCATCTTTTCGAGCTATTTCTCTTTGAACCTGGCAACCTCAATGCTGATCTCCACATTGTCACGACAGTAAATGCGGGGCTTTGAAACCTCTATAATTGGGATTTTCCGAATCCCGAACCCCATGTGATCATTACTCCTACCGATCCGGTCTTTGGACAATCATATATATCTCCTATAGGGTATAATGTTTTTCGAAAATGTATATCCTGGGTCGACTAGTCATGCACTTACGTCAGTTTACGTAAAAATCCGGCATTTTATTATGTAGTTCAACTTGGCAAGTTTTAATATGAACGATTCGTGATACAGTAAAGTGATTCAAAGACTATACATAGACTATAAATACACAACTTAATAAATACTAACTAAACAAGTGCGTACCTGTGAGTGTAATAACGAACGAGAGCATCGTAGCCCGACTTCTCACCACAACGAACCAAGTTGGCAGCATCGATATTTAGAGGACTGTCCGGTTCAGGATCAGTCAACATAGCCTGGACAGCCGTCAAAGATGACGATAGAGTCCAGCTCGGCGACCACTGGGATTGCAATACATCCAGGCACACTTCACCAGTCTATGATTAGCTATTTTCATATATTATACAACATCTGTAGATGGCGTGACTTACATCAAAGTGTATATTAGGATGACAGATTTTGGTGACAAACTTCATCTTTGGCGGCGATAATGGGTACTGTGGTGGAATGGTTACAAGAATCCGCCAAGTACCTTCTTCATAGGGCGACTCGGGAGGTCCTCTTAGAACAGCCTCCCATACAAATATATCTTCTTCATCTACAGGCCGAAGTGATGCTAGAGCAGGATTTGGATCCTGATCATGGGCTGCTAACTCCTTGATCAACCGGCGAGCTGCAGACATGATGAAGATGGCACCTCGGTACCCTCGAGTTCCCCATATTTTGTACTACTGTAACACCTAACAATGTTAGGGCATGCTAGCACTTTGTGCATATTAAACTATACCTTAGTCAAAAAAACCATTTGAATGGAATAGCTTAACTTAGCCAGATCCAATTTATTTATTATTATTGATAATCAAATGGATTTCGCGATTCCTGTGAGACGAATAGTTTCAAACAAAGATCTCGAATTGTTTCGGGATACCACTGAAATTGAACTTTTGGACTTTATTAAGCAGTTAAACAGTGCGGTTATTGGAGAAACAAATGATGCGCCCTGTGAAGATGATCCGTTATTAGACAAGCTGTCTGTGGTATTAGATACTGCGGATTCATTGGTTGATAGTAATCCCGCCAAGGATATGACATCTTCGAGATTTGGAAAGCCTGAGTTTCGGGATTTTTACGATGAAATGATGAAAAAGTCCCCACAGCTGGTAGAACCTATTGTCATAAAATCCAAAATGGTTACTGAGTCGAATGTACGGGATTGTGTTGCCGAAGTAGCTAGATACCTTGTGGAGTCATGGGGAAATAGAATGCGGATTGATTATGGAAGTGGACATGAGTTGAATTTTATTTCATTTCTCTATTGTCTCGAAAAGCTTGGGTTGATCGAGGACAAGAAGATCTACAAGGGATTGGTGCTCAAAGTTTTTGTCAAATACTTAGAGGTGATGCGTAAAATTCAGACAATGTATTGGCTAGAGCCAGCAGGATCACACGGTGTTTGGGGACTTGATGATTACCACTTCCTACCTTTCATGTTTGGATCTGCACAGTTGTCTACACATAAGCACTTGAGACCCATTAGCATACATGACAAGGACATGGTGGAAATGTTCCACAAGAAATACATGTATCTAGGATGTATCAAGTTTATCAATGACGTCAAGACTGTTTCATTGCGATGGCATTCTCCCTTGATAGACGACATCTCTGGAGTCAAGACATGGTCTAAAGTAAATGAAGGAATGATTAAAATGTACGAAGCAGAGGTTCTTGGAAAGTTGCCTATTATGCAGCATTACATGTTTGGTTCTCTCATAAGAGCACCTGAAGGAACTACGTCGGAAGCTGATGCAGCTTCGAATTTTGATGGTCATGGTCATATTCACAATACATGGGCAGACTGCTGTGGTATCAAGGTCCCCAGTGCTATCGCTGCTAGTGAATCACAGGGTACTGGACTGCGTAAAGTTGTTCCATTTGATTAGTATTAACTAAGCATCAATCATCATTATTGAATAAATATTTATCAAGATTTACCAAGCAAATCGTAACTGTGCAGCAGTGAACACTGGTGGCTTCCAGATCAATTTGTCGGGGTCAATTCGAATTCTCTTTTTGGTTTTGTTTCTCTCATATTTCTCGAGCACTACATCAGTCAGACAAATAATATGTTGTCCCTTGTAGTATTTAAGCATGCTGAGTGTCTGTAAAGTATGAAGAATGTCTGTGGTTGTCATAGCTGTAGCTGTAGAGATCTCTTCGATGGTCATTTCTGGCTTTCCAGCTTCAGCCAATATCTCTACAATGGTATCAGACCAATAAGCACGGTAACTCAGCAGCCCAAGATCCGACAGCGGTTTCTCGGGAGATCCCATTTTGCCCTCCTTCTTGGAAAGGTTATAAGAAAAGTCAATAAGAACACGGCCAAAACCATGTCGCTGGTACTGGGGAAGCGTCAAAATGCATGCTACATTATATCCTTCAGCACATTCCTTCTCCTTGGAGAAATATCCCACTAGATGATGGCCCTTCTCATCTCTTTTCGTCATGCAGTAAAACAAGAATGGGTCGACATCGTAATACAGAGTCTTGTGATCAAGGAACAACTTGGACACCAAGCATAAATTTCGGCACCATGTTCTTTGACGTCTACCATCAATCTCAAAAAATGAAACATGCTCGTCTCTGTATATCTCATTGCCTGGTGGGTGACGAAGTGTACACTTGGCACGGAATCTTTCAAATTGCTTTTTTGATCCAAAGTACTGTAAGGAGAACTCACAGATATAGATCACATCCTCCTCGGTGAGCTCGATGGGATATGGACTGAAATACCACGGTTCGATTTCATGAGCTCCGATAACCACCTTTGACAGATTCCTTACACGAGCAACTTCACTATGATTCTGGGTCATGGAGCCTGATGTTCGCAGTTTTTCGATCTCCTCATCCCTACCGAGCTCCTCGCCATCGCCATTCACTTGTAAATTATCCAAGTCCATCTCATCGTCCTCCCTATCGTCATCGAGTAACGCCTTGGCTGCATCCTCGTCATTTTCTTTTCCACGAGGTGTCTTGGAAGCTTTACGAGACGCTGTGCTAGACTTGTTACTTTTACTGGCTTTTGGGGTCTCTGATCCAGTCTTTTTCTTCTCTGGCCTTGGAACAAGAACAGACCGGGCTAAGTCGATACGTGATTCGGCAACCCATTCATCCAAACGTTTGTTGAAATCTTCGTAGTGGACATAGAATACCCGTTTTCCCTTTCGCATATTAGTCATGAGAACTTCAGCAAGACGGTGCTCGCCGTCCTTCTCAACATAGCACTTGTAACCAGTACGGATTTGACCAGCAGAACTTAACGACATAACAGTCGGAGGTGGCGCTGATGGTCCTGGGGTCCCTGGAGTCGAGGCCCCCCCATCTTCTGTGTCGAGTGCCATGTAAGTTGGAAAGTTCAGATAGACGAATCGGTGAGGCGGATACACGAATATATGGATCGACCAAAGAAAGCCATCAATCGAGGTAATGAAGCTATGTCAGAACAAGAGCGGTCATATATCACTCATTTTAGTGGTAATTGACTGCCACTGATATCCTCCGATAATTCAGATTCTTATTTCTAGTTGTTATCTTAAAATATGTGTTAACTTATATGTAATTTTTTTCCGAAGGGCTACTCCGTAGATTTCTCATCCCAAATTGACACATGAGAATTGTGGGGCGAGCTGGTGCTGATAGGACAGAGGTTAGGCTACATCCCCCTAGAAACATACACTGAGACCAATTGATGCTCAGCGAGCGTAACCTAAATCCTAACCAGTGAGCGAATTGCCAGTCGACGAGAGCCATGTCCAATAACGACAGCTTCTCGTCAACCGTGGCAGCTACAAATAAGAATTTGACTCGGCTGTCGAAGACTGTAGCGTCCACAGCGTCGTCGTTGATGTCCTCATCTTATGGCGACCTCTCCAATACCCATTATCAAAGTGCAATGAAAGACATTGCTCGACGACCAACATTTCAAAGACGACTGTTCTCTTTTAATGCCAAGCGAGCACCTTCCGAGGTTGTACGAAATTCTTTGTCAAAAAGTGAAATACAGTACCGCGCAATCACTGAAATCCCTGATGATCTGCTACATAGCATCCCAGACGATTCCAATCCAAGTCGATATTCATTATTCCAGGGATTTCAGGCATCTACTACTGAACCTCAGAATAATAATACTAGTATGATGATTGATGCAAGACGGGGTGGAAAGAAGCTACTACTACATGCACCGAAATCTCTGGATGACCGACGAGATCGCCTACTACATCAGCTCGATGTGCTTGAGGTCCGTAAAGACTTGGCAGCCACTGAGATCAAGGAAATTGATCAGCGGATAGAGCATTTAACTTCTTCTCGTAAGATTGTGTTTGATAGAGTGGCAGATCTCGAACAGCAAGAGTTACAGTTAGAGAATGAACTGCAAAAGATCCTCTCCAATATATCTGACAGAGATGCAAGGCACCAGCAGCACATAGGAGGAACTTCAACCCCATCAAGTGATGTTCTATTAGATGCATTGAGTGATAGCCAGCCGGATGCTGATTGGAGTGAAATAGCAAAGAGCGAGGGTACTGATTCAGAGGCTAGTCCTACAACAGCAGACTCCACAGCAGATGATTTGAGTGATACAACAAATGGTGGACTTCTATCTCAAAGTATATATGGCCGTCTACAAGAAACGAAGCCAAAGCAACCAAAACCTTTACGGCGTTTGAGCACATCTCGACGCAAAACAATGCCCACACTGCAACAATTCTATTCGCCAGGAAAAAACATTCGTACTATCAAAGCCCATGATGATGCCATAACTGCCATGGACTTTGATATACCTTTTGGAACTATGGTCACTGCATCGGTTGATGATTCACTGGTTGTATGGGACCTCAGCAAGGGGGATGCAGTGCGAGAGTTGCCTGGCCACAATGCATCAGTGAGATGCATGCAAATGGATAACAACATCCTCGCTACTGGTTCAGCTGATGCCACTGTCAAGCTGTGGGATTTAAACCAGGATGATGATGCATTAGTGGGAAGTTTTGATGCGCATCTCGGTGAAGTAACGGCTCTACATTTTCATGATACAACACTTGTTACTGGCTCTGCAGACAAGACAATTCGACAATGGGATCTCACCACTGGTCGTTGCATGCAGGCATTAGATGTCCTATGGGTGACTGCTCAAGGAACGGGATATGCCAATCCCAATGACTCGCGATGGAAGCGGCAGTCGTCTCTTATACGAGGTGTAGTTGACTGTGATTTTGTTGGAGCTGTGCAGTGTTTTGATGCTGCTTTGGCTTCGGGAACTGCTGATGGAGTAGTTCGACTTTGGGACCTTCGAACCGGTCAAGTGCAAAGATCTCTGTTGGGACATACTGGACCTGTTACGTGCTTACAATTCGATGACGTTCATCTTGCTACTGGGAGTTTAGATAGGAGTATTCGAATATGGGATCTTCGTACCGGTGGTATTTATGATGCTTTTGCCTATGACTCGCCTATCACATCCTTGTGCTTTGACTCGAGGAGATTTGTGTCGGCTACAAGTGAAAACACTGTCAAAATATATGATCGCGAAGTGGAAAAGCATTGGAGCTGTGGTGCAGGCGAGGGTGATCCGTCTGCTGCTGTGGTTAATCAAGTTCGCTACAAGGAAGGTTATATGATTGAAGGCCGCCAGGACGGTACTGTTGGAGTATGGGCTGTATAATGTACATATGCATAAATAAATAAATATAGAGCAGACACACAAGCGAAATTACAGCAAGCTTGCTATGTGTCTGCTAGACTTGAGAGACCGAAACCGACTTGTTCAGTCATATATACACGATTTATCGTCTTCAAGCCAACGTCAAAGTAAAAGACATGTTATTGAATCTCCATTGATTCGAGGGTCCATTGAGGGTCCATCGAGTGTCCATCGAGTGTCCAATTGTTTGTAGTTTCAACATAAATAATTGGCCGTGATTCTGTGGTGACAGTCACAGGTTAGTCATGGAATTTTGGTCAGTCTCTTTATTTTTTCACCACCACTTCCTTGGCATCCCATTCTCTCTTCTTTTTGGACTTCTCTCCTTCAGAGCCAACAGACCCAGGTCGTGCCGGACATGGTAGAAACTGAGGCGACGCAACGGTCAGAACGGCAATTGCAAAAGTAACCGAGAAAAGAGAAGTCGTGAGCTTTGTACGCGAAGCTGCTTTGATATACATGTCTAGTGTAACTTGGTTAGTTTGTGATTTAGAGGTTGCATGATTGGCTCCAAAATTTCAGGGCAGAGGGTTATACAACACACGCTAGTATCGGATATACAGTAAGCACTAGCGGTAAAGTTAGGATAATTTATACAGTCGAGACCAGATCAGGTACTGTAGATTATAATTTATAATGCACACTCGTGGATTAGTCTTGTCAAATCAGTTTGTGATTTGCAGCGAATTTTCAAAATTTTCAATTTTCAACTCCTTTGCCTAAGCACGATTATCTACATTAACGAGGGACTTGACCAAGAGACCTCTGGGGAGCACCTTGAGGCATTGGTGGGCCGGTCTGAGGGGCAGCACTCTCTTCATTCTTGACAGTCTCATCCACAGAAAGAATCAGACAAGCAGCTTCAGTTGCTGACTGAAGAGCATTGATCTTAACAAGAGCAGGCTCCCATACAAAATTTGCGAAATTATCAGCAATTCCCTCTGAAATAAAGTCAACTCCAGCCCATGTATCACCCTTAGCATGTCGCATTCGAAGCTGATTGAGAATGTCGGTCCCATCAAAACCAGCATTGTCACATAATTGACGAGGTACAACCTCCAATGCTCGTGCAAATGCTGCAACAATCAACTGCTGTTTACCAGCAATGGTTCGAGAGTGTTCTCTGAGGTACTTTGAGATTTCCATTTCACAAGCTCCTCCTCCACCAACAACCAAGCTGTTTTTGACAGCTCGCTTGACAATCATGATGGCATCATGCAAAGATCGTTCCACTTCTGCTATGAATTGGTCAGAACCTCCTCGCAAGATAAGTGTACATGTCTTTGCCTGTGGACATCCCGTAAACAAATTATATCGCTCTCCTCCAATCTGACGTTCTTCAAATCGGTCACAAGTACCGAGATGTTCTGCGTGAAGATCTGAACAAGTGGACTGTATGCTTCCGCCGACAGCCTCCACAACTCGGTTCATGTCATCAGCAATAACTCGGCCAGCGCAGAAAATATCTCTGTCTGCGAAAAATTGTGTGGCCAAATCACCGATTGGCAACTTTGACAACACAACATCAGCACCAGATGCTTCAATTGCTTCTAACTTGTTGTAGATGATCTGCCACTCTGCATCCACCACGGCTTGGTATTCAGAAACCTGCTCGACTCGAACTTCGGCATTGTCTTTCTCAGCTTTGAGCTCTAATTCGACATTGAGGCACAATACCTTAGGATTAGAGAACTTCTTAGGCTGTTGCTCAAATCCTGCGTAAGCAAAAGTCTTTTTAAACGCAACACCATCCACAAATAGTGTATCTTCAACAGCACCTCCTGGGACCTTCTTCATACCAATCAGCTTTTCGTTCAAGTCCTGCTGATCAAGTGTCATGACTGCATCCACTACCATCTTGGTGAAGAACTTTGTATTGTTGTGAATGATCTTTGATGACATAGCAGTTGCTGCACATCGCTCCAAAAGATCTCGGAACTTGTCTTTGTCAGACTTATCTATAGTGACAGAAATTTCTTTAATCTTCTGTACAGCAAGTCGCATGGCTGCTCGGTACCCCTTGATAATGGTATGAGTCGACACATTCTCCTCTACAAAGGCTTTACTCTCTTTGAGCAGCTCTCCTGCAACAATTGTAACGGTTGTTGTACCATCTCCAACTTCCGCATCCTGGGATCGAGAAATATCAACCAATACCTTAGCTGCTGGGTGTACCACATCTAAAAGTTTAAGGATAGTGGCTCCATCATTGGAAATCGTTGTCTCCCCGTTGCCTCCAACAATAAGGATATCAGAACCTAGTGGTCCAAGAGTAGGTCTCAGGGTATCTTGGATAGCCAAGCACGCGTTGATGTTACTGATCACTTGACCTTTACCTTGCGATGTATCGGTACCTTCCTTGAGGACCACAATTGTCGGTGTTTGGCCGCCAAAGTTCATTGATCTGTAATGTGTAAGTTAAGATTTTCAGTTGCCTTACTGTATGTATGTAATAACAGCGGCACCAGTTTGGGATGTGTGTCGTGCGGCTCTCTTATAACCAAGAGCCACATCACACCCACTGACCCGTCGTCACCCATAACTATTCCAGCTTTTTTGACCCTCGCAACAACCTATTACAATTGCCAAATAACTGGGCTTTTGTACAGAAACTTTTAAGCGGCAAACTTTTGGAAGAAATTCTAGATAGCGAGCTATTTTTTTTAATTCCTCTGGGGATCTACTGCCCGTTTTCCACATCCACCATCCTTGTTTTTTCTGATATTCGTAGTAGTAAATTGTAGACTTGATGGAGTCTCCTTTAATGGTAGACGCTCATGATATAGCAGTCGATAATGTTATCGATATCGATATGGATTCCAAATCTGAGGAAGATGTCAGCATTGCTGATGTTAGCCCACGCAACGATTATGAAGATGCTGATATGAATGAAGTTGAGGCGTCAGATATGTATGTGGATATTGATCTGATCCGAGACGATGGTTACGATGAAGAGGGTCCTTTAATCATGACGGACCCGGATCATACCGTGGTCTACGATGATATCCATGAGGTTGATGAGCCCATTCAAACCCAAGGTGAGAATGGTTTGGAGCATATCCATGTAAATCATGACGCGAAAGCAGATGTACAGATCAACTCTGAAGGTGGTCCCAGTGCTGAAGTACCACTGTCTGCAGGTAACCATAACGATGTGAAGGCATTCGATGAAGATTCTTATGGTTATGATGGACATGATGAACACCCAGACAAGATGGAGGCACATTCTGGCTATGAAAAACTATGTGACGTTGTTCTACGATGTGGTGATAATGAATATTATTTATTCCCGTCTGATAATAACCCCGAAGTCGGTACAAATTTACTCGTCGATACGGAAGGAGAGGCCCATATTAGTCTTGAAGGATTGTTTATGCTTATTCGAGATCTCGTTAAGGTTAATAACCAGCCATTTACAGTCGATGATGAAGTTGTCCTGGAATTCTCTCAACTTGGTCTCATTTTAGGAGAAGATAATGTCTCGGTGAAAGATATCAATGTAGTGGATGTTTGCAGGTTGTTTGACAGCTTGAAGCGCAATACTGAACCATCAGTTCGCCCTTCGAGTTTGATAGTAGATGTCAGGAGCGAGCAGCGGTTTGTTTCGATGTTCAATATTCTAAGCGATCTTGCCCACAATGGACGTGGTTTAACGGACCTCTACGAAGGTGATGTTGAGGAAGCTAGCGATGGAGAATCTGCTAAGGGCAACTATAATGAATCATCGCATGAAACCGAAAAAGCTCAGGATCATAATGATTCGGACCAAATTGCTTTAAAGTCGGAATTAGAACAATATGATCTGGTATCAGAAGGTAGATATGACTATTCTGAGAATGAAAAGCTGAAACACGCATCTGAACCAGTTGCTATAGTTGAGTCTGAAAATGTACAAGATGCTGGGCAGGAAGGTGCTATCCCGGTTAGTTCTGATTTTGCTGCTCAACCTTCTCATGAAGTTGATCATGAAGCCGAAGAAGTTGGTGTCGAACAGGATCTGGAACCTGAAATTCATCCTGAAATTGAATTTGAGCATGAAAACGAGCCTGAACCTGAAATTCAACCTGAAATTGAATTTGATCATGAAAACGAGCCTGAAAATGAACCTGAAAATGAACCTGAAAATGAACCTGAAAATGTGCCTGACATTGAAATCGAACCTGAAAATGAACCTGAAATCGAACCTGAAATCGAACCTGAAATCGAACCTGAAATCGAACCTGAAATCGAACCTGAAATCGAACCTGAACTCGAACCTAAACTCGAGCCTGAAATAGAACCTGAACTCGAGCCTGAAATCGGGTCTGATATCGAACCTGAAAAGGAGCTTGAAAGTGGGCTTGAAATCGACCCGCAGGAACCTGAGAATGTCTCTGAGAATAATCCAGATGAACTAGAAGAAAGCAGCGATGAACTCAATGGTAAGAACGAAGATCTTAACAAGCCTGAACAGGAAGAGGCCGAACCTCAACGATCACAAGAGATCGGATCCGAAAACCTAGATGAACAAGAAGGTTACCAAGAAAACGATGACGGGAATAGGAATGACATGCACCCTGTGGATCATCTTGAAGATGGCAACCATGAGACTGAGGAATCTGTAGTGGTTGATGTTGAAGAAATCGAAACTCAAAAGATACCAAAACTTGAGCCGGATGCTGAAAATATCAAGGAAAGCATCGCAACTAATTCAAAAGAATCCATTGATGATAATTCAGGTATGTTTAACATTGGTATGGAATCTTCAATACTAACACTAGACTATGATGATTTTGAAAAATCCTTTCAGGAAGATCTCGATCAATTGGTTAATGCCGGTATGGAAGACTTTAGATCTGCCCTAAAGCGTCGGACCAGTGATTTACCTCAAGATCTTCTAGATGCATCACCAAAAAGAAGTAAATAGTGTAGCATATTTATTATTATCTTTTATTATTAATTATTGAAATTCTTTACTTAACAGATCAAATCTTTCTTCCGTATATAGGGCTGTATTGCTTAGCTGTACCCCACATATCGAACATTAGTCCCTGCTATACGGCTCTCTCTTTCTCCTCTCACATAACAGCACCGCCGCTTCAAAGTCCTTGTTACGTATCGTCTTAACAGCAACATAACAAACAATCATGGATGAAGAGTACGATGTTATCGTATTAGGTAGGTCATCGATTGAGCATCCAGAATGGCGCAGTGGACTAACATCTAGGTACTGGCTTGACTGAGTGCATTTTGTCTGGCCTTTTATCGGTCGAAGGAAAGAAAGTTCTCCACATCGACCGTCAAGATCACTATGGAGGGGAAAGTGCATCACTTAATCTGACACAACTCTACAAGAAATTCCGACCAAGTGGAGAAGTCCCTGAAGGTCTTGGTCGTGACCGAGACTGGAATGTGGACTTAATTCCCAAGTTCCTGATGGCCAATGGAGAACTCACAAATATTTTGGTCCACACCGATGTCACCCGTTATCTTGAATTTAAACAGATTTCTGGATCGTTTGTATACAGAGATGGCAGAATTGCCAAGGTCCCGTCGAATGAGTCCGAGGCAGTGCGATCATCACTGATGGGCTTCTTCGAGAAGAACCGGATGCGGAAGTTCCTCCAGTTCGTTGCCGGATACAAAGATGATCAACCTTCAACCCACCAGGGTATTAACCTTGATAGAAATACCATGACTGAGATCTATCTCAAGTTTGGTTTGGAGCAGGGAACTCGGGATTTTGTTGGTCATGCTATGGCTTTGTGGACTACAGATGACTATTTGAAGGAGCCGGCAAGAGAGACATTTGAGCGTCTAAACCTCTATGCCCAGTCAGTTACTCGATACGGTAAATCTCCATATATATATCCTCTATACGGATTGGGTGAGCTGCCCCAGGGTTTTGCACGTCTGTCAGCCATCTATGGTGGAACTTATATGTTGGACAAGCCCATTGACGAGGTTGTATATGACGATAAGGGTGTAGTGACTGGTGTTCGATCTGGAGATGAGACCGCCAAGGCCAAAATTGTCATTGGTGACCCTACTTATTTCCCCGACAAGGTTCGACCAACCGGAAAGAGGGTTATTCGAGCTATGTGCATTTTGAACCATGCTATTCCCGGTGTTGAAGACATGGATTCACTTCAAATCATCATTCCTCAGAACCAAGTCAAAAGAAAGAACGATATTTACATTGCTGTGGTATCATCCGCACACAATGTTGCTGTCAAGGGCCATTATTTGGCCATTGTTTCCACTGTCATCGAGACTGATGTTCCTCATCTCGAGCTTGAGCCTGCGTTCAAGTTGCTGGGCCACCGATTGGATACACTGATGGGAATTGCAGAAATATACGAGCCCTTGGAGGATGGTACAAAGGACCATGTTTACATTTCAAAGAGTTACGATGCCACCTCTCATTTTGAGACCACTACTGATGATGTCAAGGATATCTATTTCCGAATCACTGGTAAGCCACTTGTTGTTCAGAAGAGACCTCCTCCTGAGGAAGCTGAATAACCCTTCACTTGTCTGTCTGTTCATTATTTGATATACTAAGGTGCTATATTTTAAATTAATACACATCATACCGTTTACTTAAAATTCCCTTGTAGAATTTACTTAATAGTTATCTTAATAATTATGATTTATTTTCTAGTTATCTCATCTCCCCTGCATGAACGTATGCACCCCGTAATAACGCGGCGCGTCCGCGACGCGCATTTATTACCACCCTGTGGGTATCACTAACTTTCTATCTTAACTCTGCCTCTGAAAAAATGGCGAAGGCAGAGAAGAAGCCGTCGACTCCCGGTCAGAAGTCAATTCTGAGCTTTTTTGCAAAGGCCCAAACTCCAAAGAAACCTGTGGAGTCACCCTCTTCGGTGGCCAGTTCACAATCCAGTCTGCCGACTCCACCACCACTGGATGTTCAGGAGCCTGTTGCAACCAACGTTTTCAAATCCAAAAAGCTCATTAGCGATGGCTCACCAGTATCACGAAAGCCTTCTATGGATACAAAGGGTTATGAATTAGTGAGTCCTCAATCACAGACCTCTGTTGATTCATCTTCCCCTGCGCAATCTTTATCCAGTCCGTCCCGCCGAGTAAGTCGAATTATTATTATTTTGCTTTCCTTTTGCTACATATCTAACTTAGTCTCGAAAGTCTGTTGATTATAATGAGAACAGCGATGGTGAAGATGAAGAAGGTGATGTGGTACATTCCAAAGTCAAACGAAGACGTCAAATTCGAGACGAAGACGATGATGAAGACGAGTTCAAAATAGAATCTGATCACCATACCGACGATGACGACGATTTTGACAAAGACAAATTAGTTGATGAAGTTGACGATGCAGATAGCATGGATGATTTCTTGGATGATGATGATGATAGTGGTGAACCTAAAAAGCCAAAATCAAAGCAACAAAAGTGTGCTGTAGTCCCGGTTGCTAAATCCACTTCTGCAACACCGCAAGCAGTTAGATCATCGAGCATACTCACCTCCGGCTCAAGATCTGACTCGCTTTCAAAGTTTGATGCTTCCTCATCGTATAAATCAACGGCAACGGCAGTAGCCGGTAGCAAGCCCTTGAGGGTTTCGTCTCCTTCTAAAAAGAACTTCGAGAAGGAGAACGAGGAGCGATATTCTTGGTTGGTTGAAATTCGAGATGCAGACGGTAACAAGGAAGATCATCCAGATTACGACATCAGGACATTATATATTCCAAAGTCTGCGTGGGCCAAGTTCACAGCATTTGAAAAGCAATATTGGGAAATCAAAAGCAAGATGTGGAACACGGTTGTATTCTTCAAGAAAGGTAAGTTCTACGAGTTGTATGAAAGAGATGCCGACATTGCACATACTGAGTTTGACCTTAAACTTGCTGGAGGTGGAAGAGCCAACATGCGACTGGCTGGTATCCCAGAGATGTCATTTGACTATTGGGCTTCAGCGTTTATTGCAAAGGGACATAAAGTTGCGCGTGTTGATCAGAAAGGCACTGCGCTGGCCAAGGAAATGAGTGACCGGATAGCAGGAAAGAAAGAAGATAAGATCATTAAAAGAGAGCTATCGTATGTTCTAACGGCTGGTACGCTGACAGACGAAGCAATGCTCATTGATGAGATGTCAACTTTTTGCATGGCGATAAAGCAAGTCGATCAAAAGTTCGCTGCTTGTTTCGTTGACACTTCTACAGGTGCTTTTTATACCACTGAGCTTGACGACGATGTGGACTACTCGCAGTTTGAGACGTTGATTGCCCAGATTAGACCTAAGGAACTCGTCCTTGAGAAAGGAGTTATTTCCCCCAAAGCTGTTCGTATCCTTAAGAATAACACCTCCGTGGATACGCTGTGGAACTTTCTGAAGCCTGCTAGTGAGTTTTGGGATACTGATACCGCTTATGAAGAGCTTCTCAGGTCTAAGTTCTTCCCTGCTGAAGATCTTGATGATCTGAGCAATTATCCGGAGCCAATGAGGGACATGGCTCAGAACTCTCCATTGCTTATGTCTGCATTTGGAGGGTTGCTTTGGTATTTAAAGTCTCTCAAACTGGATGAGAGTCTTATTTCTCTTGGAAACTTCAACCGTTATGAAACCATCCGAAAAGGATCATCTGTTGTTCTCGATGGTCAATCTTTGCAGAATCTTGAAATATTCGCCAATACTTTTGACGGCGGGAGCGAGGGAACTCTGTTCAAGCTTTTGAATAGATGCATAACTCCTTTTGGAAAACGAAAGCTTCGGGGATGGGTCAGTCATCCGTTGATGAATGTAGAAAAGATAAATGCTCGACTAGATACAGTGGACTTTTTGAACTCCAATCTCGAACTCATGGACTATTTGGAATTAAAGCTGGCCTCACTACCTGACCTTGAGAGAATGCTCTCTAGAGTTCATGCTGGGCATCTTAAACCAAAGGACTTTGCGCGGGTTGTTGAAAGCTTCGAGAATATTTATCAGCTGGTTGCGGGTTTAAATCAGAAGTTCGAGATCTCTCATTTATTGAAAGAACTGATCGAATCTATGCCTCATTTAGAGTCTATTCTCCCGCAGTGGCTTGAAGCATTTGATAGAGACAAGGCCAAGTATGAAGATATATTAGTGCCTGAGCTTGGAGTTGAAAAAGAGTTCGATGAATCTTGTTCTAAAATCCAGAAAATTGAAGCTCAGTTGGATCAACTATTAAAGCAATATAAAAAAGACTACAGGTCTCTTGAAATCTGCTACAGGGATAGTGGAAAGGAGATATACTTGATAGAGGTACCTGTTAAAGTTAAGAATATTCCAAAGACATGGCAACAAATGTCTGCAACCGGTAAAGTGAAGCGATATTGGTCACCAGAAGTTAAGTCCCTCGTGCGAGAGTTACAGGAAGCGAGGGAGCTACACAAAGTTGTTGTTGATGGTGTTCAGTCTCGATTATATCAAAAGTTTGATGTTGATTATCTACAATGGCTCAAATGTGTCCAGATCATCAGTAGTATTGATTGTTTGATAAGCCTTGCAAAGACGTCCAGCTCGCTCGGTTCTCCGTCGTGCAGACCATCATTTGTCACAGAAGAGGACGAACGAAGTGTCATAAATTTCCGAGAATTACGACATCCTTGTTTCACCGGCAGCGGTAGCACGGAGTTTATACCCAATGACATTCATCTTGGTGGTTCTGAGGCAAATATGACTTTATTGACGGGAGCCAATGCTGCTGGTAAATCTACAGTACTCCGAATGACATGCGTCGCTGTGATAATGGCGCAGTTAGGATGTTATACTCCATGTGAAGAGGCCATACTCACACCAGCCGATCGTATAATGACTCGACTCGGTGCAAATGATAACATTTTTGCTGGAAAATCGACATTTTTTGTGGAGCTGTCTGAAACGAAGAGAATGCTTTGCGAGGCCACTCCTCGATCATTGATCGTGTTAGATGAATTGGGCCGTGGTGGTAGCAGTTCCGATGGGTTTGCTATTGCGGAGTCTGTGCTCCACCATATATCTACACATATCGGTAGTCTGGGATTCTTCGCTACTCATTATGGAACTCTACATAACAGTTTCACCACTCATCCCGAGATAAAACCCAAGAGAATGGCGATTCTTGTAGATGACAATAGTCGTCGTGTTACTTTCTTGTATAAATTAGAGAATGGTGTTTCGCCTGGGTCGTTCGGTATGAATGTTGCCTCAATGTGCGGTATTGAAAACACCATTGTAGAGCGAGCAGAGAATGCAGCACGGCAATTTGAGCACACCGCTCGAATGAAAAGGTTACTTGCCAGCACCTCAAGTGACAGTGAATTATTACCTCTAGGAATTCTAAGTGACTACGCATGGGCAGGCCGCCTTAAAGAGGATGAGGTTGAGGCATCCTCATCGGCAGTCCTAACGTTGCTGAAAATGGTCAAAGCCTTGTAAGATATGTAAGATTATTAATTCATTATTTTAAGTTACCAATTTCTTTCCGACGTCAAATAATATATCGTATATCTAAATGCGATATTTATTTGCGGTGCGATCGGATTTAAACGTTGTCCGCCGATGCCGTGGGCAGCCTGGGCTCAACCTTGCATTATTTCCGCGAAACCTAAACTTATCTCCGAGGGAGATGTGAGGGCCGTCGTTGATTCAGCTGGATAGGATTTAAACCTCGAAATCAGAGAGAAAAAAACAAATTATCATCTTCGGCTATAAAGAGGCGAAAGAATGCTATGCTCTGCAAATATTAATACTTTTAGTTAACTCAATTCATAATGGAATTTGCAAAGTAAGGATCTAACAGAACCATATGTTGCTAACTGAAGCTTGGGGCAGTCAGGACTTAAGGTATCGAAAATCATTCTCGGATGTATGAGCTACGGAAGCTCAGAATGGGAGAAATGGACTCTGGATGAGGATAAGGCTCTTCCTCTCATGAAAGCTGCCTATGATGCCGGAATTCGAACCTTTGATACTGCTAACGCTTACTCTAATGGAATGTCTGAAATTCTGATCTCCAAGTTCCTCGAGAAATACAGCATTCCTCGATCGACTATAGTGATTATGACTAAAGTTTATGCGCCAGTTGCAGACCCAAATATTGAATTTTCTATGACCAATTTGGTTAATAGAATGGGATTGTCCAGAAAGCATGTATTTGATGCTGTTGATGACTGTGTCAAACGGTTGGGAACTTACATTGATGTTCTGCAAGTTCACAGGTTTGATCCAGAGACTCCCAAACAGGAGATTATGGAAGCACTTCATGATATTGTTCGAAGCGGAAAGGCTCGATATCTTGGTGCTTCTTCCATGAAGGCAATTGAATTTGCTCAGTTGCAGTTTATTGCGGAAAAAAATGGATTGACCAAATTTATCAGTATGCAAAACTACTATAACTTGATTTACCGAGAGGAAGAAAGGGAGATGATCCCATTCTGTAAAGAGACTGGAGTTGGAATTATTCCATGGTCTCCTATTGCTCGAGGAATCCTTGCCAAGCCAAATGGTACTACCAGTGCTAGAACAGATTCAGATGCTTACATTAAGAAGCTGATCAACGCAGGAAGTGTTGCTTCTGATGAAGTTATTGTTGATCGAGTGGAGGAGCTCGCCAAGAAGAAGAATATCAGTATGGCCATGGTCGCTATGGCTTGGAATTTGGCTAAAGGAACTTTCCCTATTGTTGGTATCAACAAGCCCGAACGAGTTGAGGACGCGATTAAGGCGTTGAGTGTCAAGTTGAGCGACAAAGAGATCGCCTTCTTGGAGGAGCCTTATACTCCCCACCCCGTTACTGGAACTTCCGTTTCCCAGTAGACAGCAGGACCATTCACGGAAAGAGATCTGCTCTCATTATTCAGATATTATCTATATGTAAATCAGTCGAGTAACCAATTTTTTTATGTCTCTCCTATTCGTCATTTATTTCTGTCTCGTTACTATTACCTATAGCTGAGTTTATTTAAACCACATATCCGAGAACTGGGTGGGCAGAATATGGCTCCTCTAGATATGTTATCTCTTCTTCAGTCAATTTGAATGATACAGCAGATACAGCCTCCTTGATTCGGTCAGACTTACCTAGACCAACAATAGGACAAGTGCCCTTAGATATAGTCCACGCGATAGCAATGACAGCCATTGAGGTTCCTCTCTTTTTGGCGACCTCCTCAACCCTCTTGATAATTTCGTGATCTGCCTCCCAAAGCTTACCCTTAAGATTCTTGTTCATAGGATCAGTCGTATTACGAAGAGATTCAGTGTTGACGGGTCGTGCCAAGATTCCACGGGCAATAGGAGACCATGGAATAATTCCAACACCAGTGTCGTTACAGAAAGGGATCATCTCACGCTCTTCCTCCCGGTACACCAAGTTGTAAAAGTTCTGCATAGACACAAACTTGGTCCAGTTTCTCTTTTCTGCGATGAACTGCAACTGAGCGAATTCCACGGCCCGCATAGAAGATGCTCCGATGTATCGAACCTTTCCACTCTTCACAACATCGTGAAGTGCTTCCATGATCTCTTCCTTGCTCGTATCTCGATCAAGACGGTGGATCTGAAGAACGTCGATATAAGTACCAAGACGCTCTACAGATGCTTCAACAGCATCAAAGATGTGCTTTCGAGACAATCCCCATCGATTGACCCAATTGGTCTCAGATTCTGCAATTTCAGGGTCTTTGACCTTGTTGTAACATTTGCTGAGGATTACTATTGTGGATCGTGGGATGTTGTATTTTTTAATGAACTTTCCAACCAAAACCTCGGAATGACCATCGGAGTAAGTATCAGCAGTGTCAAAGGTTCGGATTCCCAAGTCATATGCCTCCTTCATAAGAGCAAATACCTCATCTTCGTCCTCAAGAACCCATTCTCTCCATGACTTTTTTCCATAACTCATGCAACCAAGAATAATCTTGGATACACTCAGACCAGAACTACCAAGCTTTGCAAATTCCATTGTTTCACAATTGGGCAATTTGAGGTGGGGTTTGCACCTCTTTATATAATAGACATTGGGGGTAGCCGGACACCGATACGCGGAGATGATAAGGTGGGGTTTTTGATTGCCGCTTCCAGTACCGGAGTTAGGCTAGAGTTAAGTCCGGTACCGAGGCAATGATTATGTAATAGGACGATATATCACTCCAATTGGTGGATAACTGCTAGTTCAACCTTTAAAAAAGAAGCGGAAATTTCTTGCTATGTATATTCAGTAACTTTCAAGTCGGATACTTTTCGGGAACTCCGTGGTACCAGATGCATCGATGTGGCACGGTGGGGTGGACTTGTGTAATAATTGGCGCAACAATTCCGCGGAATTGCCGCCCTTCTTTGCACTTGTCGACAGATAGCATCTAAGATGTCTATATTATTCATTCTATAGCAAAGGAACGATCTGGAAATTTGACTAGTCGTTTTGTTCTGCTGGTTTTTAGCGTATGCACACTAATTGCGTGCTCCCTGATCGGCATTAGCCAAGGCGCGATCCGACAGTGAATGCTGTTCTGACAGCTGAGTTATCCAGGGTATCAACACGAGGTCAAAATTCATGGTACTCTATAATCTATATGAATATTATAAGTTCACACAGGGGTCAATGGGGCGATGCTTCGTTGACTAGCAGAGAGTCTGTACTCCTTATATTGTACTGATGCAGAAAGTCTGTCTGTATTTATTCATCCATTCAGTTCGGAATTAAATGTACCTGTATCTACATTATTATTATTTACGCCAAGTTACTTGTATCATGCTTATTTATGTCCTTGATATGGTTGTTGGTGAATTGGTCGTCGCACAACTCTAAGTCTTGTCGCACTAAAAATATGGTATTGTGTGCATGCCTATTTTACGCGGATAATTTATCTGTACATATGTACAGCCGATAGATGGCATTTTACAGGGGTCAACTCCTGACCATCAACCCTTAAAATGAAAAGAATGCACGGGGGGGTGCTAGCCCCTTGCCACAACGACAAAAAGTCAGCATGCACGACAAGTCAACTACAGCGAACTTCTTCGAGTCGTCATTTCTATCATTAACCTTATTGAATCCATGTTATCACTGTTTCAATCCATCAAATTTCAATTTTCTTCATGGCAGACGGGATAAGGATTTAATTTGACGCATAGCAATTCTCACTACAGTAGTCATCATGTCGATCTTTGCAGCACTATTCTTAGAAGTTCCCCCTGCAGGGCTGTTGACAGTTATCCTGTTTAGGCAGTTGGGATCCATTGGTTTGGCGCCCAAAAATATACAATGGCGGAGCACAAATAAACTCGCTTATGTACCTTTAAATAGCTTTGTGTTTGACATTTCCTCCCATAACCCGTGAAAAGTACTATTTTTGCATTGTGTCGTCCGCTAAGACCCTGTCACAGACCGCTCTTTTTTTTCCGTGGGGTGTTTCAAACTAGCGCATATCCTCACCCCTAGTTGTTTCATCATCGTGCAGTGGCTTAAAGCTATTTAAAACTCCGTGCTTCCTGTCGCTTAAAATTCACGCACGGTGCAAAATCACCCTTGAACTTTATCATGTCGTACAACTATCCTGGCCATGGGAATAACCCGCCAGAGGAAGATGACTATTCTGGAGCACGTCCCACCTCGCCAATATCGCGACAAGGTTCTACTGCTCCATCAGTGGCATCTTCAATGTCGTTTCGTCAGCATTCTGAGCATACGTCTTTCCACGTAACAAACCCCAGGATCCCTGAACCTTCTCAGAACCGCCCTCCCATTCCTCAGACGCCTTTGCCTGTTCATAACAGTATGCCGCCTCGTGCTACTTCTCCATTTGCGGACCCGAGTCCTTACAACTCAGATTCTCTTGACGCTCGAATGGCCAGCTATTCTTCTTACTCTGGTGCTTCAAGCGGTAGTCATCATATTCACCAAGGACATGATGGAGGTTTGGATCTGAGTCAGACTACATTGAATAATCATGATGACTCGTATCAGATGTACGACTTGCCATCTCGAAGTGGAGAAGACCATTATGGGTATGATGATGATCAACCGTTAACTGATTATCATACTGGATACCAAGCACCTACTGAAAAACTAGGTCCTTATATGGGAAACGGATCGAGCTCTGTGTTGCCATATCCTGACGATGTTGAGGATACTGCATCAACTCTTCAGGGATCTGAACCGATTGGAGGAGTTACGGGGTTCCCAACTTTGCCTTATCCAATCGAGAGCACAGATACTTTACCTGATCCATCGATTTACAATAATTATCGGCCTCCAACTGTCATGTCAGACTCTGGTGATTCATGGACTCGAAGACAGCAGCAGCCGGAGTCGACTAGTCTTAAGCGACTGAAGACGCGAAAAGTCAATCTCGTCAAAGGAAAGGTGTTTTCGGCAGAATACCCTGTCCCATCTGCTATAAAATCTTCAATCCTTTCTCAATATAGAGATGTTGAATCTGGTAGCACAGAATTTACTCATATGAGATATACTGCTGCCACTGTTGACCCTGATGATTTTACTGCAAATAATGGATACAGTTTACGAACCACTGAGTATAAACGAAGCACTGAACTTCTTATTGCCATTACCTATTATAACGTGAGTGTCTTTGGCAATTATTTTTTTTCTTTCTTTTATAGCTGGACTAACTTTAGGAGGATAAACAACTGACTGCCCGAACTTTATATGGTTTGATGCAGAATATTCGAGATATTTGTAAAATTAAAAAGTCAGAGTTCTGGAATAGAGGAGGAGAACCTGCTTGGAAGAAGATTGTTGTATCATTGATCATGGATGGTATCGATCCCTGTGACAAGAATGTACTTGATATGTTAGCCACTATTGGTGTATATCAAGACGGTGTCATGAAAAAGAATGTTGATGGAGAAGAGACGGTAGCTCATATATTTGAGTATACCACTCAATTGTGTGTTACTCCCAATCAACAGCTTGTTCGGCCCGCAGAAGATAATCCAGCATCTCTTCCTCCCATTCAGTTTATTTTCTGCCTAAAACAAAAAAATTCAAAGAAAATTAACTCGCATCGATGGCTGTTCAATGCATTCGGAAAGATTCTCCAGCCCGAGATTTGTGTTCTACTTGATGCAGGAACGAAGCCAGGAAATAAATCAATTCTTGCTCTGTGGCAGGCATTTTACTCCAACAAAAACGTTGGAGGAGCATGTGGTGAAATTCATGCCATGCTTGGTAAGGGCCTTCGTATGTTGGTTAATCCTTTGGTGGCTGCCCAGAACTTTGAGTACAAGATTTCCAACATTCTTGATAAACCTTTGGAATCTACTTTTGGATTTATTTCTGTATTGCCTGGTGCATTCTCGGCTTATCGGTATAAAGCCGTCGAGGGTCGCCCACTGGAGCAGTACTTCCATGGTGATCACACCCTTGCTGAAAGATTGGGCAAAAAGGGTATCAATGGCATGAACATTTTCACAAAGAATATGTTCCTTGCGGAAGATCGAATTTTGTGTTTCGAGGTAACATTCAAGGCTGGCTGTAAATGGCATCTGAGTTATGTCAAGCAGTCCAAGGCGGAGACGGATGTTCCCGAAGGTGTGTCTGAATTCATCAGCCAACGACGACGATGGCTCAATGGATCATTTGCTGCATCCCTTTATGCTATTATGCATTTCGGAAAAGTTTATTCTTCTGGTCACAGCTTTCTCCGAATGATTTTCTTGCATTTTCAGTTGTTGTATAATACAATGCAACTGGTTTTGTCGTGGTTTTCGTTGGCTTCCTACTATTTGACCACAACTGTTATCATGGAGTTGGCTGCTAATCCAAATGCCTTTGGTGGTAGCTCTGAACAGAAGAGTTTTCCCTTTACAGAGAAGATTAGTACTCCGATTGCCCTTGTGTTGAAGTATATCTATGTGTGTTTTGTTGGTTTATCTTTCATCCTTGCTTTAGGTAATCGTCCAAAGGGATCGCGATACACCTATTATCTGATGATTGCAGTGTTTGGTATAATTCAGTTCTACGTGGCAGTTATTTCATTCTATCTGGCTGCAAGTGCTTTCCGTGAAACCAACATCACTGGAGTTGACGAATTTTTCAGCAATTTCTTTACATCAATTACTGGTCTGATCGTTGTTGCTCTAGCATCTACATTCGGATTATATATTGTTTCTGGACTAATCTATATGGACCCCTGGCATGTGTTACACTCTTTCCCGCAGTATATGTTCCTTATGCCCAGTTTTGTCAATATTCTTAACGTATATGCGTTCTGCAATTGGCACGATGTCTCTTGGGGTACAAAAGGCTCCGACAAGGCTGATGTTCTTCCTACAATCCAGTCTGTAAAGGCTGATGATGGTGAGAATGTCATTGTTGAAGAAGTAGATCGACCTCAAGCAGTTGTGGATCAGCAATTCCAGGATGTTGTTAAGCGAGCACTAGCTCCATATAAGCCCGCCAAAGAATCTGACTTCAAGAGTGTTGATGATGAAAACAAGAGTTTCAGAACCAACCTCATTATTCTTTGGATGTTTACAAACGTTGTCCTAGCACTAGGTATTACCTCGACTAGTGCAAGTGAAGTCGGCATTAATGCGTCCGTTAGTCATAGGACATCATACTTCTTTGCGTTCCTCTTGTGGGCCAATGCTATTATCGCTGTGTTCAGGTTGTTGGGCAATATCATATTTGTGACACGCAGTGCTGCCAAGCGATTTTTCGGCAAGCGGTAAAATGCATGCTTCGGTTTTATTTATTTAGCTCAAGGTCCCCCCTCCAAAAAAAGATTAAGAAAATATATGTATTATGTGTTTACTTGTGACCCATTTTTAAATGTAGTCTTTTTATAACAACTGGCTTATGCCAGAAATAAATGACATGCAATCCTCTTTAGAAGCTTGTGGATTCTCCAGCTGATAACCTACTAGCCTGTCTATGGCACTCGCTATAAGAGGTCCACCCTTCTTTAACCCAAGGGCATTCTGTACTTCCTTTCCATTCAACAGCGGCTTGAGACTGAAAGCATCCTGAAGATTAAGATCAATGATATGATCTGCTAGATTGTTATATCTTGTAACGTTTTGATGTAAATCATTGTTTAACAGTGACTCACGGATAATTGCGCCAATTATGCTCTGTCTCCAGTTTCCTTCGCACCTGCGAATTATTCTACCCAAGCTTTCTCTAGTTATGGTATCAGACGTTTTAGAAGCCTCGATTAAATCGTCCTCGGTCTCAAATATCAATCCTACTGCTTTTGCTTCCGCTTGCGAAAGTTTCAGGCCGTCTCGGATAATCATTTTGACAGCACTATCTTCCTTCTTTTTTTCGTTCAAACATCTCACATTCTTCCAATAAGACAAAGCTGCATAGAGCCAAACGTTGGATGTCGAAATACTATCTTTCAGCTCGTTATGGACAGTAACCTGATCACCATTATTCAATTTAGTGACAACAGAGACTGCTTCAGATAGCGTCGATGCTGGTTGAACAAAATTATCCAGTTTATACTCGTCAAAAAGCAAGAACACAGAGTCTTCCAATCCGAGTTGGCCTATCGTATCCAATCCTTTAGCAGGATTAGGACCATGTAAGATTTTAGCCATTTCGACGCCAACTCTTTCACGGCTTATCTTTCTAATTATTCCCTGTTTGATTCGATCATCTTTCATTGCATCCTGAGCGGTATCATCGATCTCAAATCCCAAGTTGCTTGAAAATCGGATCAACCGCAACACTCTAAGAGGATCTTCGTCAAAAGTTTGGAAAGAAGGCAGAGGAGTTCGTAGAATTCTATTGTTCAAGTCTTCAAGTCCAAGACCAGTAAAGTCTTCAACTTTATCTTCTCGCAGATTATAGAACAGGGCATTTAGTGTTGCATCTCGTCTGTAAGCGTCCTCTTCAGGCGTACCAAATCGAATGCTCGAAGGGATTCGAGACCCTTCATTTGCATATTCCTCAGCTCTCAAATTAACAAAATCGATGTCCAATCCATATAATTTAGTAGTAGCAGTCTCAAGATGTTTGGACTTTTCAGGATTGCGCTCAATTTTATGAATGGATTTAGGTTCCAGTCCTAATGCTTGTGAGTTCTGCTGGATGTATTTGTTCAAGGCTTCTGCAAATGTCAGTCCTGTACAAGTGTTGATGGCGATATCCAGATCATGCGATTCAAGTCCAAGAAGTTTATCACGCACCCATCCTCCAGTGATTCGTAGCACTACTGGTTCAGATTGAGATTGCTCAAATTCCCTGGAAAATCCTACTAGCAAATCTCGAATCTTCGTCTCCGTAGAATTCAACTGAATTCTGCTCATTCCTCCTATATACCTGAGTCCTATTTTTGTGATCAATCTACTGCTAACCTTTGTTCTTATATAGAACATATAGACAATAAATCCTATCTATAATCAACAGTTATATACTATAATGCCAGATGCTCTCTCAGGGGGGGATAAGTTAGAATGGTGAACTTCAAATAGTTTCGGTGGAAGCCTCACTTCACTCGATTCTAATTTCAGTCGAAGAGGTTCGTGACTGATAAACAACCAAGTAAGATTGGTCCATGCCCTTCACCAGCTATAGAATATATTAAAAGGGTTCAAAAGTATTGCGAACATCGGTTAGAATAAGTTAATTGCTTTATCAATTAATCCAAATTGTGGATATTGTATCCTCGATATAGACGACCGGCTCGTCGATTTTTCAGGTTGATGAGTTCTCTAAAGAGGGAGTCGCCTGATCCTTTAGTGGGCAGTCAGAAAATTAAGCTAAAGAAGGAAAAGAAACCTCAACCACCACCTCCTCCACCTTTTAACACTGACTTTATTCATAGACCTCTTCTCAAGGTTCCGACAGAGCAATCAAATGATGCTATAGGTTCTTTCAAGTTCATGACATACAATGTAAGATTTTGCAATTGTCGAAATGCATTTCTAACATCAGGTTCTAGCTCAATGCTTGATTCGAAGGGATATGTTTCCTGATAATGGGGATGCTTTGAAGTGGAAGAATAGAAGAGAAGTATTCGACAAGGAAATCAGGTTCTATAATCCAGATATCATATGTATGCAGGAAGTGGACGCTGCACAGATAGACGGGTACTGGAAACTGTTGTTCAAGTCTATTGGTATGGAGCTTATCTTTACTACCAGTCCTAAGAAGCAGCATGGGTTGGTTGTAGCATATAGATCAGAGCTGTTTGAATGCGATGGACATGAGGTCATTCTATATGATTCAGTCGAAACCGATGGTGTTCCTAGCCAATTTGACACCAAAAATAGTGGAATGCTAGTAGCTCTGAAATCAAAACAATTTGATGGGGGAATACTAGTAGGAAACACTCACATGTTCTGGCACCCCAAAGGCTCTTATGAACGTACGCGACAATTGGCTATTCTAATTGATTTTGCCGGTAAATTGAAAGATGAAAAGTACCCCGAATGGACTGTGATTCTTGGAGGCGATTATAATAGTGAATGTTTCGATGGGCCATATGCATGCGCTACTTCAGCGAGTCCTGTAACTTTAACCACAGAGACTACCAAAAGTTTGGTAGATAGTCTTGGTGTTTCGGCCTTTTACAAGGAAGGTCATGAAAACAGTGAAAACAGGGAGGAATCCGCTAAGCAAGACGACAAACAACTTATAAACAAGCTGGTATCTTTATTTGACCAACACAAGTATATGGCTAAAAGTGTTTACGGTTGTTCGTACGAATTTGTTCATCCTACCAATCTACATCCTAAAAGTGGTCGTGAGCCGAATTTTTCAAACTGGGCACCAGCTTGGAATGGTCTTTTGGATTATATATTTGTTCTGGAAGATAGAGAGACTGTGTCGAGCAGCGTAAGTTCACCTGGATATGTGACAGACCATGTCACAGTTACAGAAGTCTTACGGCTACCAGAGCGTCAAGAAATGGGCGAAAAGCCAAATGGACAGCCTCGTGAGGGACAATATCCAAGTGATCATTTGTGTTTGATGGCCACATTAGAGATCCATTAGATATAGATATTGTATATATATTAAATAATTGCATCATGCAAACCTCTTTGTCAAGAAGTCAATCATGTCTTGCTTTTTCATTTTGTCATTTGCATCCTTTTTCAAGTCCTCACTTCCATCAATGACAGCTTTTAGCTGCTTCACTGTATATGAAGACAGCACTCCCTGCTTCGCAGCTATCTTCATGTCCTCAATGCCATCACCAAGTTTCGCACGCTTTGCTCCAGAAGCATTTTTTACGGTTTTCCTCTTTGGACCATCCTCGCCCCTTAACGGTGATATAATTTCGTTCCAGTTCTGGATATAGTCTCCAGCTTTCTTTAATTAGTAGCTTTTGGTACCAAGTGGACTTACTGTGTTGATTGATGTAAACTTTGGAACTGTCTTATCTCCAGGAACTAAAGGAACGTCCTCACCGAGTGCAGTTGCCCGCAACACCAAATTGAACCAGTTTAAAGATGGATTTGGATATCTCTCAGGTTGATATCCCTTGGACATTGTAAGGGCGCCAATAATTTGCTGCGTAGTGTCGAGGAGTTCTTCGGGTATTTCTTGTTAGCTCTCCTTCACAAAAGAAATCCATCTAATACATACCTTCAACGTTTTTGTAATCTGGCTGATCTCTCAGATCGTCAGCAGTAGGAAGTATGACCATATGAATGCCTGGTGGTTGTGTCTGAATTCCATTTGCAGTGATCTCTGGACTAGCAAAGAGAGCACTGTATGTTGGAGGTGCCCCCTTACGAAGAATAGACCACACAATAGCCACTTTGTCCTTTTCAAGCATTTTGGTATAGAGAGACGTAAATGCCCGTACAGACCCTTGGAGATGCGAGTCAGTGGGGTACAACATAATAGAATGGTTGACATTGTAACTTGGAAGTATTGCAGATCTAGGCTTGAATCCTATTATACGAATAATAGGATCGCCGAAATTTCGAATGTCTGTAATTTTAGACGCATCGAATCTCACATGTGCAGTGCCAAATTTGTATGCCTTCACCAACTCTTCTTTAAGGATCTCTTTCCCTTGTTGCCCCATAATAACCGACACTGAATTAACAAGCTGCAATTGCTCCTTCTCACTGAAAACATAGTTGGTACGAACGGGCTTCTTCTTGGAGAATAACAAAAATCCCTTTACTGCAATTTTCAGTGTCGGGGAGAGCTCAAGGACGTTATTGAACAGTGTTCTGCGCAAGATATGCTTGGACATAACACTATCTCTTATTGCCAATGCAGACACTGGCTCTGGAAAAATGACATCCATCAGTGCGCCCCCAGGATCATCACTCTGAACTTCTTCAGATTTGAACAATTCCATATCGTTGTAAAACAATGTCATGTCAAAAGATTTGTCGTTGTAGCTAACAAACATTGGATCGATTCTCACATTCATTCCTACCAAATCGTGAGCACGAGTCAAAGCCACGGTACGCGACTGTTCGTCACTATCAGTGGGATTATCATTATCAGTAATGAGGAAAAGACGTCGGACAATGACCTTGGAAGCAGATGTCATCAACAACTGCGAAGCATTATGAAATAGATCACCAAGAGGAGCTTTTTTACCAGAATATTCACACGTCTTCATGAGGGCTTCATCATTGTCTATTAATCGTCTTATCTTTCTTAGAGATGCCGCGTCAGGCACTTCTGGAGGTACTAAAACTTGACAGTTTGGATACTTGTCATCAGAGACCGAAGAATTGAATAACATTACCCCACTCTTATCCAATGGAGATCCTAGAATTCTTTCTGTTATAGCTTCATAGATACTCTCTAGTGCTATTTGCATAGCGGACTTGCCTGATAGTTCTTGTCGTTTCTCGAGGAAACTTGGCGTCGCTTCTACAGCATATAGTACTGCATCATGGGAAGATCTGAAATCCTAATGTTAGTACATCACAACAATTCCAATGCTAATTGCACAGAAGAAATTATTACTTCTTCAGAAGCTGCCTGGCCCAATTCCTTTTCAATTGGTTCTCCCTCCCAAACACTCATAACTGAAGCCCAGGTGCGGGGCAATCCTCATCTGCCTTTGCGGATATAGAGAGAGTCTGCACGGCTGCGTACCCTAACATCATTTGGTTCCTTAATTTCATAAGCCGTACAGTGATTTTTCAATCAAGACATCCATCACTATGTGGTACAGGATCAGAGCAACTCGGTCAACCATTGGTATGCCAAAGACCATCCGAGAAACCTGTATAGCACTAGGACTAAAGAAACGAGGCAATGTTGTATATAAGCCTGTCAATCCTGGGATAGCAGGTCAGATTCTCAAGATCAAGGAGCTTGTCAATGTTCAGCTTGTTGACAAGCCATTGTTACGAGAAGAAGAACGACTTTTACGGCGGGGCCCTGCTGGATTCACTGTCGAAAAGACTTTATAAATGTGGATCTAACTGGTTGATAGATGAGGTCATCAACGGATTGTCGGGTTTTTTTATGTTGGCATGTACGACTTACTATTGGTGGGCCAAGTCTCAGAAAGAAGTTGTGAACTTTGTACGTTTGTGTAAATATATTATCATGGGTCTCTCATATGTAGGAACTGGACTGAAAAGAAACAAAGCGAAGTCAAGCCTATGAAGAGATTTTTAGCAAAAAAAAACTATGAACATTAGTAGAACATCAGGAGACAGGCGGACATTAAGGTAAATAATCACCTCCTTTCGTAGCGACGGTTATTATAACCTTCATAATCTCGTTCATCGTAATCTTGTCGTCGACGATCGTCAAAATACGGCGTACGATTATATGGACGAGGGGATCTATCACCACGTGCATCCACAGGATATCTACGATAGTCGTTTTCGTAGTAGCCAGGTGCAGAAACAAGTCCAGGACCTGATCCCGGGCCCGATCCTGGACCTGAGCCAACAGGGCCATGCGACATACCGACAGGTACTGGAACACCACCACCACCCTGTCGAGTACCATAAGACCTTGGGTCATCATTGAATCGAATACCACGATCACGTTCACGCTCACGATAATCAATATCACGATAATCTGTCTGTCGATATCTTTCAGGAGGGGATGGATATCTCTGCAAGCCTCCATGAGCACCACCAGCTCCACCAGCTCCACCAGCTCCAGAAGGTCCTATTGGATTGTTGGGTCGGCCCCTTCTGGAGGCTCCGTAATCAGCCTGATCATTATAACGTGGATAATTGACATATTGCCTGCCTCCGTGGAAGTCTCTGTCTCGGCGATAATCCTCTCTCCGATTTGTGCCAAAATCAGCTGATGCAGATTGCTCAAAATCTGGACGTGATGCATTGGGTTCGTAATCTCTGGGAGCTGTAATGGAGCCACTACCACTACCACTACCGCCATGCCTTAACCTTGAAGACTGTTGTTCATCCAATTCTCCACCACGATGTCTCTTATTACTTGATTGTGCCTTCTCTGGAGTGTCAACCAATGACGAATCGACCATTCGAAGTACATTCTCTGGTTTAACAGTGTCATCGTTGACGTCAGGCTCATCCTCTCCTTCAAACCGAATACCAATGGTCTTTTTAGCCCTCTTTGCCGATTGGCTACTGGTTGACAAGTCTTCAGACTCACTATAACTTTCACGGTCTCGCTTGAGTATCTTTTCAAGGTAACGTCGCTTGTTTTCTTCGATGCTTGATTCGGTGACCTCAATTTTGCCCAGCATCAATGGCTTCCTCTTGGAAGCATGGGTTGAGATCAGCTTTACAATAGGATCTGGAATTGATCCTCCACTTATATCAGATCGGGGTCGAGGAATTCGCGCTAATTCTGGGGCATTAGGTCGTTGGATCTCGGTATCAGCAAACGTCGATCCTAACGGCCTCGACAATCTCACTGGTAATCTCTTGGGGTATAATGGCAATTCGGGTGCACCACGGAACTCATCTGGCTTTATAACCGTCGGATCGGGCGCCAATACATATCCTAGTGGAGCATATGCCTTTGGCGATGCTAATTTGAAAATATCAGCCAACGGTAGTGACTCTGGGAGCACGTATGCTGCCTTCTTCATATGCCTTTGATTAGTACTTATACCCTCTGTCTCAAAAAACACTCACCCAGCTGGAGCATCCACCATTCTAGGAGGCCGTCGCTCTTGGGTGGGTCTCCGATCTCGTCGGAATCCCTTTTCAAAAGTGGTCGACATTGTGAATGTTTGGAAGGTAAATTACGCAACCAACTGATGTGTTTACCTTTTAAAATGGGGCTACACGCGGCTACCTTTAGCAAACCTCCATCCATGTACCATAGAACTGGCGGACAGTGCTGTGGACCAGACCGGAAAAGATCGCATAGTTAGGAGGGCGGAGGCAATTCCCGATTAATTTAATTAATCTTCATTCAAGTATTGCCATTATGGAACCAGATACTGCGATCACTAAACTGGCACCGTCTTTATTGGATGATATCCGTACACGGCTTCATGCTATATGCATAGGAAATCAAAAAGGAGATCCAAAGCTCATTGCTAGCATAGACCAGTTTCAGGAAGAAAACAATCTTATTGACCCCATTCTCAAGGAAATTATAAGTACCTGCTGTGAAAAGATCAATCATCAAGGAAGTTCGTTTTCGAATTTATCTGGATCTGAGGAGGAGGAAGAGGATGAAGTCTCGTTGTGGCCTTATGAGGTTCTCTATACAGTGTGCAAAGTTAGAGGGGCAAAGACAGTGAGCCAATTTCTACCAAGTGATGCAACACTACTGGGAGTTATTCTAGATAAATTGGAAAAGGGTGTTAAGATTGAATGGCAAAAGGCATATGTCTTGCTGTTATGGCTGTCAATTCTTGTTATGTTGCCTTTCAATTTGAAGACATTTGGCGATGATATTGGCGAGCGTCTTTATTCTGTTATCTACAAGTACTTGTTAATTCCTGGCAAAGAGCGAGATGCATCAGCATTAGCATTATCAAGATTTATAACTAGGTCTGATACATCTGAGACTTTTCTGCCAAGATTTTTTAAGGATGGCCAAAAAGTTGTCGCAGACTCCCAAAATGCATTCCACGTTTTGGGCGTCCTTCAGTGCTCAGCACTGGTATTACGGGTGGCATTTCCCAGCGATTATGTGTTAAAGCTATATAGTGGCATGCTAAACTCAATCCTGGGACAATCTCGGCAGAATGCTATGTACGAGAAGCTCAGAGTCAAAAATTTGGGTCGCATCGGTTTAGTTTTCTTAAACCATTCCACCTACCTTGGGTTCGCAGAGTCCATCATTAGTGATCTCATGGAAGCGCTTCACCATCGAGATACTTTGGTAAGGTACAGTGCATCCAAAGCAGTAGCAAGAATAGTTGCAAAACTTGAAGAAGGTTTCCAGCAAGAAGTTATCGAGGCAATATTTGATGAGTTCAATCATGAAATCGTTGATTCCAATGGATCCAAGCCTGACTTTGATCGGGTGTCCAGTTCTTCTTGGCATGGTAATCTTTTATGCGTGGCTGAAATGCTTCGCCGGAAGCTGATCAAACTGAGCCAACTTGAGGCAGTCTCTGAAATAGTAGTTCTTGCTCTAAAATTTGAGCAACAGAGGCTGTCCCACTCAACAGGGTCCAATGTTCGGGATGCTGCATGTTACCTGTGTTGGTCTTTTTACAGAAGTTATGACAGAATTCCTGAGAGTATGTTAGATATACAGTTCACTGAGCTTGTGTGTCTCTCTTGTCTTGATTCAGAAGTTCATATCCGTCGAGCGGGGTCTGCTGCCCTTCAGGAAGGTATTGGTCGTCAAGGAGGATGTGGGGGATCAGTTGAACGCAGGGTTGGAGTTGTCCAATCTGTTGACTATTTTAGAGTTGGTTTGCGGAACCGATCATTTGTTGATGTAGCGTCAGATGCTTATGACTTGGGATTCCCTCAGGTCATTGACTATGCTCTTGAAAGAGTTATAACTAATTTAGACCCAGCGGTGCGACGAGCATGTGCTATGAGTTTGGGTAATTTAGCAACCAAAAGCGCCAAGGACAGGAGCCACATTATAAATAACCTGATAGCCCAGATGCTTTCACACTTACATGATATCGATATACGACATGGTTGTTCGCTTGCTCTGGCAGATGTACTTAATGGTGATGTTGTTGATGTCGAAGCTGATATCTTCAAAATCCTTTCTTCCTTTTCAAGCGACAGTGACGACGAACTGTTGTATTATGAGGGATTCCTTCACTTGCTGGGAAGCGTTTTAAGAGACATGAGGGTTGACAGGAAAAAGTTTGAGCCATTCCTGAGTATAGTGTCCAATTCTATGCTGCTTAACGATGCTTTAATAGTAGCGAGTTTGCGAGAAGTTGTTTCATTAATGCCAGTTGATGATCGTACAGTTAGTGAATGGATACAGCGCATGAAAAGTGGGAAAAGTTCTTATGCCATAGGACTTGGTATGGTTGGACTCACATATCATTCCATGGTCAAGGAAGCGTTGACTAATGTAGTGCGAGGTTATGATGTGGTCACTGTAGATATGGAGACTAGGTCTGAGGCAGTTAAAAGTCTAACTACTCTATTTGATACCAAAAACGGTCCAGTGGATGATGATGCTCTGTCGGTTATTGTAAGTGGGTTGGATGATTATACCACTGATGCAAGAGGAGATGTAGGATCTTGGGTTCGTCTTGCTAGTATTGATGCTTGTCAAAGATTGTATCACCAAGGTGGTGTCAAATTTCAGTCTGACATACAACTGAGGCTGCTTAGAATTTCAGTAGAGCCTCTAGAAAAGCTAAGGATATCAGCTGTTGAATGTCTTTGTTCAGTGATACCTAATGAACCAATTTATTTGTTGCCTGAAGCTTATGAGCATGACACCAAACTTTATTTCTCGCATTTATTAAAGGTGTTGGACTCTGATCAGGTCCAAGCCCATGAATCATTTCTGAAAGGCTATGTGAAGTCGGCTGGTGCCCAGAGGGCAAGCGAAGATACTCTACGAGGATCAATTGACTCTATAGCGGATTATCTCATTAACAGAGAGGAACACAAGCAAGAGGCTATATTGCAAATTATATGTGATATTATTTCAGTCAAGGTACAGGAGCCACCTCTGGTTGCTTGCGGACTTAAAATGCTTGCATCGTTGTTTGAGATGGGATATCGGGTTCCAGAAAGGCCAGAGCTAATCAAGAAGCTCTTTGTGAGAGCCTACAATTGTCATATTAATACTAGATCTCTAATCAGAATATTGCCTTGCATTCAGATATTCCTTGGACTTGCAAATCAAGGGAGTACTGAAGCGCTGGCTAGACTAGCTACGTTAAGTGGTCACAGTATACCATCGGTTAGAGTGGCAGCTGCTGAAGCTCTATATGACTATGGCAGTGAAAGAGATGGGTTTGAAGAGTTGGTTGATCTAGTCGCTGAGACAGATTGGTCATCTGGTGCAGAACAAGCGAAACGACTAAAGCAATTATTTGAAGATGCAACTAGAGTAAAGGTGAACAGTTAGTCGAGCAGTCTCAGTATTGGAAAAGATGGTTCATATATACTGAAATATATTGATTACCAATGATGCGAAAATACTGTAAAAGTATAAATAATTAAATGTCCTTGATGGCTGGCACCAAGCATCAAAACAAAAAGCGAAAATAAAAACACAATTCCCATTACTCCTCTTCGCTGCTTGATAAATCTTCCTCCTCAACCCTTCTTCCAGAGAGGCCCCTTAGGCTTATAGGCCCGCTTCCAGGCTGGGCGGTTTCGGATGGAGAAGGTGTTGCCTTGGCTAGATCAGGTATTCGCTCAACAATAGTCACTTGGACGTCATCATCAGCATCGCTTTCATCACTAAATGTACCATTGACGTCTTTTTTCCGATTATCAAGAGACTCTTCGAGCTCGTTAGCTAATGCGCCTAAAAGATCATCATCATCATCATCGTCATCGACATCGTCATCGGCGTCGGCATCGTCGTCGTCATCATTATTGTTGTGACCGTCATTGCTACTGTAAGAAGGTCTTTTACCAGCAGGTTGTGGGACTGATTTCTTAGCAGTAGATGCTCTAGGCACCGGTAAAGATTTCGAAGCAACCTTTGGCCGGGGTTTTGCTCCAACACTTGTACTAGTGTTTTTAGGTGTGGTCTTCTTGGCCTGTTTAGGAAGAGACTTTGATGCTGGTCGATTGTTTCGGGAAACAGGAGAAACTGATTGTGAATGAGGAGCAGGAGACACCGATGATCCCGACGAAGAGTGATCAGATATATTATCTTTGGTTGAGGTGGACGGCAGCAAAAGCTCAGTATTGTTATTGTTTGGTCGGCCCTTTGCCTTTTCCCGACTCGCATTCACTCGCAGTGTGAAGTCAAGCTGATGCAAATTGAATGTGTTTGTATCAGCATCATAAATCAATACACATTCGACATCCTTTCCGGTCGTAGCCTGACCTCGAAAGACATGATCTTCTGATGAAGTCTAAATGGTTAGTACCGGCAGCTTTGCTGTTTTGATCAAACATACACTTTTGGCCTCTATGATGTAATCGTCGGTATCCTTAAACAATTGAGCAGGTGACCCATCATCAAAGGAGTCGGGACGAAATCCATCTTGGTTAGAAATGGTATGACAATATATAGCACACTTACATCGTAGAGCAAAAACACCAGACCCGCTAGGTCTTACTCCAGTCTTCATAGACTCTCGAACCTGTGGAGAAACTTGTACTTCATACTCGCCAGATGCCGAGTTGATATCAAATTGAGTTTTCATAGCTCTGGCTATAATGCTTGTTCTTTCCAAAATGTTCCCTATTGTCCACTAATGATACCTTACACTATGGTTCTAATCGCCAAAAATAGTCTTGTGTGTGGAGGGGTAACTTACAGACACCGATTAGCTGCAGAGTAACGAGGTTAGGCTCGGAGCTTTAGACAACAATCCCCGGACAGATGGTCTAATTATATCATGGGCTGCACAGCGGTTATTTCCGAGAGAGAGTTACCAGGAAACCTGAATCAATAACAGACGTTTTTTGTCCTTTTTATAGTTATTTATTTATTACTAATTATTAATATTTCCATGGCATGTTGAATCATTCATGCGCCATCATCATGCGCTACATGAATAAGGCTGTAGTGGTGTGCTTTGGATCTCTGCCGGCTTGACGCAATTTCATACGGTTTCCTAGTTAAGTTCAATCTGTTGATTTCAAAAACTAGACTTGGATATCGTATTTCACTATATTTAATTATATCAATCTGAATTCATCAGTGAATTCACTGAAGCTTCAAAGTAACTAGTTATTTTGCACTGTTGGGTGTATATGCATACGCCTGTTAAATACAGGACGCATGTTGCATTGTTACCAATTTTCACTGAGCAAAATAACTCAAGCAAACAAAAAGTGAGCATTCAAACCTCTATTGAAATTTTGCTCGAAAACAGTTTTTTTTTACAACAGAAAAGGTGCTATTTCTAATCAACATATAAGAGCCACAGTAGTTTTGCCTGCGTTGGCTGGGGAGGATCAACATCAGAATTTCTTTTGATGCAGCCGCGCATGCAGGTGATGGATTTTCTTGAAATTTTATTGAAACCTTTAGAATCCATCCTGATACACCGGCAAAATGGTGCTGAAATCTACACCTGGTGCTAATATCCCTATATATCAGATATCAGGAACGAACTCATCTAGATCGTTACCCGACTGGCTTGCTCGTAAAAGAAAGAGAGCACTGAAAGATGACCCCGAATATTCGAGTCGAATCGAACTTATCCAGGATTTCCAGTTCGAGGAAGCTTCCAACAAAATCAAGGTATCTCGTGATGGCCAGTATTGTATGGCCACTGGTACATATAAACCTCAGATTCATGTATATGATTTTGAGCAGCTATCACTGAAATTTGATCGACATACTGACTCTGAGAATGTCGATTTCATGATGGTGTCTGAGGATTGGACCAAATCAGTTCATCTCCAAAACGACCGTTCTATAGAATTCCATGCTCAGGGTGGTATTCACACCCGATCCAGAATCCCTAAATTTGGTCGTGCACTGGCATATAACCCCAATACCTGTGATGTATTGGTGGGTGCTTCTGGTAACGAGGTCTATCGTCTCAACATTGATCAAGGACGATTCCTGGCCCCCTTCGAATTGGACGGTGAAGGTGTCAATTGTTTAGACGTCAATCCTGCTCATGGACTTATGGGATTTGGTGTTGAGGATGGTACAGTAGAGTTTTGGGATCCTAGAACCCGACACCGGGTTGGTGCATTGAATGTTGGCGGTGGTGGCCATGGACTAGGAAGTGGTGTTACGGCCATAAATTTCCATTCTGATGGCTTGAAAGTTGCCGCTGGTACCTATGAGGGAAACTCGTATCTGTTTGATCTTAGATCTGCCGACTACACAATGATGAAAGACCAAGGTTATGGATTCCCAATCAAGAAAATCAGTTATTTGGATACTGACAGTGTCCAAGGAAAGATTCTGACTGCTGATAAAAGAATCGTTAAAATCTGGGACGCTCAGACTGGAGATGCGTTTACTTCAATGGAGCCAACAGTTGATATCAACGATGTTGCCCATATTCCAAACACTGGAATGTTTTTCCTTGCAAACGAAGGAATCCCTATGCATACATACTATATACCTGCTATTGGACCTGCTCCTAAATGGTGCTCTTTCTTGGATAGTATTACTGAAGAGCTTGAGGAAAAACCTGCCACTAGTGTTTATGAAAACTACAAGTTCGTCACCAAAAAGGAGCTTCAGCAGTTGTCGCTAGGTCATCTCATTGGCAGCAATATTGTCAAGAGTTATATGCATGGTTATTTTGTTGATCAGCGATTGTATGATCAGGCGAAGCTTATCACCGATCCATTTGCGCACAGAGACTACAGAGAAAGAGAGATCAAGAAGAGAATCGAAAAGGAGAGAGAATCTCGTATTCGAACATCTGGTGCTGCTGGCGCCAAGGTCAAGGTCAACAAGGACTTTGCCAATGAAGTTGCTGACAAGGGTGGCTTGGATGATCGATTCAAGGCTATGTTTGAAGATCCTGAGTATCACATTGATGAAAGCAGTTATGAATACAGGCTGCTTAATCCCACCGTCAAGCCAAAGCGCGTGGCTGATAGAGAAATTGGTAGGTCTTTGACAGCAGTTGAAGAAGAAGAAGAGGATCGTGCCAAGGGCACCAAGTCTGACTCTGAATCTGATTCGGAGGATGAAGAGACTCGTCAGAAAAAGCTTCGGGCCGACATGAAACGCAAGAAGCAAGAGGATCGAAGAGAACGTAAGATGGCTGCTCAGAAGAAGTCAAATGATGTACCAGAGATGAAGGTCATTCGAAACACCTCAACAAAGTCCTCTAGAGCGTTTGGTGATCAGGTTTCCCAATTTGATAAAGAGCACGATAGCTCTGCCCAAGTTCATCGAGGTCCCCGTGGAGAAATGGAGATTTCATTTGTTCCCGAACAGAAAAAGCCAACCAAACGAGTCAAGTTTGGCGGCGATGAGTCCAATGGTAGAGACGAAGGTGAGAACGGCCCAGCTCGAGGTGGCCGCAAATCTCAAAGATATGATAATCGTCGTCGTGCAAGCAAAAATGCATTCCGAGGTCTCTGACCCGTTATTTATATGTATTAATATGATTAAACAAGTTGATTTCCTCAGTTGAAGCTATGCCTCCTGTATTTGTGTATTTGTGAATTTGTATCCATTCACTTTCTATTATTCCTTCATTTATCTGACTACTTGACTTTAACATTGCATGATTTGGCTGCATGACATGCAAAAGCAAGTCTACAGTATAACTTAAACTTGTAATATACACTTTGCTGTTGGTTAATGGTTGCTGTAAGTATTAGAAGCATTCTTTTTGTTTGGTAATGATGGTTTGGTAAAAGGTCAGAGCCTCCTAATCTCGGTATGGGATAGTGTACCGTTCTACGACTGTATTGTCCGGACGAACCACAGACGCCCTACATTTTGTTCAATCTATAGATACTTTTCGTGTCTTGAGGCCCTGAATGGAGCAATTCTCGTGAGATTTTCGTCAATTGCCAAAGGCAATGGGCTACAATATATATATATCGAGCAGTTTGGATAGGCAGATGATTGTGATCCGTAAAGACTGAACCAAATTTGGCTTAGCTTTCTTGATGATTATTAACTCAGAAACCTCCACCGGATCCAGACGACGGCAGTCGAAGGTCCAAAGTGCTAGTCAGTGAAGAAAAGAATGACAAACAGAAAGCTCCATCCAGGGTTGGCAGTTTTGCTAGGAGTTTTTTCCTACCATCGAAGAGGCCTAGCTATGCGTTGGAACCTGGAGCTGGTGTTTCAACTCTTGCGACTGTTGTGTCTCAGTCACGAAAGAAAAGACAAATATCAAAAGAACCTTCTTCAGAACACAATGTCAATTATTTCAACTTGAGTGCTATAAACTATCGGCTGAGGGATACATCCAGTACTTCAAGATCAAGTCAAATGTTGGGTAGAATTGCCAATGTGCTAGGTTCGAGCAACAACTTTCAATTCCAAGGCACGAAAAGTCCAAGTCCAAGTCCAAGTCCAAGTCCAAGTCCAAGTACGAGCAGTATACCTCAATTCCAAAACAACTCATTATTGTCCTCAAAATCTATGACGTCTGATAGCAATCTAAAGATACCACGGAGTATTGAAGAAATGAAAAACACTCTTACTAGCAAAGCGGAATTGGAATCACTGTCGTATGCTGTGAGCAGTGCTAGCAATCAACACCCAGAAAGCGTCGAAGTAAAAAAGGTGTTCTCTGGGTCTGGAAATGTTATGTCCCGAATCTATGAACCTAGTCGACAGGAATCGGCGGCGGTATCAATAAACAGGTTGGATAGACAAACTGAGGTAGTGAGGAGCAACATGGATGTACAAGCTAAGGCAACGAGGAGAAAAATGGATATACAAGATGATCTAGAAGTCGTTTCAGTTACAGAGATCGTGCTGCCGCAAGAATCGACGACAGCAACGACAAGCAGTAGCATACAGGATGTTAATAAGCAAAGCTCGGCTGTTGCATCGCATCTCTCACCCAATTTGAAACCTCCTATGCCTTCGCCTGAACAAGATCATATCATGGCTAAGTCATCAACAGTGTGTGAAACGAATGGTAAAGGATATCAAAAGGATCCTGAGCATGTTGCAAAGACTTCAAGCATTGATGAGATCAGGGAGGAGAAACAACCTCCGACGGAATCATTCAAAGAGTTGCCTAAACGGAGGAAGGCTGATAACGTCCTTGATTTTCATCTCCAGATTCCTTCTAAGAAGAGAGGTTCTGAACCCTCCGACTCATCTTACGAATTTAAATTCAATTCTACAATGGCATCGTTGTTCCCCGACGCTGGGCGATTAGTCACTGTATTGGAAGGGAATGAGATCCAGTATTCAGGCTAGAGTGGGAGTTTCAAACGAAAGCATTTATCAAGCTTATTTATTCCAAACTATATACATATATTGCATCATATTATTCTATTCCTCCTCATCGGGAACCAAAACTCCTTCACTAGAAAGGAACTGGGTAAGTTCACCAGACTCAGACATAGACACCAAAATATCGTGACCTCCGACAAACTCATTCTTAACGTAGAGTTGTGGAATAGTAGGCCAGCTGCTATATTCCTTGATTCCCTGTCGAAGCTCGGGATCCTCTAGCACATTATAAGCAGCAAACTTGGCGGGATCAACTCCTTGGTACCCCAAAATTTGGATAGTAGCTCTAGAGAATCCACACTGAGGAGCTTCAGGTGTTCCTTTCATGAATAGAACAACTGGCGCAGATGCAACAGCCGAATCTATGGCCTTTCGGGTGTCATCCGATAAGAATCTTCTCAGAGCAGGCTGAGCAAAACCTCGTGAAATTCGAGCAGATCTTGCGATTGTGAACATTACAAATGATGAGGCTACGACCGGCTGAAGATGATTTGCCTAATATAGTTATGCCTGCAGCTCATCGCACTAGGTGTACATGTGATAGATACAACAGACTACATAGGGAAAAGAAGATAATACACAATAAGATAACATTCTATTGTCTAATAATAATAATAATAATAATAATAATAATAATAATAATTTACAACTATACAAATGTATATTACTTTACATTACATGGCACTTACCATGTTTTCATTTGTGGAGTCCATTCGATTCCTGGATGGGATTCAGGGGTGGCATCTGTATCCTCTTGCCATACTTTGATACTCTTATCAGCTTCACAAGTGATTAATCGTAATCCAGATCTATCAAATGCACTGGCGAAAATACCATTTTCGACACTTAAAGATCCAGGTACCGGCACAGAGTCCATTTGTTGAAACTTGTGTCCAGAAGCCCAATCGTAGAAACCCATAGATCCATCATCTCCACCAGCAAACATAATGCCGTCCTCATTAACACTCAGTGTATTAATAATTGCATTTTGGGGTGGAGAGAAATTGTTCATAAATGCACCCTCGGGGAATTTCCACTGCTTGATATTATCTGGACTACCAGTAGCAAAAGTGAACTCGGTTGGATGTAAGGCAAGAGCCCGTACTGATTTCTTGTGATGAGTAAGAGCAACTTGAGTTTTCCCTGCTACAAGATCCCACAACCTTACAGTGCTATCCATAGAGGTGGTGATGACTTGTGGATCGGAATCTTGGCATCGTACCTGACTAACAGTACTTTTATGGCCAGTCAAAACATGAACTGCTTGTCTTGTTCGGATATCCCATACTCTTGCAACAGCATCACGACCCGCACTGACTAATAAATCCAGTGTTGGATGTATATCCACCGAGTACACACCACTCAAATGTCCATGGTAATCTCGAACCACTTTGTTGTATTCCAAATCCCAGCACTTTACGTGCTTATCCTCTCCTCCACTAAACATGTATGGGTGGCGTGGAGACACCACTAATCCTCTTGGTGCCATAATATGGCCTGTTAAGGATACCAACAGGGTCCCTGAAGCCAAATCCCATACTTTGATGGTCCTGTCCGATGATCCTGTTGCAAAAAACTTGTTGTCAGGATCAATGCAAATGCTTCTTACCCATCCCAAATGGCCTGATATTACTCGCTTAAGCTTCCAAGGAGCATGCCATTTTGGTTTGATGGAGGTATTTTCAACGAACGTAGAAATTGTGTTACTACCAGTAGTATTGCTACCAGTATTACCAGGCCTTCTAACAACAAGAGCATCTGATGGAGAATTTGATGATGATATGCCCTGATCTATCAGTTTAGTGGTAGATAAATTCTGCTCTGGAAGAGTGATCCTATCTCTGACAGGTTTGTCTATGATAGCCTTCTTTCTGGATTGTTTAATCTTTTTGGCAAGCTCTGCAGGAAGTTCCTTGACATCTTCATACTCGACAAGCTTCCGTCGCATGCGTAAACTCGGGGCATCCAGATCTCCTCTTATAATCGCATCAGACGAAAACAGCTGACTCGCCAGTGCTTTTGAGTCAATCATCTTCTATATAATGTTATAGTGAATAGACTGAAAGTCAAGAAATGTCTGGTGCTGGTTTGCTATAACTGTAAGTTCACACAGCCGTGCATATCGTCCTGGTGAGGCCTGGCAAAGACAAAAACCCTCTTCAGTCGTCTAGTACTTCCTTACCACACTTTCCTTTGCCATCCGTCTATACCATGTCAGGAATACTTCGAGGACCAATTGGAGGGTTTGTCATTCCCACTCTTCTTATCTATGGGGCCCAGCAGTCCATGTATGATGTCCAGGGTGGATCGCGAGCGGTTATTTTCGATCGTTTGAGTGGAGTGCAAAAGGAGGTAGTTGGAGAAGGAACCCATTTTTTGATTCCATGGCTTCAAAAGGCCATCTTGTATGACGTTCGAACTCGGCCCCGAAACATCGCCACTAATACTGGATCTAAGGATCTTCAGATGGTTTCGCTGACTTTGCGTGTGCTTCACCGACCCGAAGTGACTAGATTGCCATTGATTTACCAGAACTTGGGTCCCGATTATGATGAGAGAGTCCTGCCATCTATTGGTAATGAAGTGCTCAAGTCTATTGTGGCCCAGTTTGATGCTGCTGAACTTATTACTCAGCGTGAGGTTGTTTCTGGTAAGATCCGAGAAGAGCTTCGAAAGCGAGCTTCCGAGTTCAACATTGAGTTGGAGGATGTCAGCATTACTCATATGACTTTTGGTAACGAATTCACCAAGGCTGTTGAGAGAAAGCAAATCGCCCAGCAAGATGCAGAACGTGCTCGATTTGCTGTTGAGAAGGCCGAGCAAGAGCGACAAGCATCTGTTATTCGTGCAGAAGGAGAAGCAGAGGCCGCAGAGACTATTTCAAAAGCTCTTCAGAAGGCTGGTGATGGCTTATTGATGATTCGACGAATCGAAGCATCGAAAGAGATTGCTGCTACTCTTGCCAACTCTCCTAATGTAAGCTATCTTCCCAGTAGCTCATCGAACTCGGGCAATTCTAGCTCTGGATCAGGTACAAATTTGTTGTTGAATTTGGGTAGATAATCCTTGAATGGTGTACGCAAATTCGAAAGTTATGTAAATATAAATATGTAACCTATTTTTTTAAAAGGTACAAATTCTATACAAGTTGGTAACAGTGGAAACCAATGTAAGCAAGCAGAAGCAAGAACTCAATCTCAGATCTCAAATCTCAAAAAACATGTATTTATACATAGTGATCGTAAGGTCATAAGGTCATAAAATAAAGTCCAATGAACATAATAATAATAAATGATAACTTAGACATCTCTTCGGCGGAATGGATGACTATGAAGTGTCAAAGTTGAAGGATCTCCCCCTTCATATGTCGCTACTGGAGTATCCGACGCATGTCTAGCAGCAGACACCACATAGGTAGTCTGAGTACTACTAGAAGTAGCAGGTCTATTAGCAATGTTAAATTTAAGAAGCTCCTTGAATCGACTTCCACTCCAGAACCCAAGCCTAGATGATCGTAGTGAAGCAATGTCCGACCGTTGGTCCTGATGTTTAAGGCCGGGCATTGGTTTGGAAGGTGCAGAGCTAGACGACGAACTGTCACCACCGGAAGAAGATCCAGAAGACGTTGCCGAGTTCGACTTCTTGAATGCCGGTGTTTTTGTCCTTTGTTTTGTATAGCTTTCTCCATCATGACCTCCGGAATAAGATTTCAAATACAAAGGACTGTGTTCATATTGTTGGCGACCCAAGACACTATGATACTCTTGAGTCTTCTCATAGTCTTCGATGCGATCCACCCACGCCCATACAACCGTACTTGCACACATTTGGGAGGCTAGCTTGGCATAAATGCTCCAACTATCCAGATATTGGTCAGCCAAATCCAATATGAAAAGAGCGATTGGTGCAAACGTCGACATGTGAGCAAGGACCGCTATAACCAGTATGTTAGGCTTATAAGCAATACGCCATTTGATTATGGTATAAATGACAATAGCGCTGGCATATATGATGGATGTCGCTATTGAAAATAAATAAGAAAATACCACCAAAGCATCTCCTGGGTCATTCATATCTTCGGGAGATCTCTCCGAGAAATAGCTTATCCCAGATAAGATCTTATCCACAACAATAAGTGCAGATCCACAGTAGAGGATCAGTTTGTTTTCTTTTTTCCGAGGAAATAACCTCATAATCGTGGCAAGCTCAGCCACTAATAATGAACATGAGCACAGAAATATCGAAACTTCATGCAGCCTATTGTCCTCTAGTTCATCAACAATGTCGTAACCATCGACGTATCCAGCATTGTACTGATGCCTTAATGCAACCATCATGACTCCAGATAAGACGGAAATAAATATACTAGCGATAAGTGATAACGCTTTCAAGAACCTTGGCCTTCGAGGAGAGCAGAGCATTGCTAAACACAAGCTCCACATCACCGTTGTCGATGCTCCTATGGTTATAGCAGCAGGAATCGTGCTCGCATAAAACGGACTCTGCCATGCACTATAAGGTGGCATAGGCAATGAATTAAAGCCGGGAATCGTATGGTTGAGAGTCTGGATTACTGCTCCTGACGACAGATTAGTCCCTGCGTCATTGTCGGGGATGTTGTCAGCAAGCTCAATAATGCTTGGGCTCCGAAAAACTCGAATAGGTAGATATCCTTCCGGACATAATGGAGCAAATGTAGCAGGATGGTCGCTATCCAAAACTAAAGTCCTAGTGCCATTAATAATGAGCGTTCCAGTTGATATTATTATAGGTTGGCAGGCACCAGCCATAAAACTGGTTTCTGGTGGCTGCCTCCACACGTCTTTCCTCATGGGGAAAAATGCCTACAAAAACTCGGTTCACTTTTTGTCGTTGGCTTCCTATTGGTAGAGTTAAGTTCAAAAGAAATAAATCCCTTGTTGGTATTTTTAAAAACCGCTATGCCTGAGAGGACTTCAATATCTTGCGCGATTTTGATGCTGGAAAGTTCAATTAGAGTTCTAGATGGTGTACGGCATAGAACGCCGGATCAGCCGGGTAAACTGACAGTGCTGCACCGGGATATGAGATGAATCCGTTCCCAGATGTATCTAAACCGCCTTAGATAAAGGGATGTAGAAGCAAAATAGATTGATAATGGGTCTGAATCAAAATATATACCATATGTGCATCACATATAACGGTTGGTGATAGTTGGTGGTTAGCAAGGATGGAGTCTTGGCCAACGTGCCATGCCGTCTATCAACAGATTAGCGGCTTGGCATTTTCTTGACTCGCATGCAGCCCTTGGCGATCTCATCAGCCCTGTCCGTGAAATACAACCTGTGAGAGTCTGAAAGCTGGCACGGGGACCATCCCGAAGAAGAAAATTTTACAATAAACAAAAAAAAAACTATATCGAAGCAAGAGTTATTGATATTGAAAATGAATCTAATCCAATGTGGTAATCAAAGATATAATTTTCCTTTTTTTTCTCGTTCTAGATATGTATATGTATTTACAAAGACGAAAAAAGTGATGTATAGTGTCAATAAATAGGTTAGCCAAAGCGCACACTTCGAGAAATATTCTTTTTGATACCCGTCTGCTCTCCACCATAGGAAGTTGTGGGTGCCTTGTACACTTGTCGAACACTTGGCAGCTTCTTCTTGGCCTTTTCGTACTTCTTTCTCTTCTTGACTCTTGAGTTTCTGTTGTCTTTATTACGCTTGGGGGTAAGACCCTTGTTTTTGAGAATTTGATAGTTGATGGCTCGCTTATCTCCATCACCGACAGACTCTGCTGCCAGTTCTCCAAGTTTTCCTTGCTTTGCAGCCAAAACAGCCTGGTTGTGATTGAGTTTTCGTGCCTCCTTTTTATCAGAAGATCTGGCTTTTGTTGCGGCATAATAATCATTTGCAAAACCATCATTAACTCTTTGAGCAACAGAATCATCTTCATCATCTGATCCGAATTTCTCGGTGAGATCATTACTATCACCGCTCTTGAGCCCTCGACGTCGGGCCTCTTCCATAAGACGCTGCTGTCGCTCAAAATGTCTCTCTCTATACGGAAGATCAAGATCACCCGAAAACTTCTCCTGGTGAGACTTGACATCTGCTTGGTCGATCTTGGAAGTGTAGAATCTGAGACTCTTCTTTCTTGCCATCTTGTCGGCCAAATCAACACTGTCAAGCTCTTCGTCGCCGAAATCGCTGGTCTTTTTGTCCTTTCTAGTCCTCTTGCTTGGTCGAACAGTTGGGATTCTAACAGCGAATTCATCTTCTTCGGCATTGTCATTATCAACAGCTTGAGTATCGACAGTCTCTTCATCATCTTCACCTTCAAATCGCTTTCTCTTTGCAGTCAAAGATTCAAATGCCTCATCTTCACTATCATCAACAATCTCGATATCTTCATCGCTGTCCTCTTCAAAGTCACCGCTCTCTTCTATGCCTTCTTCGGCAGACAACCACACAGCCGATTCTTCACTTGTCTGAGCCTCATCGTCACCGAGATCTTGGGCAACACGCCATAACTCTCTAGCCTTGAGGATACCCTTCATGATATCATGCTCTTTCAGACTAACCTTGAAGCCTTGGGTGCTGTTGACCAAAAGAGCTATATATGCATTAATCGTTCCAAGATATGTGCTCAGAGCTGCAAACTTGAAATTGCCAACTTGTGTAGATGCATTCTTCAAATTATCAATCTGTGGCTCATACTTCTGAAGTTCTTGTACCAATGGGAAAAATTCTGGATATGCTTTTTCCAAATAGAGTCGCTGTTGAATCTCATCCATATCAGCAGGATCCTGCGTGGGCAGCTCTTCAACCAGCCCTGCGCTAATCTCTTCCACTTTCTTGGCAGACTGTTTCCAATCTTCAACATCGTCCTCATCGAAGAAATCATTATCGTCCAACTCTTCAAGATGTGCCTTCTGCAGTCGAAGTGCTTCTTGTTCCTCCATTTTTGCACCTTCCTCATTGTCGGCTTCATCTGCACCACCATAGTAGTTGGTTTTGACAGATCCCCATCCTTGTTCTTCATTATCTTCTTCATCTTCCTTTCCATATAGCGCTTCATCATCAAGTTCTTCTTCATCATCCTCGTCATCCTCAGGCTCACTACCTGATAACGCCATAACTTCTTCATCGCTCATGTCGAAATCATCGTTGGCTCGTTGGTTAAAACCTGCCTTTCGAACTAATCCATCTTCTTGATCCTTGTGGACTACGTTAGATACACTCGAACCAACAGAAAACCTTAATACATACACTGATCAATTTCATCGAGATCCAGTTCTTCCTCATGGTGAGGAGCAGTTCGACTTTTACGGGCCATTTTGACCTCGTTTGCAGACGTTCACAAAATAAAATATTTTGGGCCAATTTTTTAAGATATATTTTACCCTAGCCTGGATGCAATGGCGATCCAACTACTCGGCGCTTCGAAGCTGTAGCTGAAAAGGTGAAGTCATGAGAGTTTGCGCCAAACTTAACAAGTATGGATTATAAAAAGAAAACTAAAAAGGAAAAAAATCATCTGGTCTAAAACTTTATCTCTGGTTTCACTTTACTATGTTGACACACCGTATCTAGCAGCTGCCTCATCGGGACATGAGTATCTACTATCGCACACTATAGTACTCCGCACTCAGATTGACTCATATTACCATATCTCATTCACATTGGTTAACCTAAATGTCTTAAATGGAACTGAACCATCAGTCTGGGCACATACCAAAGTCAATGAAATATGTGAATCTGTTCTAACTGGTATAGGCCCTAAACCTTATCGATCTCGAAGCTGCGGAACAGCAATCAACGGCCTTGATTTACCACACCCTTAGCTGGGGTAGAGGAGGAGAGCAAGTTGGATTGGCGGCAATAATCATCGCGTATTTCCATTCTGGGACTTTATAAGGTCATCAGTTTCCTCAACTGTGTTTGAGTGGGTGAATTGATCTGAACTCTGACGCCAATTTGCTTGAAGTTTAATAATAGCTCGCAATGGTCGAGCGCTTGGCAACTCCCATCAAATGTGGGGTTGGTCATCTCACTTCCATTCCGAGCCTGAAAATAATATATATACAGTTTTTCTTTGTTTTTGGGTGTTTTATATATATGCTTGCCAGGAGGCGCAAACGACAGTCGAAAGCTTCGTGGTTAGCGATGACTGGGACAATATCTTATCTGGTGATATCATTGTATATTCTAAGCAGTTTTTTCAAAGCATGTACTGCAAGCTTCCAAGTCCAGTCGGAGTCTACAAAATATTCTGGCTTTCGGTCGACTTTATCATACCCTGCATCACCAGGTCTACCTAGCATTGGAAATCAAACATCTTCGGGAAAGTTGTCAACAAATACTGAGTTTTACGATCCTTCTTCATGGGTACTGTCTACTACCCAACTCCGCGATAATTCATTCGCAATTCAACCTTATAGTGCTAATGGATATATAGGGATTCGAATTCCTGTAGAGGGCCATGGATTAGCATTTGACCAAAACCTGACAGATCAGTCGGGACCGCCTCCAACTAATGGATGGCCATTGTTTGATAGACGATTCACTGGCGCATATCTGGCAGGTTTCTGGGATTATCAAACAACAATTCCGGCGACTAATTTCCCTGAACTTCTTGACAAAGGTGGTGAGTCTATCATTTCCACGCTGCCCGTCTGGTCGACATTGCAGGTCACGGATGTCGACTCTGAAAAAGCTTACAATACATCTACGGATAAATCTGAGATCCGAAATTGGGCTCAATCACTTTCGCTTAAAAATGGGCTTGTTACCACAAATTTAACATGGTCACCTGAAGGTCCAGATAGTTCTATATTTCTCAACTACTCAATTCTTACCCACCGCAGTCGTCCCACTTTGGGAATTGTGCGGTTGGATATCGAGTCGTCACAAGAAAAAAAGATTGTTATCGATGATATTCTGGATGGTGAGGGTTCATTTAGGACTCTCGCCGTGAATTCAAGTCATATTACTGATAGTGAGACAAATTCAATTTGGACTGCTGTGCGACCAGAAGGGATATCGAATGTTGTTGCATATGAACATAGTACCTTGTATTTTTCAGACAGTTCGTTGGTAGAACCAGCCAGAGATGTCTTTTCTCCATTCACGAGTGGATCTACTGTTAACCAGAAGTACTATGTGAACTTGAAACCTCGCTCTACATTCACCATTCTAAAGTATGTTGGAATATCGTCTTCTGATGCATTCCCTAATAATGCATTTGACACTGCTAAGAATACTTCATTGGATGCATCAAAATGTGGCTGGTCATATCTTCTCACGGAACATAACAATGCGTGGAATGATATATGGAATAGTGCTGATATTGTTATCCCTGATGATGATGAATTACAGATTTCCGCAAGAGCAACATTGTTTCATCTATTGGCCAATGCTAGACCTGGAAGTGACGGCCCTGGTCTCGGAGATAATTCTATAGCTGTCGGTGGACTGAGTTCCGATTCTTATGCTGGTTTGATATTCTGGGATGCTGATGTATGGATGAATCCTGGTCTACAGGCTTTATTTCCTGACTATGCATCGTCTATTTTGAGCTATCGAAAAAAATTACAAAAGCAAGCGGAAGAAAATGCTCAAGAGCAACACCATCCTGGCGCTGCATACCCTTGGACAAGTTCAAGGTTTGGCAATTGTACTAGTACGGGACCCTGTTTTGATTATGTAAGTTTGTTGTTTTTTCTTGTTTGTTTTATGGGCTTATTCTAACATCAGCAATATCACTTGAATTCGGACATTGCGCTTTCTCAATGGCAATATTTCTTATCAACAAATGATACAAAATGGCTCAATGAATCGGGATATCCAATTATTGAGAATTCTGCAATATTCTTTGCTGACTATGTCAAGTTTAACGAGACTATGAAAGCTTATACAACACGTAATCTGACTGACCCTGATGAATATGCAAACCATGTTGATAATGGTGCGTATACAAACGCCGGTATTGCTAAACTATTCGAATGGGCAACCGAAGCTAGCAACATTCTTGGAAAAGTCCCCGATCCGAAATGGATGGAAATCAGTAATAATATCCATATTCCCGAAAACGTAACTCTAGATTTGACTGTTGAGTACGATGGAATGAATGGCTCGACTGTAATTAAGCAAGCTGACGTCGTGATGCTCACATATCCCTTGGGATTTAATCAAACCGAAGCCCGGGCAAATAAAAATTTGCAATATTATGCTGAGAAGCAAAGTGAAGATGGTCCTGCGATGACATATGCAATATTTGCAATTGACACTGCCGAATTGAGCACTCAGGGGTGTTCGACCTACACGTACCTGCTATATTCTAGCCAGCCTTACTTGAGATTGCCGTTTTATCAATTCTCAGAGCAACTGAACGATGACCCCTTCACTAATGGTGGGACCCGTCCGGCATTTCCATTCTTAACGGGCCATGGAGGCTATCTTCAGGTTTATACCCATGGATTGACTGGTTATCGCCCCAACCTGGAGAGCTTTTACTTGGATCCGTCACTACCCCCACAATTATCCAATGTTACCATCAAGGGGATGAAATATCAAGGTGCTGTGTTTGATGTAGAAATAACATCTACAAATACAACGATAACCCGAAAGGATATCGGAAAACTATCCACTGATATGGGTACCACTGATGACGCGGTGACAGTGCAGATTGGAGCTAGGAATATCGCTTCTGGAAACTATACCCTGAGGGTCAACGAGAGTTTGTCTATTGCCACGTACTTGCCACATATTAGTAGCGCTTCGAATGGCCTCACAAACGTTGCTCAGTGCCTCCCAGTATTTTCTGAAGACGCCTGGGTTGCAGGTAGATTTCCCGTGTCTCTAAACGATGGAGATAATTCAACCTCGTGGCAACCTCTGTCAAATAGCAGATCATCCGCAATAATTGATCTTGGTGAAAAGAAAGATTTTTCGTCTGCGAGAATTTTGTGGGGTGCTCGACCTCCTCAAAAGGTTTCCGTTGGTACATTGAACGGCAATGGAAACTCGTCAGCTGCAGATTTATTATCATTGTCCGCAACTTGGATTCTCCAAGACTACCCGATTTACATTTCCAGCGCTTACAATAATGTGACTGCTGCAATTTTGAAAATAAATCCTGGAAACGAGAGTCTGATTCAATTTAATCAAACTTGTTCTTCTCGATATGTACGAATAGATATAGAAGGCTCTCATGAATCTGACAATCGCGGTGGAACAATCGCAGAGTTTATATTAGTCTAAAGAAAAGTGACAGAAGAAAATTTTGATAATTGATAAGAACCATTTTACCAGCTAAGATAATATTAGAAAAATAGTGTTCATATTGATTGAAACAATTAGCAAAAAAAGTGGGCCCAACCGGGAATTGAACCCGGGACCTCTCGCAAACAACTTAAGGTTCAAACCCTAAGCGAGAATTATACCACTAAACCATCGGGCCTTGGTGATGGGCGATGATGTTTTACCACTTTAAGGGCAGAACTCGGAAAATTCAAAGTTTAGGGCAAGGGCTGTTTGTATTAGGAAATATAACCTTACCGGAACTGTATGATGGTGACACAGGTGGTTCCATCAATGCTATGAGCATATAGCATCAATCTGAGAATGGTTTTCGCCCAAAAAGGTATACAAAAGGTATACTAATTGATATCAAGATCAATTGAGGTTTTCCCATTCTCGAAACCGCGAATGCGGGGATGTGCAGGAAAGGTTATGAATAAGAATGGAATGCAAAATAAGAATCGAAATATAAAGGATAAATAATGTCTGTATGGTGTAAAAACTTCTCTGTGACAATAAAAGAGCGTCTATCTATCTATCTAACCTTACCTATGTGATATATTGAAATTTTGACTAATTGGGCAAGTAAAAATGCTGTATGGATTTTCGACAAGTGATATCAATCGGGAAAAATAACGGGTAAACACACAGCTGCTCATTTGTATGGTTGATCATACCAGAAATGTAGATATATCCGAAGCCAGACCTAACTCGTGTCGAGCGAGTGCTTCAAAAAGCATGTATCCAATCTTTTAGCATGCTTAATTGAGCTAGAATGTCAAGTTCAATCAAGTGTAACTTATATTTGGCTGACGTTTTTAGATTGAGATTCGATTGTTTAAGATTACAATAGACATTTTTCTCCTCGAAGCAGCCCCTATATCTAGCGCATATTCCACGCGGCGGTAATCCACCAGCAACCGTTATCCAACAGGGATTGATAAATGGATGTTTCTACTTACGGTATCAATACTTTCATCCAATGAACCAGACATTCTCAAAGCATTTCGTAATGAGAAAGTCAAGTTTTACTGTATGCTGGCTTCTTACGATGCCCTAAGTGGAGAGTTGGTACTTGAGGAACTTCGTGGATTTACCCCCACAGGAAATCCTCTCAATGTAGTAGCGATTCCGGGAGAAGTTGAGATTGGGAAAAACAATCTATTCCAGTCAAATATACTTGTGGAGGTCTCGGGATATTGGATATCGCGTGGTAAAGTTAAATTGATTCAGATAGATGAAGTAAAAGAGCCTCGATATTTGCACGACAGGAAGTTTCTTGACATCGTACTGCAGAAGGCAGAGATGGGACTGTTCACGGCTAGCCAAAGCGACAAGACTTGACAGGACGAAGAAGTCAATTGATTTATATCGTTTTCTTAAAGCTTATCATACCAAGAAGAAGAGTTCTTGAAGGTTTGCGACCGACATGGGAAGTCTAAATGCAGCATTAACTGGTCAGAATACGGTCAAGGGATTGTATTAAGTAAACCTTTGAGATGCCACAAGGATATAGCTACTGATCAATTGGTTGGAATTCAAATTCTGCTATGCATTGGTACATGTGAAATGTTCCTGTTCCTCATTTATGCTTAGATGATATGACGAGACAACTATAATCTAAAATGATGCTTGAACGATCCGCAGAACCCCTTCTACAAAGCTGCAGATATGGGCACTAATGGTCAATGATTTTTTCGATTTTTTTGTTGATTATTTTTAATAAGAGCATGCTATGCGTTGAGACTAGACCCCAGCGGTCCGTTTTTCTTGGTCGGTTATAGCTAACTCTAAGGGATCTTAATCCCCCACGTTCGGTTGTCGGCCCTTAAATCTATAGTATTCACAGCCGTGCTTAGTTTACCCTTCAGCCCCCCACGTGGAAACCAAACCTCTAAAGGAGTGAATCATTTATTTTCTTCCGACAAAGTTGTGATTGCTAAAAATTGTCAGCGTTTCGTCACCAAGATATTCGAGCATTGATTAACAGGAACATCGCTTTCGTGTTGTTGTTTTTTTGTACATTTCTGGGTGATCCAACACAAGCATGTCGCGGTTATTGACCCGTAAGCGCACCGTCGCTATCGCAGCTGGAACCGTAGCTGCAGCAGGCTTATACCTCTTGTCGTCCAATACTGTCCAGAATGATGGGAACAACGGACTTCATTACAAACCTTTTGTGCCTCCCAATGTCGGCCAGCCAAGAAGCAGAAATGCTATACTTGATAGTCTCAAGACTCCTAACAAGAGCTATGATCTAGTAATTATCGGAGGAGGGGCTACTGGTGCGGGAGTTGCCTTGGATGCGGTATCCCGAGGTCTCAAGGTTGCTTTGTTAGAGCGAGATGATTTTGCATCTTGTACTTCGTCCAGATCTACCAAGCTTATACATGGTGGTGTTCGATACTTAGAAAAGGCCGTTTGGCATGCTGACTATGAGCAATACAAACTTGTAAAGGAAGCCCTTCATGAGCGAAAGGTGTTTTTGGATATTGCTCCTCACTTGTCTTTTCCATTGCCCATTATGATTCCCTTGTATCAGTGGTGGCAGATGCCTTATTATTGGGTGGGTGTGAAATGTTACGACTTGCTTGCTGGAAAGCGCAACCTTGAATCCTCCTATGTGTTGACTCGAGGTAAGGCTCTCGAGGTTTTCCCTATGCTTAACGATGATAGATTGAAGGGCGCTGTAGTATATTATGATGGATCTCACAATGATTCGCGAACCAACGTTTCAGTTGCACTGACTGCCCAGGAACTTGGAGCTGATGTCATCAATCATGTCGAAGTAGTTGGTCTTGAGAAGGACTCTGCTTCTGGAAAATTGATTGGAGTTACGGCTCGTAACCTTGACAGTGATAATGCAGAGGAGCCATTCACCATTTCAGCAAAGGCAATTGTCAATGCTACCGGACCATTTTCTGACACTATTCGAAAGTTTGACGACCAAGATGTTCCGGAGATTGTTGTACCTTCTTCTGGTATTCACATTGTTTTGCCAGGATGGTATTCGCCAAAGAACATGGGATTGCTTGATCCTGCGACATCTGATGGTCGTGTGATTTTCTTCTTGCCTTGGCAAGGTTCAACCATTGCTGGTACCACTGATGCTCCATGTGACGTGGAGCGAAACCCGATTCCAAGTGAAAAAGATATTGCTTTTGTCCTTAAAGAAGTTAAACATTATATTGACGGCAAGATAGACGTTCGAAGAAAGGATGTGCAGGCGGCTTGGTCTGGTGTTCGACCATTAGTAATGGATCCTGACAAGATGGGTAACGGAGGAACTCAGGAGGTTGTGCGAAATCATTTAGTAACTATGTCTGAATCTGGTCTGGTAACAATTGCTGGAGGCAAATGGACCACATTCAGACAGATGGCTCAAGAGACTGTTGACACTTGTATTGAAAAGTTTGATTTGAAGGCCGCAGTGCACACCAGCCAAACTGAAACTATCAAGCTTGTAGGTGCTCAAGGTTGGACTCCTCTACGTTATGTTGATTTGATCCAAAAGTTTAATTTGGAGCCTGAAGTTGCTCAACACTTGTCTGAGAATTATGGAACGCGTGCCTTTAAGGTTGCTGAGCTGTGCTCAGAGGCCAGTCCAAGGCTCCCTAACGATGAAACAAGTCCTGTTCATCCCAGAGGAAAGCGAATTGTTTCCCATTACCCTTTCATTGATGGGGAATTGTTGTATGCTATGAGATATGAGTACGCCTCTACTGCTATTGATTTCTTGGCAAGACGAACTCGACTCGCTTTCCTTAATTGTGATGCTGCCTATGAAGTACTGCCCACAGTTATTGATATTATGGCCAAGGAATTGGGATGGTCAAGTCAGCGAAAGACAAAGGAATATGAAGATGGTGTTCAATTCCTCAAGGGAATGGGACTACGGCTAGAATAGAGATAAGACTTATTATAATAATATAATGCATTAAACAACCGGCCCTGCCAGACATTTAAATCCATAATAAAAAGCAAGATGGATTATATAATTAAAAAATCTATTTGACATCTATTAGGTTGTTCGGTCTGTTGCTTTTTTTTTCATTTCCGTTTTTCAGGTCTCTCCAAATTTGATGGTTGGATGATGCATTACGACTCCCGCGCGACTTAGACCTTTCCACATCCACGGCACAGGATTCTTTGGCACCGAAATTTCAGCGGTAAATGATTTTATAAACTCCTCGTCTGCCTTTTCTAGATCAGCATAGCGGACAAACTCATCAGCAATCGATGCTAAAGACCAAAAGCTAAGCTTTCTGAGAGATGCTACCGCAATGCTCGTCACTTGAGATCCATTAAGGCAATGAACATACATAGGCGCCATGTCGGCATTAATCATCACCTCCACTACTCTTTGGACATCTTCATATTGTATGGATATCCCTCGTTTCTTCTTTGACTTTTCCTTGGTAGCTCCACATTCAATGTGTATTAGCTGAATCCCTGTCGACTTGGCAAAATCCAGTACCTCGGGGTTCGACAGTGGTTCTGGAGTTAACGAAACTATAGTTTTCAACCCAAGTGAGTCAAGAAACCGGACACTATGAGGTTGTGGATAGCTTCCTCTATATAGATTTGCCTGGACTACACCAAATCTCAGTGGTGCTATAATGACATCATCCATTATATGCCGCAGTCAGTAAGGTTAGATGTTGGCAGTAGGATGATACTTTTAAGACCCTCCACGGGACAGATACCATTAAGAGAAAGAAAGAACAGTAAAGAAATAATTCATCACGACAAGCGATTCCAATGGAAATAAGATTTTATATACGGAAGATGGTTGAAAAGAAAAATAGTTTGAAAATGTTTAATTATAAGTTATATATATATATGTCTGTGCCGTTCTCGGAAAATCTCTCTGTAATCGCTCGTTAAGCAGCAATATAAAATGGAACCCCCTGGGACCTCCCCGCATTACAGCCTTACCCACAATAATCTTATCATCCATCGTCCATCATCATAATGGATTTTGTGTATGATCGGATTCAGACACCAGGAAGCTCTGAAACTCCCCCCAATGAGACCTCCGAAAAACCATCGACTTCCATAGATGCTGCTGCTGATCGGTTGGAGAATGGTATCGAGCAGGCATACGCTAAATTGTCTGCAGCGGCAACAAGTTCATCATGGGGTTCCTTGTGGGCAACTGTAAAGAAACAAGGCGAGGCAGCACTTCAGGAGACAAGGAAGGATTTTGAAGCAGTAAAGCAAGAAATAGGAACTCTCCTTGCAGAAGAGAGGCCTTCTGCTGAGAGAATTGCTGCTACTGGCAGCTCTTCAAGTAGTTCTATGGACTCATCTCAGGAGACTATTAAGCCAACCATGCTTTCTGAACTCACAAGGCGTGCTCAGGTGTATATTGATGAACTCGATCGTGATATTGAAAAGTTAGAAAATGCTGCTGGTTCTTATGTTGGTAAGCTAGGCAAAGATGTCCGTGGTTTGCTTCGTGATGCCGTGGCTGTCCAGGCCCCTGGTGAAGGTATCTCAGGCAATTCACGCGAAGGTACTGATACTCCTGAGATTTTATTTGATGTTCCTGAGGATCTAAGAACTCAGATATACTCTACTAGATTGGATGCTCAGCTCCATGCTCTTCACACTTCTACTGAACCATTTTTAACCACATCATCCGAGCCCGACTTTGACGAGTTCTTAAAGTCGTTTGACATTGAGTCTCATACCGAGGTCATTTCTGCAGATTTGGACAAATTCAAACCTTTAAGAGCACTCATGGAGTCTCTGGTGCCCGATAGAGTCTCATACAATCAATTTTGGTCCAAATATTACTATATGCGCAAGCAGATTGCTGATCAGGAGCAGCGTCGTCGTCAATTGCTGCAACAGGCATCATCCACTCAAGAACCATCAGAAGTATCGTGGGATGATGATGAAGAAGATGAAGATGGAAATGGAAATAGGGCCACTGATCCACATGTCGACAAGCCAAAGGAGTCTGGCCGTTCATCAACAGATGATAGCTATGATGTTGTCTCCAAGAACAATTCCACATTGGATCTGCCAAAGACAGAGCAGCCCGTCAAAGGAGAGGACGAAGATGAGGACGATTGGGAGTAGAAGCCAATATAATATGTCTATGCATGTACAAGTATTTATACCGAATTATTTCATTCTATCGTAGGCTCATTCTCCTTTCATAGAAAAGAACATAAGCATGTCTATTCGGAACAGTGTCATGGGCAACAGTTTTTTGAACTCGCACATCATCGAAGTAACACCACCCCTTACGTCCCTTTTTGACAAAAGATGTGTAGTGCCCGCCTTTGAGGGTTCCATAATGATTGGCAACAGCATATAAGTCGTACTGGAAAGGGCCTGTCTGGCCTCTAATCGGAAGTTTGGCAAGCTTTTGATCATCTCCCTCACTATAACTAGGCCAATACTTTGTAAGATCTAAATTGTTTAGCGGGTAATAGATTGGGGTTTCCAGTTTATCCGACATTGCACCTCCTCGCCTTTGCTGAAATCGTTTCAAATGTATAATCAGTACCGGTGGGAGTCGAGCAATGTGGAGGACTTTGACCGACCTTCTGGGTTTTTTGCATTTCGGACAAAACCAAGCATCATCTCCATCCAAAACTTCTTCAGCGGTGAAAAGATCAAAACAGTCTTGTATAGTGACCTGCTGCTTGTTAAGGGGTATTGGTAAACTCAGAAACGAAAATGCATTGTATGTTGTTGAAGTGTGTCCACATGTGAGACATCTCAGCTTACTCTGATATTGTCCCTGAACAGTGTCAACAATCAGAGAGTAATCAGACTTCAGATATCGCTCCCACTCGATTGTTGAAGCAACTCGTACGCTCATCTTCTCCCTTCGACGTTCTTCATCTTCAGTCAATTCTTTCAGTCTATCCTTATCTCCATTAGAGTTAAGATCTTCATGCAAGCCATCCAAAATGAATGTCAGAAATTCTTGACAATCCTGTTGCTCGTACCCCTCAAAAGCTTCTCGAAGCTGTCCAGAAAGATGTTTCAGAGCCACAGGTCCCACAAATTCGACATCTTCGCGCTGCATAGTCTGAACCAGTTCGCCAAACTTCTGTGCCAGAATTCCTTTGTAGCCAAGTTTGCTGTTGATATTAATATAACGCCTGTAAGACCCGTCAACAAATGATCCTGCTAGAGCTGGAGTTCCCGCCAAACACTGTAGAATACAATTCATATAACAAGTATTTCCTAAATTTTTAAGTCCCGTAGTGAACTCATGCAACGGTCTAGACTTTGTTCCCTGATTCCTAGAAAACTGTGGCTGAGCAACCGGTGTTTGTTGTTGTTGAGGTGGGACAGGATAAGAAGGATATATGACTGGACGAGGTGAAGTGATAGGATCACTTGGCGTAACTGGTGATGTTGGTGGCGCAGATTGCGCCAAATTGGTAGTGATATGATGATAGTGATTTGGCGGTGGGGGTGACTGGTGGGTAGCATATGCAGAATTCGATATTCGACGCTGTAATGCAGCATTTCCCTGTTGCGAATTCTTTCGATAGTGGATATGATGTGCTGGAAGCAGCGGTGGTGCAGGCTGTGGCTGGGAAATCTGCTGGCCCTGTTGAGCCTCTGGCTGCGGAGACTGGTACCGTTCGTCCTGAGATTGCTCATGAGGAAGCTGCTGATAAGAAGGATTCCAGTTATTCCATGCAGGAGGCGTACCATCCGTTGGTGATGTAAGGCTCGGTGCGGATCTGAAATAATCATTGACATCACGAACATAGCCTGGAGTGAAAACCATACTGCCTTTCCGCGATCCGTACGGTCGTGAAGGGATCTCTTGCGGTGGTGTTGGCGAAGGCTCCGGCATTTTTAGTCGCAATGAGTTTGTCACCAAATTTCCGTTGAAATCATCAAGCCATGCCTCATACCCACCCACTAGTAGGCAAGGAGGCCGCTTCAATGGCTTGGAAAATGCATAATCGTAGAGAACTGTCGTCAAATAATATAAACTCAGGGCCTGAGTATCAGAAGATGGACCACCTTTATAAACATTTGAACGAGAGTCCGAATCATAATAGACAACCAGCATGTATTTGCTGCGCTGTGCAAATATCTTCTGTTCTTCCTCAGGTGCCAATACCAACGAGTCCTCGAGTGCCTCTTCACTCATTCTAGGTCGAAGTGATACAGGCTCAATACATACCGAATTTGGCGCTGAAATATGACCCTGGTCGTATGAAACTCTATCTCGGACATCCAGAATAAGTACTTCGTTAGGCATAGTCTTCAGGTATCGTGCCAGGGTCTCTGTATTGATGACTGTTGATCTAGGAATGACAATTGGACCCGAGGGATAATCATCCGGCTCATTATTAATAAACCTATTGTTCATTTTTCCATTTGAATAATTCTCGGTATGTCCATTAGTGGTCCCATTTGCACTTCCATTCGTAGTAGTACTACCATTCTGAGACTTTTCACGCACAGCCTGCCCAGTAAAGTCTACATCAACTTCCGGAAATCGTTGCATAGCGGCCTCATAGTCAGTCATTCCATCTATCTTCGATCTGGTACCATTCTCGTTGGATGATTCCGTCACTGGTGGTATTACCATTGCTCGGCTAGGCGATCTTAATTTTTGAAATCTAGCTGTCAAAGCATCAACTTCGCCGGTACCATTAGTAGATCCTACTGGTTTCCTTTTGACAACATTAGAATTCGTATCAGCAGTAGCTTCAAGATGCTCCTTTCGGCTCGACTCAGCCCGTCTGTCCAAAAAATCCACTAGGGAACTCACATCATCGTTTCGAACTATTTTACATAGCTGCTCATAACTTTGATAAAATGCCGAGCTGGTCTTTGAGGAAAATCTAGGGTATTCTGGGTGCGCAGGTATAACATTAAACAGAAGCTCACTACAATGGCAATAGTCCATATAAGCAGCTTCTATTAGGCCCTTTGGTTGACTTTCTCGATACTATAGTATTAGCAATCATTCCTCAAAAGTTCTCGGTCACTTACCTTTTCGAAATACCCAAGAGCATTGTTTATAAGCTCGGTTATACGTCCATCTGAAATGACAGAAGCAACAGCAGTGGATCGCAGCTCTGCTGCCGTCCGGTAATGAATCGGTGCTGCCTTTTTATGGGGCATTCCAACATGCTCTCCACCAAAAGACTAAGGTGGTTAAATGGCCAAGATGCCCTGCGCCCCATGATAGTTAGCATGTGTGGAGTAGAACTGCAGCTGACAGGCACTTCGCAGCCCCAGATTCAAAAGAATCAAAATACACACATACAAAAAGAACCTAACGAATGAACACAAATTTGTAGGCGTTAGTATATTAGGTTATGATTAGTTGGCTATTTATGTTACATTACCAGTCTGAAGTGGCCTCTGACACCAGAGTGGGAAGGATCTCTTCGACAGTTGCACGACTTGGACGTCCAGTCTTCTTATCTATCTCTTGGCTCATTTTGACATTCTGAGCATCTCCAACCTCGTAACAAGCAGCAAGGAGTTTATCCAAATCACTCTTAGTAAGAGAAGCAGATACACAAAATCGAACTCTACTGGACGTGAGAGGAGTAGCTGGATAGCCGACCACCACCACAGCAATGCCAAATTTCAACATAGCACGAGAAAAACTTGGCATTTTAGCAGGGTGATAGAGCATGACTGGGATAATTGGACTGTCATCAGACCCATATACAATGAATCCCATCTTTTTAAGTCCTAGCCTCAAGTATCGTGAATTAAAAGCAAGTCTCTGCAATCGCTCGGGTCCTTCTCCAGGGGAAATCTTTCCGGAAATGGTCAGCAAAGAAGTTCGAATCTGGGCCAATACCGGAGGGGTAATAGACTCGGCATAGATATTGCCCATATTAGAGATCTTCAATTGATCAACAAACTCCTGAGACCCTGCCACATAACCACCAGTAGCACCAAAACTTTTCGTCAAAGTTCCCATGAGAATATCAACATTAGAAGGATCAATGGAGAAATAATCACATACTCCACGACCATTGGGTCCTAAAGCTCCAATGGAGTGAGCTTCGTCAACAAAAAGGTAAAATTTGTATTTGTTTCGAAGTTCCACCAATCCAGGCAAGTTGCATAATGTTCCTTCCATACTGTATAGACCCTCTACAACAACCAATATCTTCTTCCAGGGTCGGTGAGTTCTAGGCTGTCCCTGAGAAATTTGTTCTCGGAGTAGTTTTTCCAAATCTGACATACTGTTGTGTTTGAAGACCTTTATCACGCAACCAGACATACGCATACCGAATCGAATCGATGCATGGTTGAGGGTGTCTGAAATAACCAAACACTGCTTGTCGACTAGATTGGCAAAGATATTGGCATTAGTAGCATAGCCCATAGAGAACAACATAGCAGCCTCCTTACCCACAAAGTCGGCAACCACCTGTTCCGTTTCGTAATGGACATCAAGTGTACCACCACAAGAACGCGAAGCACCAGCGATAATACCATTCTCACCAATTGCTGCTTCGGCAGCATCAGTGCATTGGCCAACTGACTGAGCGAACCCCAGGTAATTGTAAGACGACAGATTCAGACAAGGTGTAGACCCACCAGTGTATTCAAATGTTACGAGGTTGGTATTCGAATATCTGTCCAAAAGGGAAATAAACCGACCAGGCACTCCAGTGGTAGCTACACTGAAGATATCATTGAGTCGATACTTAAGTCGACGGGTGTAGAAACTGTCAAAGTCGCTCAACAAAGGAGCATAACCGTCGACAGCGCGTAGGGCTTTAGAGAAAACAAAATCTCCTTTGCCGTAACTAATATAATGGCCAAAAAAGTCTCTGATATGTCCCACTATAATAAGGATCAAGTAACACCAATAGGTCTGGATAAACACCAGATATCTGGGAAGTTCTTCTTCGAAATCTGGCACTTCCTTACCTGCAGGGTGGTGCTGTACGTACAAATGCTCTTCACTTTCCAACGGTCCAAACTCATTGGGATCCAATCTATATGAAGAAGATGAGCCTCTCTTTGTCTTTGACGGACTCTTGGCAGCAGGTGGCTTTGTTCGCTTTTCCGGCTTAGCAGGGCTAGCCTTGGACCGAGTTACTCGAGTAGTAGTCGCCATTTTTTTCCGTTTAGATATGACCTGTCCACTACAAGGCTGAGTAGACTCCGAATATTGTTCAACTATTACCGTCAACCGACCGGATCTAGACCAAACTTAACTTTATCGATCTCAAACTCAAATCTTCAAAACCAATGGCTTGGTTTAATGGCCCAATTCTCTGTCTCAGCCCTCCTTCGTATGTATTATGTGCCGTTACTATCCGAGGCCAGAAAGGGGTAATATGTAAGAGGTGAAGTGCTGGTAGGTCCCGCATACCCCATCACCCTCACCTGGCGCGCGCGTAGGGTTATCTCAAGGTGGGCTGTTGTTGGCAGCCACCATCGGGGTTGTGGTGGCCGTTAAGTTACGTTAACGGCAAGCCCATACTCGGAATTACTCGAAATGGATAATATTTTTACTTTTGGCTCAGATTTGTTTCGTTGTTTGTCTGATTGCACGCCTTGATCAATGTGTACTCATTTTCCATTGCTCAATCTGCTGATCCTATTTCCTTCCAAATGTGCTGGTTAGGGCAATCTTTATCTAGTCACGACATGAGAGGCATTTATCAGCACAGGAGTCACATCTATGACAATCCATTTGTAGTTATATAAATTTAACCACAATGATGATATGGATAGGAAAAAAAGAAAGAGCTTGTTTTCAATTCGATTCAATTCGAAAAATGGATGTTGTGATACAGTGCAGTGCGTGCAGTGCGTGTAGCTTTAGTACTTTAGAACCCCCCCTCCGTCCATTTTGTTTTCCACAAATAAAGAATTTATTATTTTCTAAAAGTCCCTACTAGAGAAAAGAAAGCATCAATTCACTCGATTTTAGATAGAATTTCAGGCCTCAAGAAGATATGAGCACGGGCAATAATTAGCAAGAACTCTGAAACTGGTTCAGTCGTAGACCATGCTATCGCTAACGGGCTTTGGCTGTTTAGATTATTTTGGCATTGCTTCTAAAGAAAAGTGAAGACGCGTAACCGGATTTCGCGTCGTTGATAGAACCGATTTAACACTGTGGTGAAAATCGCTGTGGATGTCATTTAGGTAGCATAGCATATGTGCATAGTTGGTTCGTGTGTCGGAACAATTATCGGCTCTGTAATCTGATCCTTTAAACTAGAAAATGGTTAATATTGATAATATTTAATGCTTACTACGGATAATGAGCTTTCAAAATCATGTTCAAATTGTCCTTCAGTCTATTGTTTAACCTTTATCTATAAGAGAGCTTTGGAACTGGCACCTGATCACTGTATTCACGCGAGCTTCTCGCATCATCTGGATGACCTTCTTCTTCTTCGGGCGTTGAATTGCTATCATCCTGGCCCAATTCTTCATATAGTGATTGACCATTCACGTCCTCTGCTCTCCTCATCATATCTTCTAGACTTGGGTCCGATTGTTGTCCTTCTACAACAGGAAATTGCTGCCTTCTAGTTGAGACCATCTTGATTAATTCAAGTTAGTGTGGAGCTAGTCGCGAGAAGAACGCCGGGTAATCAATCAAAACGACAGATATATATATTTTGACATATTTGATCGCGGCTCATCTTGGATGCACTGATTTGTATACCAAAAATCGATCTAGTAAATAATTATACAATCATGCATCATCTCCATGCATTCCAAAAAGGAAATTTTGTTTCCATTCCCAATTTGTTGCATAGTTATCGGGGTTGCTAAAACTCTCTGTATATTAAATCAGTAGGGTAATCTAGCTCTTTCTCAGATTTTAGTCATAGTAAAAGTGGATAACTGCAAAGTATTATCTTGCATAGTGAAAGAGCTTCAAAAATGTCACGATCGGTGCAAAAGGTACCACACTGACATAAACCAAGGAGACAAACTCGGCTTTATAAGAGAGCATTATACGCGATCTGGTGCCTCGGAGGGCGCGCGCACAACAGCGTTAGAGCGACAGATGTACCTTGCATGCATGGAATATGGATCAGCAGTACCACACCACGTCAATCCAACAGCGGAAAGAGGTGAAAAAAGTAAACCAAAATAAAGGTCTACACCGAGTATTGGGAGCAATATATGACACACCCAGAGGGGGGTATAGCTCCTTTTGAGAACCGTATGGATCTACTACTTCGAGTCCGTGCACTCAAAACTGCTGACAAGAACGAGCAGACACAATCCAATTGGGTCTCCCCTGTCATCTAATACTAGGCCGAAATGTTCGCCACTAGATCACTGCCTAAAAAAGTATGAACGTGATCTAGAGACGAATTATAATCCGATACCAGAACGCATAGAACCCTGGAGTATACCACTGCCAGAACAAGCGAAACAGCAATTGGATATCGTATGACATATTGGCAAGAACAGGACCAGAAATTCGAACAGAAATGATCGAAGAACGGCGAACTCAATATGTCAGAAATCCTAGTGGAAAGAAAGTTTTACCTGCACTCGACGGACAAATTTTACTTCGAACACCAGACGGTCTGAAGGCTATGGTTCGATTTATCGAGCAAATGCTGGACACCGCCCGAGTATGCCTACACACTTTGGCCAACCAGACAGGTAGAAGGTAATAGTATTATCAAACCGGAACTGGAAACTGTTTGAGGGAGCCAGCCGGAATACAAGTAAGTGGTTCTTGTATCAATTTGAGAATGGTTTTCGCCCGAAGACGTATACAAAAAGGTATACTAATTGATATCAAGGTCAATTGAGGTTTTCCCATTCTCGAAAACCACCAATGCGGGGATGTGCATGAAAGGTTATGAATAAGAACGGAATGCAAAAAGAATTGAATATATAAACGTTAAATAAGGTCTGTATTGTGTAACAACTTCTGACAATAGATGGGCTACTAACTATAGTGAAAGGCTGAAATACTCTAATATACAACTATTATAACACAAACTAAAAGACATTATATACAAAAATAGAGAGTTCTGTTTGGATTTTAAAATCTTAATATTATCATGCTATATAAATATAAATTTCTTGGTGAATTTATTAAGCCCATACAAATCTCAGCAACTTTAATATGAGAACATAACTCATTAGAACAGACCGCAGAAGTTAATATTGCCGGATAGTAATATCGTGGTAGAAGCTTCCTCTCCATTTGTCATCCTAATTTGGGAAGCTCCGTCTAACACCATCTTTCTAGCTCTTCGAGCTCGAAGGCGTCTTTTATCCCGCGTTCGAAGGAGTTTTTCATATCGTCTTTTCTTGCTGGCCGAAGAATGAACAGATCTACGGACTTCCGTTGAAGCCAAGAATCTCTTCATCATTCTGATCTCGGAAGAGCTTAATCGAATTCGATTAGCTGACGAACCAATAGAATCCTCCCCAGTTTCGCACTCACTATCATCAGCCTCGGCCACAATGTCTTTGCTCGCTTCTCCTAGCGAGTCCAAGGATGGGGTAGCCTCCGCGTATGCTGCAACTTCCGATCGATTAGCTGACGATTTGGAAGATTATGCTATGGCCGCATGCATTGGTCTGGGGTTTGTACATGTTCGATGCCCACAATACAATCGTCACTGTCCTCTATGCCAATCCCTTATATATTCCCCTAACCCTACTTTCCAGAAACCGCAAAAAAAAGGAGGACTCAACACCATCATGCCACAGCTTCCCATGTTTGCGACATAATTTTTTTGTGAAGGGGATGAGGAAAGAATCTAAAGACAGAATATGGGAATTGGCCTCAATTTATATGTTTTCCAGTTTGCCACCGTACTGAAAAGTTGCCCCCCAAACATTGTGGGACGGGACTGCTATTTCTCAATTAGTACTGTTTTGGAAGATTATGCGATGGCCGCATGCATTGGTCTGGGGTTTGTACATGTTCGATGCCCACGATACAATCGCCACTGTCCTCTATACAATCCCTTATCGTGTACCCCAACCTGAATGCCGAATTGGGGTTGGATGCGGCTGCGTATATGTGCGGCTGCTGACCTGGCGTTTAATTCATCGATTTGTGTGATCTTTTGGCTCTTGGTCTAGTTGTGTAATATTTTGGTATTGTATGGTTCCATCTTATGAGATGTTTGTATACTGTAGGTGATGTTTTGAGATATATATGAATTTGTTAGGTTGTATTCAAATGGGCAGGTTCCTGGGTTGCGTATATGTTTTTATACCGCAGTGATGCGGTTAGTTGAGGCAGTCCTGTGAGATATAGGGGATATCAGGGCATTGTCGAGAAATGGTATTGACGTCGCGAAGTCAATGGAAGTGGTGTTAACGAGGTTTCCATTGGAAATATTGATTACTGATAAAATATTTTCAGCTTAGAGGAATAGGAAAGCATACCCAATTCCTTCATGTAAGGTAAGAACGGTTTACTACAGCATATGCTGTTACGTTCTATATTCCGTCACGTACTAGAAATCTACTTATGACCCCTTGAGAATATTGATCGTCCCAACCCTAGGCCGTCTCATCAGGGTACCCGATCATTCGTTATACTCTGTTCTATATTGTCCTTCACTGTTCTACCACTGACGTACTTATTAGCTGCTTCCTATATGTACCTGTAAGTAGTAACCGTGAGCCGGTCTTCATGAAGAAAACAAAGAGTTATCTTTTAATAGGGTCTGAGGTGTCGAATGTTTCTTTTGTGTAAGCACGTAGCAATGGTTAGTTAAAGCAGAAGTACAATTTACAAGAGAAGGACATCAAAAGGATTCTCATATATATATAGTTGTAGAAATGATGCACACTTGAATTCTCAGGGGTTATGTACATCAGAAACCCTCAAGAAAAAAAAATAATATGCCGCACATAGTGCATCTGGAAAGATCAGAAAATTTAGAAGTATCCTGTTTAAACAATGCTGAAACGAAAGAGATCAAGCCAGGATCCCATAGATCATACGATTATTGATCAGCTGGGGGCATACATGTCAAATGAAGTTCTACCAGTGGAGGAATTTAGTGGTTTTCTTGATAAATATGCTAACCAGGTGATACAAGCTTGGTCATATTATTCTCAAACCAATAGTCATGCCAAACTGATTTCGACGACATCGAAAATTGAAAAATTATTAATTGCATGCGAGAGCCATAATAGCCTATCCAAACATGGAGTTGCGATCATTCGACAGATATTAGGGAGCCATCTCAATGTCATTTATAGATGTTTGACGGTCTTGAGATCCAGCATGTCTGTTCCAGCTCTGGGTATCTTGGGTACCATGAGTCGATATGGCAATGGTGCTCTCAATTCTGAGCTTTATTCGGCCCTAGACTTATCAGTGAAAGCATTTTCAATGATAATTAGTGACTCTGGGAAACATAGTGGGGATAGAGGAATCATTAGACATGCATTTATTCGATTCTATTTGGATTTCATTACGAACTCGACTTCTATTGTTCGAAAAGATCTGCTTTTTCAGAAGCGACTCATAGGCGGGTGGATCAAGCAGTTGAAAACAGATCCAGTAGATTTGATTGAAAGGACTGTTGAAACTTTGAATAGTTCTGTTTTGAATGAGGTTGCATTTACGAAGTCAACTAAGATCAGCTTTTTTAACGATGCTGTTATGAGGGCCCTTGTAGACCTCTTCGATATTTCCTCATCTATTTCCAGTTCTGTGACCAACTTACTAACCACCCTCTCTACTGATTCATCATTAGGGATCAGGTTTCCTGATAATACTTGGTATTCTCCACTATCGGCTACAGGCGATATCAAAGTCAACAACCGATCAATTCTTTCCTTGCTCAAAATGCTTAAACCTTGGGATGACATTTCTCAACAGGATCTAGCAATATCTATCTTGAGTTCTAGCACCGAGCTTACTGCAGCATTCATGACGGGAGGTCTTTCTGGCTCATATCCATTCAATCCAAAGCTTTCGTCATTTTGGGTATCGTATGCCAACTTTCTATCGCGATGCATCAACCTCCCTGTCCCCGTAATGAAATCTCTACAGCCACCATCAAGCGATATTGTTATTGAGAGCATTCTGCCGTCTCCCGCTTCGCGCGCATCATTAGCCAAGTGCCTAGGGCATGAGACATCATTGATCCGTTATCTATCCATGCAGATCATTGTTCTTGCATTGAAAAAGTATCAACGCGTTGAATCGTTATACATTTCCAACGGGTGGGATTTTAACGAGCTGAATTCGACTCTACTGGAAAGGCTTCCGGAATTCAATCTGATGGTGTCTGGGATTTCATCTAGTGGAGAGCTTTTGTCCTTGGCTTCTACTCTAGCTCTTGTGTACTATGCGAAGGCATTCCCACAGTCTGTTGTTGGATTCATCATACCGCAACACCTGAATACTATCTGGTATGAATTGGATAATATTGAAGGTTTAGAGCTCATCAAAGTCCAGTCGTCACTGGAACTTCAAATGATAGCAGGATCCATAGGAAAATGGTGGAACAAGATGCCTGGAAAAGATCTCTCTGTATTTTCCGATTTGGTAAGGGACGGAACCTTGAAAAGTGCTTCATTCTCAATGTTTTCTCATATCTTACGACTTGGAGTTTCAATCCCATCATTTACGGATCAGGTTTCAAGGCTGCTGAAGTCCCTAGTCGATAGCACTCTGTTATTCCAGACTGAAACACTGGCGTCACCAGTGGATACCCTTCTTTCATCTTTACAGGCTATCGTTCCACTCATGACCCTATCGGAACAAGGCAAGACATGGGCGCTCATAGATGAAGCAACCGCCCAGGTTATGAGATCTCCATTCAAGTTTGTGGATATAATTGCAGCTCACCGTAAGGATAACAGCGCTGTAGTCAGCCCAATCATTGTCTCTCTACTGGTGCAATGGAAATATATTGACGAAGGTGCAGATCACGGTTCGAAAATTGAATTATGGCTTGGCAAGTTTATCAGGGATAGTTGTATATGTGGTGAAAGCTGGGAAGTGGCACACGCACTAATATCTGAACTCGGACCACTGCCATCCTTTCCAGAACTATTACACCCCAATAAGTTTCAAAACTGGCGTTCGATATTGGAGCCGGAGAACTGCTTCGACTTTATTATTTCTTCAGATAGTGACACTATACAAAATCGACGTGATCTGTCACATAGAATTGTTGGTGAGCTTGAACTTGCAGCTATCAAATTTAGAATTCTTCACGAGCCATCTTTGACAGGCTTATTATTGGGAAAGATTCCTACGAGCTTATACCCTATTTTGTGCCGTGAAAAGTACTGGATTGATATAAAAGCTTCACCCGAATGCTTTTCAGGCTTACTGCGACTTTTTAAATATTCTCTTGGTGAACTTGAGCTGGAAGGGTTGCGGAGCTATGTTGGTGATTCCAATACTGAGCCCATACCTGATGGTCTCTGGTTGTTGGAGTCAGCTCAAATTGAGAAGATTACATTAAAAGCTCCAAAAATAGCTTCAATTTGTATTGACATCATTGGTGAGAGAAAGGAGTATTTGCCTAGTTCATTCTTTGTCAATTTGCTAATGAAGATTGAACCAGATGATCGTTTGAAAGGGAGTCTAGTGCGCTATTTCTCTTCATCAAAAGCAACTTACGATGATCTTGTTGATATGTTTTACAAGGCAGGGCATATTACTGTTGCATGTTCAATTATGAAACGCACTGGTGTTATAGGAGACTTTATTTTGTCTTCTGTTGACAAACTTGAGCCATCAGCTGTAATTGAGCTAGCTGTATTGGTTGCTGATCAATCTGTTGAGAATCATGAATTTTTGGTTAGTGCAGCTAAATATGCAGAAGCGAACCTAAGCCAAGACCCAGAGTTATCAATGGAACTACTTTCAAAGGTTATCACGGTTGTTGATATCAACGTTGATGATGTTCTGCAGGTATTCGATGAACTCAGCGGCCAAAAATTGATTTCAAAGACTGTATTGGAGTCAGCATGTCGTTTGTGCAAGACAAATCCCAGTATTTCCAAAGATCCACACCTGCAATCTTGGTTTCAAAAGTGTTCTTTATGGCTTACAAAGCGTTTATCTGAAGATAAAGTTATCACTTCAGGGGTCCGAAACTATATCACAATTCTAGGTAAGCACAAAAACGAATTTGGTTTAGTTCCTATTGCTAATATTAGATGAAAACATAAAGAAGAATGGTTTGCCCATTTGGGATCTGTCTCCGAAGCGGGCAATTAACTCACTGATTGAAAGTGCTTTGACAAAATGGATTGGAGACGACGATGTTTTGAATCTCGTTGCAGCGATAGTTTTCGCTGATAAAGGAGGTAATGTAGACTTCAAGAAATTCCTTCAAATTGTCGTCAACGAAGCATTGCAGACAACACAGACAATATCTATTTTGATATGGAAGCTTTATAATCTTTCGCCAAGAGAGCAATCAAATATTCAGCTTCAGGATAGAATACTATGTTTATGCCAAGGTACTAACCTACCTCAAGATACTCTGTTGTTAGACATTGTGAAGAGCATTGAGAGTATCGAGGAGAAATCATGGACGGGAAGAACGGTATCGTGGTCATTTTCAAGGATCAATTCAGAAATTGATGATTATGAAAAGATAAAAACTTTCCAATTGACCAGGGATGGTCTTGAAGTTACATTGGATGTGGATCTTGTAAAGAATTCTATTCGATCTTTCAGTCCAAACAAGGTTCTGGAAATTTCCAGCCAGAGCAGTATTGTGGATATTGTCAAAGAGATATCCGGATTTTCGGAGACATATGATCATGCTGCCGATACTTACCATACTGAATTTCTGTTGATGTCGATTATCAGCTCAACTGAAACGTTTCTGCCTAGTGGATCGATCAATTTAAAGCAATTGGTGGACTCGAATTCTCTAGGCTTTATCATCTGTTGTCTTTCGGATGGTATGCCGTCTGGTATCTCGAATGCTGCTTTGGCTGTAATATCTGCTATCGCCCAATATGTATCAGCCAGCGAGGAGACAAGTTCGTTTAAGGAAAAGACTTCCATTAAACTTCTCACATACAAGATTATGAGCTTTTTCACAATGCCAAACGATACAGAGCAAAAGCCATACCTGGCTCCCTGCATCTGTATAATGCTGGCACAGCTCATTGCTGTTATTTGCAATCCTGGCCATGTGTTGCATGAGAAAGCATCGAATTTTCTGTTGTCAGGGCCATCCCTTCGTCCAAGTCAGCTGCCACTCTATAAAGTAATTAGTTCCACGACTTCTGATACGGCCATGAAAGAGATTCAGTGGCTTCTTGAATCTCTTCGATATAGCCTGTCGGTGAAGAAGGATATCTCTATTTTTGTTCAACATGGGGTTTTCGAGTGGGCAATGTCACTATATGCGGTCACTCCTTTGGCGAGTATTAAGCTCTTATTATCAAAAGCACAAGAAATATCCGGCGGATCTTTATCTTTAACCACTAGAAATGGAGGATTGGCATGGGCAATAAAAGAACTTGATGCTGTGGATAACGAGGATTTGGACTTGAAGAAACTTGTGGTTCGATATCCAGCAACATCTGACGCCAAAAAACTTGATTCGTGGAGTGAAACCTCCATCAGCACAGTTTTACAAGGGGTATTATAATATAATATTGTATTTTATAAGTTTTATGTGATTCAGTTATTTATTAGAAATTTCTACCTACTTCTGACACAATATTTCAGGTTGAACTTGTCACATTTGATGCGTCATCGGCGATTAGATATGGCCGCACAATCGACTTTGGTCTTGTGCTTGTGCTCCAAAGACTCTTATCATCTTTCTTATTTCGAGAAACTCGTATAAAACGGTAGTGTAAACTTTTTGTGAGACAAATGGATTGAACAGAATGTCAGTCAAACGTAAAAGGGACTCTGACCAGGCCGATAAAGTTGATAACCAGCATAGAATATCGGTGGCTTGCGAGCGGTGTCGAAAGCGTCATATCAAGTGTGACGGTGATATCATCTGTTCTCGATGTGCCAAAGCAGGGGTCAAATGTGTCTATGTGGAAGGAGATAAAAAGATTGTGGTGTCACTACGATTCTTGCAGAGTTTAAAGAGCGAGAATGAGCAGCTCAGCCAGATCCTATCCAACAACAACATTAACTTCAAGACTACCGCTGGTAATGAAATTGACAAGCAGTTACGCAGTTTGTATTCCGAGAATGGATATATAAACGATGACGAAAGTACAACTGGTTCGACTAGATCTCCTCTGGATGCCAACATGAGTAAGCAGAATTCAACGGAAGAGTCAATCAACGAGAATACTAGCAGTCAAAACAATGACCAGGACAGGCAAGCACTGTCGATTCCGACAGACAGTGGCACTCTTATTATTCCGTTTCCGAAAGCACCCACTACAGCACATGAAGGTAAAGGCTATTTGGGCACCTCATCAATGACATTGTTTGGCCTAGAGATTCAAGGCATGATGCCTGGACATTCAGTTGTAGATTTGGGCGATGTCCTGCCGTATCAGGCCGTTCGAAGCCCATTGACTGCTCATTTGGAACGCAGTGGACACGATTTCACATTACGAGTGTACGAGGAATCTCGAGCTAGCCCACTTGAGTTGAGTTTTTCTCTACCGCCATATGACCGTGCAGTGATGGCGTATCAGGAATTTGATACTTATCTATGTGGATGCTTTTATTTTTTCAACGCAGCAGATTTCAAAGGACGTTTAAAGGATATTTATGTGAATCCAAAGTCTGGTCAGATGAAACTGCCCGACTTATTGTGGATAGCGCGCCTGTTACTGGTTGTCGCTATGGGAGAAATGTATCTTCTTGGCTCCAAAAAAGCGTCCAAATACCCCGGATCAACCACACCCTCCGACCCCAATGAAAGCTCAAGTTCGAATACCGATGGACCTTACCTTCGAAGCTTCTCAGAGATCCCTTATTTTAAGAAAGCAGCCACCCTTACTAGGATGCTGTTAGACGATATGCAGTGCTTTCCATCTGTTGAGGCTGTAGAGGTGCTACAGCTTTCAGCATTTTTCCATCAAGCTATGGACTGGCAATCCGGATCGTATACTATGGGTGGTACTGCATTGAGAATAGCAATGTTACTGGGAATGCATGCTGATGCAGACAAGGACACACTAAACGAGTACGAGATAGAACATAGGCGTCGTTTATGGTGGTCTGTGTATCATTTTGATAGATATATTTCCGCTAAATCTGGACTCCCACTTGCTGTTAACGAAGATGCTATATTAGCAGAGCTTCCAAAGGATATTTCCGGTACCTATCAGAACTATGGTGACTTTCCGAAAGCAGATTACATCAATAGTTTTGTGGATGTTACCAAAGTGACGGGCTTTACATTAGCGGAGTTGTACCAGCGGCCAACTGGCAGTAGTGAGAATATTTTCCCGGCAATAATCGGAGTTATGAACAAACTTTTTGATTGGAAAACGAGATGGATATCTAAATTCGAAGTTCGATGGGATCCAGACCAATTTGAAATTTCCCGTACTGCTGGCAACATTTTCCATGAGTATTTCCATTGTGTGATTCTAGCAGTAAGGCCACTGTTATATCATTTTGTGAGAAAGAGACTACAGGAAAGACATACAAACCCGCATCCTGTTGATCTTTCAGGATATTCGCAGAATATTATCAATCTGCTCAATGCATCGATGAGTGCGTCAATTCAGACTATACAGTCACTACACCACTTACTTAATTACGATCTATACGCAAATTTTGGTTATTTGGACAGAGAGTATTGCTTTTCTTCTGCATCCAATTTGGAGCTTTTTATAGTGGCATTTGGCGTTTCTCAAATTTGTTCTCCGAATATTGGGAAAGCTCTACAGCTACTTCATCACTCCGAAGTTACAGGCAATGGTCACTCTAGTGTACGAAAGCGACAACTGCTTAATCTGATATCTAGTTTTCAGTTTCTAGAGAACCCTCATGCTTTGGTTATTGTTTCACATGAGCCTGCCAGGGAGAAGGGTGATGCTCAACAAGACCATGTTCAACAACCACAACAACCACATCAACCACAGCAACAACAACAACAACAACAACAACAACAACAACAACAACATCAACGACAAGAAACCATATCACAAGAAAATGGTCAGCATAATAATATGGGTGTGTCTGTGCCACATCAAAATCTGAAGGGGAACTCCAATACACCTTTGGATGTTCCAAGTCCTTATCCACCAGACGGAAATTTTCTTAGCAATATTTCTGTTGATTCGTATTCTCTGGATTATTTGAGCCCTGGTCTTGAGATTGAAGAGGATCTATGGAATAAAATCACAACTGAAGCTGGATGGATTGGAAATATCAGTGATGATTTTCAGAATCTTCTTGGTAACAATGTTCGCATTTAGAATGCATTCCCCAAGGAGATATATATGACAATGGAATGATGAAATGTAACAACACAATTGTATATAACAATAATGATAATAATGTATAAAATATATGTTGGGAATAATCAATAATGAATCACTTACCAGGGAATCTCTTTTGAATCCCATGCGATAAACTTGCCATTGTCGCCTCTTGTCAATGAATCAATGACATGGGTCATTCCTCCGACGCTCTGATCGATTGCAAGTCCCTTGGACCACATTTCCGTTGCAAACTCATGATCGAAATCTTCAAGTTTTTTCTTCGCCACGTTTCCCAGAGGGGTGAAAACCGGTCCTGGGTTAAGAGATACAACTGTGAATTTCTGAGCATCAAGTTCAAAACTGAGCTTTCTCATAACATAATTCAAAGCAGCCTTAGATTGCCCATACGCTGCGAAGCTCGTTCTGGCAACTCGTGCCAACGAACCTGCACCACTGGAAATAAAACACAACTGTCGTACAGAGCCTTTGCACATAATAGGATATAATGCCTTAAACAATAGCGTCGGCCCCATTGAATTAATCACAAAGTGTCGTTCCCAAGCATCATCTGGAGAATCCATTATAGAGTAGCAACTATCACATACTCCAGCATTGCAAATGAGCACATCTAGCCCGTCTACTAATTTCTCTACTTCTTTTGCAACTTGGGATGGATGTTCCTTATTTGTAGCTTCATAATCAATAATATGAACATTTGGATGGTCTTTGGCCCAAGCGTGTAAATCTCCTTGCTGTGTAAGATCTTGAACCGTTGCAATCACAGTTGTTCCACTCCGAGAGCTGATAGTCTTGACGAATCCTAGTCCAATTCCTTGAGAAGCTCCAGAAATAAAGTATGTTTTAGGCATAGTGTGTAGATAAGAAGCGGTCTCGGCAGATTTGTTTCATTTTAAGTATTTCAAGCCACGGACGGCGATCGGCGAAACGTTTCGCTGATATCCGCTCCCCACATTACATATCTAAGTTAACCTTATCAGATTAGAGGCATTTCCAACCTCTACAATAATATATACAAATGTAATTTACCCTTGTCCTAGCTTACCCCTACAAGTCCAAAAGAAACCCTTACATCTTGAAGGCCTATCCCTATATACGCCTTATACCCTAGCCTGTATTCGCTTCCAAGATCCCCATTTGATTGGTCGTTCGTAGCTTTTTCTTCACGTCTCAAACCCTCAGCTAAACAACGTTACGTCGTCATGTCTGTTGTCGTAAGTAGAATTGAAGGAATTGTGGAACGCTGAATGCTGTGATCAATTGTCGTGTTTATTGAGCGAATGTGCGCTTGCTATGAGTCTTAAGTAGGCTGGCTCCCGACTTGCACCGGTAGAGCACTGGTACCAGAGGACGGTCGACATCCGGAGTTATGAAATTTGACATTGACAGTTGAGAATGGCTGACAGTGCAACACCATTGGAAAGAATCAAATTAGTACTAACGTCAGAAATCTATTAAATTGGACTGGGGAAAGGTCATCTCGACCCTCGGACTCACTGGAGCCACCGCATCTTCGCTTCAGGCATTCCGAAAGCGACACGATGATGCTGTCAAGAAGGTTTATGACCTGAGCCAGCAGTCTACCGAGGTCGATTTCTCTAACTACCGAGGACTTCTCAAGAACCAGAAGATTGTCGATGAGGTCGAGCAGGCCATCAAGACCTTCAAGCCTGTCACTTACGACATTGCCAAGCAGCTCAAGACCATTGAGGCCTTTGAGGCTAAGGCACTCGAGAATGCTCAATCTACTGAGAGCAAGGTCCAGGCTGAACTTGTTGATTTGCAGAAGACTCTTGACAACATTGAGTCTGCTCGACCATTTGAGCAGCTCAGCTTGGAAGATCTTGTCAAGGCCCGACCCGACATTGAGACCAAGGTCAACGACATGCTCAAGAAGGGACAATGGGGTCTGCCTGGTTACGAAGACAAGTTCGGCAGCACCGTTATCATGTAGATATGTACTTGTTATCACTATTTGTCTACTAGAGTTACCATTTGAAAGGGTAGATATACTTTGTAGACGCAGAGACTTGAATTGATGGAAGATTCATCAAGCTAGTTTTGCCATAGACATTTCAATTTTCCATATTAATAATACTTGATTCACTGACTGTGAATACATGATTCGGAGCCACAACTTGTGGAGCTGGACACGGTCTCTATTGGCAATCGTAAACTTGATATTGAATTTGTCCCGCATGACTTCCGAATTGGGAGGTTAGTCATGAACAACATTCTCCAGCACACTTTGACATCAAACATTCATGGCTGTAACTCAAGCTACAAGAGCTGCTAGAGCAGTGACGAGAGCAGCCTCAAAGGTTACAACTACAGACACAAGAGCTGGATCCAAGCGGAAACAAACTGCCAATGGCGCTGCTTTGGTTTTTGCAAACGTTGAAGAGCTCGCTCCAGAAGACGATGATAATGCGCAGCAGGCGACCAGGGCAGCCAAGAAAGTAAAGATTTCAAAAGTCACTACATTAGGTCCAAACGATGAAGTTATAGGATTTGCAAGGGAGGCCAAATTGGCCGCTCAGTAAGTTCATGATTTTCGTTCTCTTGTCGTTATTAACTAGACACATCCCAGAGTTTACTAAAGGGCTTGCTCATGTAATCGACATTGATCCCACCCTCAAAGAAGTAGTGGAAAGTCAGCAATTCAGCTCCTTCTTGGACTCCAATGTTCCTGATACTTCATTAAATGCTCTTACAAGAGGTATTATTTCTCAACAGGTATCTGGAGCTGCTGCGAGAGCCATATTACGTCGATACAAGGCTTGTTTTCACCCTGATTCGGAGCAAGATCCTGATGATCTGCCATTTCCAACCCCTCAACAAGTATCAGAGTCCCAGGACGAGACACTGCGAGCTGCTGGACTATCAGCTAGGAAAGTAGAGTATGTTAAGGGCATTGCAAAGGCGTTCGTAGATGGCGAATTGTCTCATGAGATATTGACAACTTTAACCGACGATGATGTGGTAGATAAATTAGTGGCATTGAAAGGAGTGGGTCCTTGGTCTGCAGATATGTTTTTAATGTTTACTCTTCAGCGCATGGATGTGTTTTCTATTGGAGATTTAGGTGTCCAGAGAGGGTTTCTCAAGTATCTGGAAGAAAGAGACTGGCTCAAGCAAGAATTGTCTTCTGTAGATTGGACTGTACCTTTGGAGGGAACCCATTCTCCAGGAAAGAGTGCAAAGGCTGCTAATCGAAAGCCTGCTACTATCAGCAAAGCAGCTGCTAGTAAATCTAAAGCTGCTCCAATTCATAAGCAAATGGAATGGGTAGCCAATAAGTTCAAGCCTTATCGAAGTGCTTTCCAAATGGTGTTATGGAGAATTTCAGATATAAATATGGATGCCCTCGAGGGTTCTAAAAAAACTGCTACCGACAAGAAGGGTGCAACCAAGAAGAAAGCTGCACCTAAAAAGAAGACTGCAACCAAGAAGAAACCTGGGAAGAAACCTTAGAATATACAATCTTCACTAAAAGTTTTTATTAGCTATTGTAAAGATAACATTAAACTCCGTTGAATGCCATATCGTCTACCTTGCTCGTCTACCGTGCTAGTCTGCCTTGCGTAAGTCGTGTGTAATTTTCATTAAAGGCACACTGGCAATAGTAGTACTTATTTAAGGAGATCCACCCGGAACTATCATACACACGTTATTACCATTAAGAAGGATCTTGCTGAGCTTTGTCTGGTTTCCATTACCGTCATACTCGGTGACATCCTGTAGAACCATGTTGACGAAATCGTCAAATCCAACCAAGGTACCGGTAAATTCTCGTTAGACTGCCTTCTCTCATTTGTTATCAACATACCTTTATCACCCTTCATGACGACCCAAACTTTAGACCCGATGGACTTGTCCACTAGCTCTAGGGGCGCTACTGGCGCTGCTACTGTAGACATGATGTGAGTGAAAGTTGAGTACCGACGACCATCGATATTGAAACCCCAACCTAATGCATGGCATGGCAGATGTCTAACCAAGCTGCCGACGACTATGAAATGAGTCTACCAGTCGAGTCGCTTGTAAAGACGTTAATTGAAAGCTTGAAAAATGAGCAATTGATTGATTTCGAGGAATCCACAAAGTTTCTCCAGACTCTTCCTGCAAAGAAGCTCCAGATCAGGGGCCTTGCAATCCTTAATCTGGCTTTAGGGTCAATGAGATCAGGATTGGGAGGCAGGACTATTCTTGATCTGGAGCCAGATAGTGCAATAAACAGCGAAGGATCTATTGATACTGGATCCATTAGAATTGGTGATAATGTAAAGGTCGAGGATCAGGCTTCCAGCACATCTGTTAAAAAGGCAGCTTCATCAACGACAAAGCGAGTATTTGTCGAAGGGGTAGTAGTCAAAGTGACTAAATCGTCTATATCTGTTGCTGTAGACGAAAAGTTTGAGACAGACATTGAAAGCCTTGGCTCACGTATATGGATAGCCAAAATAGCCAATCCTGCCACTTATAACCGTATGAGATATGCGCTACAGGATCTTGGGAATGCTAAATCTTTGAGTCAGTTACAGCAGGTTGTAGCTGGTGTGCGACCACCAGCGGAATTATTAGACAAAGCGAAATTGCTTCATGAGGGGAAGTATTTTGACGAAACTCTGAATGATCCACAGAAAAAAGCAGTTAGCAGTTCAATTCAAAATGAATTGTCAGTCATACATGGGCCGCCTGGAACAGGAAAAACCTACACTCTAATTGAAATTATCCGCCAGCTTGTAGCTCGTGGAGAGCGTGTTTTGGTGTGTGGACCGTCAAATATATCAGTCGATAATATCCTCGAAAGATTGCATGGTCATATTAAGGGTAATCAATTACTTCGCCTGGGACACCCAGCAAGACTTCTTCCGACCAATCTATTGCATTCCATCGATATTGTATCCAAAAGCTGTAACCAGGGTGAAGTCATCAGGGATATTCGTCAAGAGATAGATTCAAATCTTTCTCGAGTCAGGAAAACCAAATCTGGCCGAGACCGTCGTGAAATATATTCCGAGGTCAAACAACTACGCAAAGAATATCGATCTCGAGAAAAGGCTGTTCTGTCTGACCTCATAATGGAATCGCGAGTGGTAGTTAGTACTTTACATGGAGCGGGTTCCTATAGCATTAAAAATGCAGTGTCGAAACTTGGTGGAAGGCCGTTATTTGATACGATAATTATAGACGAAGTATCGCAATCACTTGAACCCCAATGTTGGATCCCCATCATGATGTGTCTAGATGCAAAGCGATTGATCATAGCTGGTGACAATAAACAACTGCCACCGATCGTGAAAACTAAGCATTCACCACACAAGAAAGTCCTTGAAACAACGATATTCGATAGATTGGTATCAAGTTATGGTGACAGTATAAGAATTCTTCTTTCAATCCAATACCGAATGCACCAGTCCATCATGGAGTTTCCATCCTATCAACTCTATGGCAATCAATTGGTAGCTCACGATTCAGTTGCTCAACGTCTGTTACACGATATAGAAGGGGTTGAGTCGGATGACTATACTTCAACGCCATTTGTCTGGCTCGACACTCAAGGGGGAGACTATTTTGAAACAACTCCTCAGGATGACAATGACATTAATTCGAGTAGATTGAACGAAAACGAAGCATACCTATTGAAAAAATATGTTACAGGATTATTACAAAAAGGAGTGCAACAAACAGATATTGGAATTATTTCTCCATATAATGCACAGGTTGGATTACTGAAATCTATTTTGAGCGAGTTCCCAGACTTGGAAATTTCTTCAGTTGATGGGTTTCAAGGGCGAGAGAAGGAAGCTATAGTCATGTCAATGGTTCGCAGCAATGACTCAAAAGAAGTTGGCTTCTTGAGCGAAGATCGTAGAATTAATGTCGCCATCACCAGACCAAAACGACATTTGTGTATTATAGGAGATATGACAACCATCTCTAGTACTCCTTTCCTAAAGGCCTGGACTGAGTGGGCAGAGCAAAATGCTGATATAGAATATCCCGATGTAGGTGATTTATAATAGTACAATAGATACACTCCAGTCCATCTGCCCCTCGCTGCTTTATCCAAGCTAGTCAGATTTCTCGGGCAGCCATAACGTCAAATCCGTATTTGCAGTTGCAAGTAACATAGTTTTAGGACTGAATGCTAGGATCGACGGTGTACTTGTAGAATCTATGGATCCAAGAGGTTCCAGTATAATACCCGGTTCCTTGATTCTGTTTGTATCCCATATTATCACCTTGTTGTTATTTGATCCACCGAACACATATCTACCATCAACAGAAAACGAAGTATGACTTAGAGGAGATGATTTTCGAGTCATTATTGGAATGTGACCCTTTAGAGTAGCAGATAGCTCCCCCAGATATGCATCATACAAGTAATGGGCATCTCCATCAGTGGTTATCAGGATGAATTTGCCATTGTTGGAGAACTCTATCTTACACCATACAGCTTGTGAAGGAACTGAAAAGGTCAGAAATGGCTTGTTCTCATAGGCCTTTACATCGTAAACTGACACATGCCCCAAAGTCTGAGATGCAACTGCGAATATTATCGCCTGGGCATCAAACGCTACCAAAGATGGGCCCGGGATATTCAGCAGGCCATGGCAAGTTGGAGATCTCAGATCCCACAGTCGTACAGAATGATCCAAAGATGCTGAAAGAAGTCTATCCTCAGTTGGTGACACCTCAATTGCTGTGACAAGATCTTTATGTCCTCTGAAGTATCGCACATACCGATTGTCATGCAGTGAAAGGTACCGTATCGTATTTTCTTCCTTGGTTGATGTATAAACACAGTCCATCGAGTTATGGGTGAATCTCACAATATTTGCACCATATTTCTTACTAAATATAGTCTTATTGTGCTTGCCTGTTCGGCAATCATAGAATTGGATCGATTCGTCGTCGCGGGAGGCTGTCAGGCAGTACAGACCGGAATCATCAAAGTCCAAACTAGAAACCTCGGCATTTTCACTGTGATAACGCAGAGTCTTTGCAGGTCGAAATGAACCAACTGTCTCATCATTGAAAGGTATAGCTGATGATGACATGACTTTGCACTCTTGCTCTGCTCTGTGCAGATTCTGATTCGAGATCAACCTACTCTCCTATCTGTTATATGCTACTTCAAATTGTCAGTCCTTTAATCGCATGACGATCCTCTGGCGAGTCAACGCCTCCACACTGGAGGCTGTTTTCAACCTGATAACGTCCACTGGGAATATCAAACTATTGTCAACGTTATTATTTCCGATCCCAAATTTATTGTTACACATAATGGGAACTGTATGTTTCGAGAGTGATCGCTGATGCTAACCAAAGATTGGTAGACTTTTTCATTATTCTGTTGATTTGGTGCTAGTTTCAGCCGTTATGGCAGGAGTCCGTCGGTCAACTGGTCTAACGTGAGTAGATAGGATTGTAGAAGTCATTAACAACAGTGTGAAGACTCGAGAGATTGAGTCTAAAGATACAAAGACTTTTGTCGAGCGATATCTTGATGTCGGTGAATGGGTTTTTGATACTAGTGTGGCATTTATGGGTTCATCCGATTATTTTGAACGTCGACACTAGTGTATATGATAGCTATAGTATTCTCGTATAGGTAAATGGTATTCTCTTTTCTGGGTATATCGACGACTAAGTTAATTAGTAGCCATACAGGTGCGCAAAGCTATACTACACAAAGGGTGGCGGCTCATCATCCAGATCAGACATGGTATGGAACATCCTCTAGGCGAAACAATGGTGATCATCCAACTCAAACGCCATGCAAATCCTTAAGATCTTTCAAATTAGAGACTTAGTATTGTTTCTTGTGAGATTTCTACTGACTGCCAGCATCTCTTGTCGTAATCGTTATATATTCCGTATCCGCACTTTAAACCACCCTGCTGCTGGGATGTTGATATAGCCCTGAATAACCTCAATTGATTCTATATAGAAGGATGCAAATATGTGATATAAAAGCTACTCATTAATATCACAAATAATCATTGGTATCCTTTGAGTTTGGCTATAAACTCTGATGTTCTCGAAGAACTTTAGGGTGAAAAGAAGTAATTCTAAGAAAATAGTACGAACAAAACGACGTCTCGATCAGATTTAATATTGATAATCTATACAATATAGATATATATATATATATATATATGTACATATGATCCATATATATGGTCAAGATATGGTTATCTGCTGTACATCGCTACTACAAGCATAAGCTAATTTACTCTGCAGATGCATGCAACGTTAATTCTGGCAAGGCTGTAGGAATCCATGTATCTAGATAAACTAGAAAATACTAGGCAATAGCAAACAAATTGAAAACAAGCTATCGCGATAATTCCCAGCGCCAAGTCAAATTATATATTGGTTCATTCCTTTCTGAACGACAGTGCCATTCTTTACCCTCAAAAATCGCTACGCGAGAATTGGGTCGTTGTACGAAGTCAAGAAAGAAAGCAGCCTCCTATCAAAGATCTTATATAGAAGCGATACCTAAAGACATTCAAGAACAAATAAATATATACTGATAAAATAGTGAGGGTATTTATTATCTGATTTGTCTGATTTAGTCTGGCATCAGATCAAAATATTTGGCACGTTAATCTCTCTCAGCCGTATACGTACGCAACTTTTCAACTTACCACACTATGGAGGAGACTCCACAAAAATATATAGATCTCGTAAAATGGATGATCCAGAATAATATAAGCTTCAGCCAGAGTGTACATGTCAAAACATCATCTCTTGGAGGCTACGGGGTATATACCAATAAGGATATCAAGTCTGGTACGGTACTTTTACAAGTTCCGAAAAGCATGGTTCTATCACCGGTGACTTGTGGTATCTCCAATCTTCTAGATGATCATGAAATCGATGGCATGAATGGATTGACGCTGGCTTATATGTTTGAGCAGTGCCAAGGAAAGGATTCCCCTTGGTATGAATTTCTTTGCAGCATAGACAATGGCACTGAGCATGTTAGTGATCTACTTCCTCGATTCTGGCCTGCTGAACAGCGAAGCCTTTTTAAAGGTACCGAACTAGAATACATGGGTGGTCTTGATGAACAAGAAGTCATCGATACTTACAATGAAATCATTGAGCCCTTTGTTAAGGCTCATAGACAGCTATTTCCCATTCCTCAACACCACACTTATCAAGGGTATAAAGATGCCTTATATAATGTGTGTTCTAGAGCTTTCGATGTAGACGAGTATCGAGGTCTATCCTTGGTTCCTGGTGCTTGCCTATTTAATCATAGTGACAAAGAGCATGTCCATTTCGAGTCGAATGGAGATGTTTGCGAGAGCTGTGGTGCTGCAGAATTTTGTGAGCATATTGCATTTAACGAGATAGAGAATGCCCGAATAATGAGTCAAGATGGCCAGTCGGATGATAATGATGATGATTTTGAAGATATCGAAGAAGAAGTCGATGCTCTTGTTATTGATGATGATATGATGAAGGAGGAACATGGCATTTACCACCGATCTGAGGATGATGATGACGATTCCAAACACGATCACGATCACGATCACGAGCACGATCACGAGCACAATCATGACCCTGACCATGACCATGACCATGATCATGATCACAACGACAGCGATGACAACGAAAATGATGAGGAAGAAGAAGAAGAAGAAGAAGAAGATGTTTGCGAAATTGTCGCTATCCGCAAAATTCCCAAGGGTAAAGAAATCTTCAATAGCTACGGAGAGTATGTTAATGGCGTTCTCTTATCCAGATACGGATTTGCAATTTGGGACAACCAACATGAAACTGTTAATTTAGGACCAGAATTGCTGAAATACGCAAAAGAAAAAGACATGAAGGCAAGGACCAAGTGGTGGTCAAAGCATTTCTATCAATGTATCTTTGATTGTGACCCTGAAAAATATGAGGAACTGCTCCAAAGTGAAGATGTGGAAGCATTACCTCCCCCACCGGAGTCTTTAACTTGGAAGGAGACATTGGAAGTTCTCAGTAGTGGTCAGCCGACACCGGGTTTGATCTTATTTGCAAATTTATTATTCTTGTCTCCAAGAAAGTTTCTTCTCCTGCAAAAAGAAGCCAAGCGAGGCAAATATTCGTCATTACCAGCAGGTTCTGAAGGTGCTCGATTGTTATACAGCATGGCAAGTAAAAAGTTGTCTGGATACAACGATGGTGGACTGACCAGCGATGATTATAAGAAGCTTATTTCGGATAAAGCTTCAGCTTCTCACCAGAAACTCGCATTCACCGTCATTGGTACCGAAAAGCTGGTACTAGAAAGACTCCTGAAAAACCTGTAACGAGGAAATAAATACACAATGCTACAATTAATATTTAGCTGGATCCTTTTTTTCTGTTTCTTTTCATTACTTGGAAGGTGGCGGAGGAGGAATGGAGTGTGATGCCGTCAACTTTGCTCCTGCTTCTGTTGCTGGTGCTGCCTTCCTTTCTCTATCACGTCGTCGTCGCTTCTTGGCCTCGAAATCGTGCCATTCTCCAATTTTATCGAGATCAATTGCTTCCAAGGGCGGATCCTCCTGAAAGTATTTGTGTTTCAGGCAGTCCTGACATGAATATCGAGTTTCAGGATTGAGACTAAGCATCTTTTTAGCCAAGTCTAATGTAGCTTCTGTCATACCGATGGATCCATATTTGTCTTTAAATACATCAAGCTTGACAGTCTTATTAAATAGAATCTGATACCAAGGAAGATTTTGAACTTCGGGCCAGTTTTGGCCTGTAGGCGTGCCCATAATATTGTAGATTGATGCCAATTGTGAAATCTCATCCTGGCCCTGGAACATCGCTTTTTTGGTAAAAAACTCCACAAGAAGGCATCCCATTCCCCATACATCAATAGGTGTTGAATAAACGGTAGCTCCCAGAAGCAGTTCGGGGGGTCGATACCACAAAGTGATAACACGGTTAGTGTAGTGTGCACTCGGATTATGAAGATCGATTTTCCTTGCCAGTCCAAAATCAGCCAACTTGACTATACCGGAGTTATCAACTAAAATATTAGATCCCTTGATATCCCTATGCAAGATACCCTTGTGATGAAGATATGATAATCCATCCATCATTTGATGAAACAGAAATTTGATATTTCCAGTTGTCAATTTTAGTTCGGGATGGGCCAGTAAACCTGCAAGGTCATGGTCCATGTATTCGAATACCATATATATATTTCCTTCTTCAATCATCATCTCCTGAAGTGACACAATATTGCTGTGACGAAGAGATTGTAAAAGCTTAATCTCTCGAATGGCAGTTATGGGCATTCCCTCTCGTTCTGATTCCATTCGGAGACGTTTCAAAGCAACAGTTCTATTTGTGTCAGCATTTTGAGATTTGTAGACCTTTCCATATGTGCCTTCACCAACCTGTACAAGACGTTGGTATACGGAAGATGACCGATAAGTAACTGGCTGAAAAGGCTCCCGAAGAGGTTCAGAGGACTGGCTGGTGTCCACATCCTGTGAAATTTCAGCTTCGCTTTGTAGTGCAGTATCTCGTCTATCATCATTATCCTTCCATTTTGCTTTTTTCCGGAAAGAATTACTGTTATTCCTATCAAAATTCCCAGGACGTTTCGGTGGCCCGTTGTTTTTCTTTTCATTCTTGCCAGACCACTTATTTTCACTTCGATCATTTTCAGTCCTTTTAGGGTGAGAGCTATCACTCTCATTTGTAATTTTATCGTTACTGAACCTTCGTTCCTTGTGGTCATGATCCCAGTGATTGGAAGGCCTATGATTTTTGAAATCCCTGGTCCTATTATTTTGATTCCTCCAGTTTGAATGATGTTGTTGCTGGTCGCCGGCGTTCTGGCGGTTGCCGTGGCCCTTAAATGGCTCGCCTTCAGTTTTACCATTGCTGTTATGATACCCATCATTCCCATCCTTGCGTCGATTGCGATTCTGTTGCCCGAACTGAATGCTGACCTTACTCCTATTTTGGTTCTGATTATTGCCTTGTTTCTGCTGCGATCCTGCTTGCCCGTTACGCCTTGCTTCAGGAGACTTTTTTATATCACTTCCATTGGCACTTCGATCCTCATCAGAATAATGCTCTACGTTATTAGGCCCATTAAAAAATCAAAAAAATGACATATCAAACTCATTAGCGTAGTGGCACATGCTCATACGAGCATGGATTTACGGTCTTTATATGAACGTATCTACATAGCAAATTGAGTAAAATTTCTACGATCCGCAATCATGAACCGAACCCCCCCTGAAATGGAAAATACGATTCATAACTGGTAACACACAAACTTTCACTTACCATTGGAAGAATTCTCTGGACGGTTGTTGTTGGCCCTGTGTCGTTTCCGTCGATTCTTGTTGCCATTTGCCATTAAAGCTGCAGGACCAGTTGGAGGTGGTCCTGCCATGACGACTTTGATATTGCAATCCTTCGACAAGCTTGGATTGAAAAACAATGTATTTTACAGGTCCTCAAAAATGTAGAGTTCCGAAATTGAACGTGCTATTTGCCGAAGATAATACTGTCCCTGGTCTGATGAATCCAAAGTAGTAAATCCAAACGTTTGAAGAAGTCAAGATTAAGTCTGCTGGGCAAAATTAATGCGGAGAGCAGATGACGCAGGGTAACCATATCACGTGGCTCGATTTTAATGGGTACATTGATTGTTTCAATACGATCATATTGTTCAAACAATTAATCTTTTGAAACAAGGTCTGTAAAATAAATTCTGTTGTGAAACCAAAAAATGGAAGATTGCACCTGTATTTGTTGAAGAAAATCAATTGGTACCATACTATCTACATGATGTGCCATCCAATATTCTGTTTACTACCTAGCCCTTATCTTATCAAATTGGAGCTATCAAAGCAATAAGAACAAAATAATAAAAAAGTATTTCTATATATCATTCATCTACAAATGAAGTTTATAATAAATTGTCTGGAATTTCAAGGCTATATATTACAATGTTGATGCGATCACCTCGGTACGATCGCTTTGGCATTCATCATCAGAAACTGAAAGCTAACAATGCAAGATTCCGTAAGTAGAAATGGGCGCGTAAACATCAGGGTCTGGCTTTCTGACGATCGATATAAACTTGGAAGCTGGTTGGACTAGTCAATCTCGATCACACTAAGGTAGAATGAGCACAGGACTTTTACCATCAGTGAAACTGGTGGCGCCACGTCCCATTACTGCCACCAAACAACATCATCAAGTACTTGGTTCGCCAATGGTAGCCAAGCCTACTGAAGATGATTGCATTGAAAGCTCTGCTCCAAGCACCCCGCACAGACAACTATTGTATCCGGAACCGGCTGACGAGCTGTATGCGATCATGAAAAGTTCATCTCTCAAAGCCAATAGCACATATATTGGCAATAGCATATATAACACATCTTCACCAGACCGGGTGGATAGAGACCGGCCATCACCAGACCGAGGGTTGACACCTTCGTTTGTGCAATCTCCAATCGCCAGAATCACTCGCAATCCCATCATAGCAAATTCTGCCTTCAGCGAAATAGGCCCGAACCAAAATGCATCATGACCAAGCCTTAAAAAACTGTAGCTTAAATTAAATGCTATACTAATACATGAGTTGTTCCAAAATAATAAAAATAATTTAAAAAAAAGATAATAAATAAATAAGGACGACGATGACCCTCATGAAGAAGCAGCAGCAACAGAAGTAGCCTTATCCATCTTGTGAGATAGGAAGTTAAGTAGCATCACATGAAGATGGGGCCGCCTAATGGGCTTGGCAAGAAACTGATCCATACCAGCCTCCAAACAATCATCTACGTTGGAAGTATCTGCAAAAGCTGACACTCCAACAATAGGCCCATCAAATAACAATTCCTTTCGAATGCATCTGGTTGCCTGCAATCCATCCATTTGGGGCATCTGCACGTCCATAAACACGATATCATACGGAATACCAGCTTGTCCCGATCGGCGAATCTCTTCAACAGCCTCGAGACCATCATTAGCAATAACCACATCCTCAATGCCCTCCAGCTTCAACATCCTAACCATCACCTCTTGATTTACCTTATTGTCTTCGGCAACAAGCACTGAAACAGGCACTGTGATCTTGCGGTCATCGCCACGATGCGAGGCATACCTAGGCATTGGTGGTCTCTGCTTGGATTTTTCGCTATCCATAGACAATAAATCTGGTGCACTAGCATTAGTGGTACCATTCTCAATAGGGGTTGTCACGGTTGTAGTGGTAGGAGTAAACACTCGAACATCGCTGTAATTTCTATTAATTGCTCGAGTGTGAACATCTTCAACCTCTTCTTCCACTTGTCTTTCAATAGCCATATTATAACTCTCGTATTCTGGCCAATCTTCCACCGTAGCAAGATCTGCGTAGACATATCGCGACCCATCCTTCACTACTCTAAGAGGGACCCTGAAAGTAAAAGTAGACCCTTTTCCCAGGTCGGAGTCTACTTTGACTGAGCCATGCATCATTGTAGCTAGTTGCCTACAGATAGACAGCCCGAGACCAGCACCTCCCTTCCTTTCAGCCAACTCAAGATCTCCTTGGACAAATGCCTCGAATATCTTACTCTGTAAATGTGGTGCAATACCTGGTCCATTATCCGTTACCTGAAAAATCACTTCGGCAACATCAATATCTTGGTCCACGCTGGACGATGTGTTTGACCATTCATCCATTGCTTTCATGACAACGCCCCCAGTACTGTCATGCGAGGATGACACTTCCATGTCATCGTGACTAGTTTCAGACTCACTGAGATCTTTCCCTGTGAACGTGCTGCCAGCAACTTTAACTGATGTCTCTGAAGGAAGTTCGCTTGGATATTTCCGAATCGTTCTATCCGGTAGCATATAATCCCCCTTTTCACTAAGAACAAGCTGAGAGTTTCTGCTCGTTGAATCATCCTTTGCAGAAGCTGTAGCAGTTCTAGAGCTCAGAATTCCTGATACAGTTACTGCAACAGATCCACCAGCAGGTGTAAACTTAAGACTATTTGACACCAAGTTTATCACCACTTGTAAGATTCGATTGACATCACCAAAAAGTACAATATGGTTAAGGCTATCTGTGAGACAATCGACAGTGAGATTAATTCGCAGGTTCTTGCTCTGCTCAATAAAAATCGCATTCAACTGTGTTAATGCTTCAGGTATCATGAACTCCTTTTCTTGTACATCTATTTTGCCAACTTGATTCTTTGAAAACGTTAATAAATCTGTGAGCAAGTGTAATAGGAGCTCACCAGATTTGAAAATAACTTTTAACGATTCTTGAATCTTTTTAGGATCCTCCTCATCCATGCTAACTTCTGTCATTCCAAGAATTCCATTCAGAGGTGTTCTCAACTCATGGGTGATGTTTGCAATAAACAAGGATTTAGCCTCATTAGCACTTTCAGCCACCATTCTGGCACCTTCAATCTCTCTAGTCCTTTGCTCTACTCTTTCCTCGAGAATGGCATATTGCTTACGAAGCTCATCAGTCATCTCATTGAACTTATCCGTGAGATCCGTTAGTTCATCCCTGATGCGACGTCTAACAATAACCTTATCAGGGATACGAAATCCGGTTGACGTAGCCGAAAATGCTCTACCAGAATGAGAAGGTACTTTTTTCCATGGCATATACCACAACCTATGCGTAGTAGCTGATGAGTATGTCACTGCCGACCTCTTTCTAAGTTTCTGTAATGCCGAGTTCCAAAGCCCTCGCCGACTAGTGCTGCGGCCAAAACCACGTATATCATCGTCATCGTCATCATCACTTAGCTTTTCTATGTAAGTCTGCGTTGATTGCTCGGTAGCAGACTGCAGACGTATGATGGGTTTCACAGCCCAGCTACTTAATAGTAGCGTTATTACAAATGTTGCAACTCCGATTGAAAAAACAGCGATCAACAACATGTTCCTTAGCCGATATAGCGGTGCATAAATTGTTCCTCGACTTTGATATACAACAACAGCCCATCTCTGATTCAAAGCACTGACAGGAGCAGATCCTACCGATACCTTACCAAAATTCACCTTAAAATCAATAAATGAGCCAGGGAATCCATCTAAAGCCTGCAAATCAAATGTATACAACGGGAATGTATAATTTATAGCACACTCAGCACAGGACAACCCAAATTCTTGGGAAATTGGCAATACATAGTGCCCAAACGGAGTCATAGTTCCATTTAGCAGTGAAACTTGTTCAATGATCCCCATAGAGCCAGTATCTTCCAGACCATTAGGATCATTAACCACACTCCTTATTGGTTTGACTGACGTTACTACTGTGATGTATCCAACATTATTACTGCGAGACGCAGTTCCCCCAAGCACATTTCGGAATTCAAACTCTGGGTTGTTTTCGGTCACTAATCGTGTAAACGATAAATAATATTTGTCTTTAACAGCAATCGGCCCGATCATATATGCATCAAACTCTGTTGTATAGTTTGATAGAACTGTGGTATTTTGATAACCCGCCGGGAATAAGATGTCGGGGAATGTCAGATTTGCGGCCGAGTTTGGACTGATGATGGACGCGACCTTTCTCAAGTTAAGTGTATAGAATGACATGGCCAACACATCATCAGTTGATTCAACAGACAAAACTGCCTGTCGAAGGTTCGAATCGTCTGAGGATACTTCGCCCTGTTTATAGTACGTAGCCAGCAAGTTCTGAACAAAGCTCCGACTGCTCAACAAGATAGTTTGACCCACAAGAGTGCCGATCGCCTGTTCCACTTGCGCCGACTTCATTTGGGCTATAACTTTAAGCTTATCCTGTCGCAAGTCAATCACCAACTCTCGATTTACAATGAACTTTAGTTAGCTTGGATTCAAAAATGAATAATCACCAAACGAAGAAAGGCAGAACTTTGTTTCAAAGCACTAACAAAAAACAACCTTCCAACATTTTCAACACATACGGTAGCTACTGACAAAACGCCTAAACTGAACAGGGCTGCTACGCATACTATAATACTCAGCTGGGATTTAATCCCCAACCAGACCCTGCCCCGTAGCAGTCTCATGTTTATAACCTGGCTTGGAACTGGCCCTGTTATCCAAGTAACGCTATGTTTTTTTGTGGAGCGAGAGGTTTGTCCCTACCGACTATGACGTCGATATACGTTCGTACAACTAGGGCATGGGTGATGATTAAGCTGGAGTATACTAATGACTAATCAAGATGATAACTGCATGATTTCTTGATTTATATTCCATATAGTGATATTGTGGTAGATGATAGTGTCATCATGTCGGTCTTCGTTGATTCTACACCATATTCCACTAAGAATGATCGTACTGATATCTGGCGGCTAATTAGATGTGCGCTATTTTACTTTTTTTTGGTTTACACGGCTCAGCCGAACAGATGCCTGAGTCACCTATCTCGCCAGCTCTAGCCAATCTGCAGGGCGCTAATAATGCAGAATACATCTGACATTCTCCATTGGGAAGAAGGATATATATAACCCGCGGGCACTCACAGCACTTATAATTGATTAAAATTCCATTTCTAATTTCACGTACTTTAACAAAATGTTTATCCCAAAATATTACGCTGAAAACGATGTGGAACAACATATCGCATTGATCAAGAAGTATCCTCTTGGTACTATTGTCACCAATGGGTCTAATGGGTTAGTTGCAAACCATATCCCGTTTTTAGTTGATCTAGTTGATGGTGAGCTTGTTCTTCGAGCACATTATGCACGTGCCAATGGGCAGAACATCGATTTCAGGAATTGTGAAGAGGTTTTGATTATATTCCAAGGTCTGGATGACTATGTCAGTCCATCTTGGTACAAGCAGACCAAGCCAACCACTGGGAAAGCAGTACCGACATGGGATTTTGCAACTGTTCACGTTTATGGTAAGCCTAAAGTTATTGAAGATGGCAAATGGATCTATCAGCAATTGACTGATTTAACTGCTGTCCATGAGGGTACTCGACCCAAACCTTGGACAATTGATGAAGCTCCGGAATCTTACACAAACCTGCTGCGAAAGGCAATCTGGGGTCTGGAGATCCGTGCCACTAAAGTAGAGGGCAAATGGAAGATGTCTCAAAACCTTCCAGCTGCTGATATTGCCGGAGTCATCGATGGGTTTAAGCAACAGGGTGATAAGGGTGAAGAGCTTGCGACTGTGGTCAAAGAAACTGTGGACAGAGCTCAGGCTGTCAAACACTGATGAGTTGAAAAACATATTTCCAGGGTTTGAGATAGACTGCTAACCAATACTGGTATTGGAGCTTCAACAGCAATTCAAGTTTTATAATTAACTTATAAATAACCGTGCAACTAATTTATTATTATTTATTCCCACGCTGTACCACTATATAGTACCATATTCAGGGTCTCCTCGTGTGAGTCGGATGAACTTGTCGCAAACGGGAATCTCATCCTCTAGATGTCCAACAGCTATGACAGTATCGTCATATTCATCCATAAAGCTCTTGCACTCGTCGATCCGGTCTTCAGACATTGCAGAGAATGCTTCATCCAGAATTACCAGATCTGGCTTTTTGACAATGCTTCGCAAAAAGAGCGCTACTTTTTGTTCACTTATAGATAACTGCGACAGTACTGCATCACCATCAAGATTGAACTGCCTTAGTAAGATATTAATTCTGTCCTGTTGCTGTTGGGTGTACTTTTTGAGTGGGAGAAACGATCCCACCACAAATCCAGTTGAAAGAGTCTCCCGGATTGTTAAGTTTTTGGGGAATAACGAATGGATTTCTGGCGAAACATGTCCAATATGCTCATTGATTGAAAAATAACTTTGCTTTCCAGTCTGGCGCTTTTCTCCAAACATTGACACCTTTGGATTCCACGATTGAGGATGGTCAGCAGTTAGCATTGCCAACAATGTACTCTTTCCACTACCATTATCACCTCTAAGATGCCATTTTTCTCCCCGTCGTACTCGCCAGTTCAAATCCGAAAATATTCCTTCCCCTTTATAAGACACAGACACTCCCTGCAGATCAATGACCAGCTCATTGGATTGCTGCCTTTTTGTTCGCTCCAACTTGCGAATCTTTGCTACCTGGATCGACTCATTATGTTGGCGACGCATGTCTTCTAAGTAAGGCGATACCTCATCAACCGTTCCTTGGATTGATATGCCATCTCTGTCAGTAACTGCAACATGAGTGATCCAAGTTGGGAAAGGATCTTGGTATCGCAGACCTAAAACGACATGAGGATTGGGGGGTAGTTGTTGGAGTAAATCTGAAGTCTGTTTCCTGCTTTGAGGGTCCAATCCCACAAATGGCTCGTCTACAAGTAGTAATTGGGGGAATCGTAGAAGTGCACGAGCCAATCTAGCTCGCCTACTTTGACCATTACTCAATCCAACTACCCACCTATGTTCTATACCTTTAAGAGAGAATTTGCGTAGTACATCATCAACAGTACTCTGGTCATTGTGTACTCGTAATAGGAACTCATTAAGAGTATAGTCAAATTCTTCCCGCAATGATTCATATCTGGCAGATAAATGTGGTGCATTGACTTCGGGATTAGAAAACTCAATTAGTTGAGTCACTTGCGAAGGCCATACCGATCCTTTTAAGAAAGGATATTTTTGAGCCAATGGGGGCTCTACGACATATTTTGACGCTAAAACTTCAAGGATTTCTGTTTTCCTCGGTCCAGTGATGGCCCATCGCTGGTGAGCACCAATATCCAGTGAAATTGGATTCTTAAATACTGCCTTACGGGTACCCTCGCCTAGCAACCGGAACAGCGCCTTGTCAATTGTTATAATCGACATTATCCACAAACTTGAATGTCCACAAACACTCTATCCAACTGACTGTAAGTCCGGAAATCCAATCCAAGGTGACTCACAAATTTTGTGGGGCGTTGGCATGTCAGATCTGTTTACTCGTATCTTGACGTTTCCATGCATGATTGCATCGACAGCCCATACCGCAGAACATCGCATGCAGGATTCAAAAAAAACACTAGAAATAACTCAATGTTGGCCCTGTTATTTGAGCAGGACTGTATATGAATTCTTATATAACGTTAAAAAGATTGTCATCTCTTAAGAAAAGCAATGACATAAACACTTCCTCCTGATACTAGTGATATCGGAAAGACAACATCAGTAGTCAAAGCTATTGCTTGATTTCAAAACAAAAGATAAACAAATTAATAAACAATTAAGAACGACCTGTGATTAAAGAGACTTTTGCTAGCAAACTTAACGTGATAGTATGTGCATATGTGTATCTGCAAAGTAATCTTTATCTGATGCGCCATTTCTTTTATCAAATATATATTATATTTTGTTGTTCGACACTATTGCCACCATATGTTATGAGAGGGCACCAGTTGATTCCTACCGACTTCTTTTTTAAAAATGATTCAAGAACTAAGCCTCTTTATCTAATTTTTCTTAACTATGTGATGCTTGATCCGGCCCTGTAGTTTCTAGGCACACTATGAGGCTGATATTTTTTCACATTTTGATAAAATGTAACTCATGTGTTCAGGGTTGTTTCTAAGCTCTTTCAGGGGTGCAGGGATCGACCAGTTTCGTGATATCATGCGGGTGTTGGTTATGGGTATTTCTGAATTGGCTTTCAACCTGTCCTAAATACTTTCAAAATATATCTGAATCAGATATACCATATAATTGCTTACGACATAATAAACGGTAAATAATGTCTATATCGTTAGCTTAGAGTGATGAATAAATGAGCTACTACTACATGACAGCCTAGTACCTCTCGTATGAATTTTCTGTTGTTTCGTTGTCGTCTTTGCAATACAGGTCTGGATTTCACTTCGTTCCTTACGCGGGTAGATCCTCCGGCCATTCGAGGGAAGCTAAGAACAAAAGTCTCAAACACTGCACGAACCATAACTGTGTAATATTTGACGGTGGCTATGTAATCATTGAGCAGCCGCGGACAGCTTGTAGCCCAGATGCGGCTGGTACCTGAAGATTATGCAATGTGGGCCGCACCACTAGTGGCGCTATCGTGGGGAATCATCGACTGCCTGCTAATTTCTCTCACACTGGCTTCTCACAAGTTGCGCTTGATTTGCTGTTCCTGTCCGTTCAACTCGAATAAAGCAGAAAGATCCTGAATTAGGCTGCGATGCCTCCAGAAAATAGTGCCGGCAGAGGCAGCCTTAACCCAAGCACGCTGCCAGATTTCTTGAAGCCCGCCTATGAAGCAAAGTTGCGTGCACGTAGAGCGGGTCTTGAGCAGCCCTCTCCTTTTTCAATCAAGGGAAGGATTCCTAGACGTCATGATCCTTTGGATATCTTGAAAGAAGCTATGGAGAAAGTAGCGCAACTTTCGGTTGCTATTGACCAAGACATTGACGTTGTCAATCAGATAATAGAATTTCAACAGCGAGAGGATGCTGGTTACGAAGCCGTAGCAGATAAATACTTAGATGCCATTAGGGATGCTAAACAACGATCTTACCGCTGGGAAGATGACAGTGGCTCTTACAAGTCAAAGGTGTGTACTAGTATCATGAAGATCAATTAAACTAACTCAGTACCAACATATCGATCCACACTCTCGGGGATCAGCATCAGACCTTGTGCAGCAACAGCAACCACAAAATGTGGTCAGCAGTCAGCTGGCTTATGGATCTGGGCCAAGTTCTCATATGTTTTCTTCGAGCAAGCGGGTGCCCATGTCACCATTGAACAAGGCGTTTCATGGATCCAGACAGAAGACTTGGGAAGCAGTACATGTGCCTGGGCCTATCCCACTAAAGCTGGCAAATGATCTTGAGGAGGCCAATACCCGAATTGCGGACCAAATTGCATTCTTTGAGCAGTCTCTGCGTGATGGGCGTTCAGAATCTGCACTGAGACAACGGGAAATCCATGAGGCCGAACTGCAAACTATCAGTGACAGTATTGAATTACGAAAACAAGGGTTTTTGACCCTTGAGCGTATTATGGGATCCTTAAGGATGGAGCTTGTGAATCCACCAAACCAACGGGAAGCACACGCTGCATGTGTGGACGAAGACGCATATGTATGTACCTGTATCATAACTGGATCTTTAAACCTAACTCAGCACACACCTAATGGAAAATCTGGATTTACGCCTGTGTTCCCACATGATAAGCAGCAGCAGAATCAACAATATGTAGCTAGCCGTCTTTTGCATGGGGGATCACAACTGATTTCTCATCAGGGTGTACCGGCCCGCCTTCCAATTGAGCAATGTGTCACTAATATCGTTCCGAGGGTTGCTGAAGAGGGTGCACGGTTCCACCCTGCAACTGAGTTTAACGATGATAATGTCTCGAGAAACGTCTCAATGGCTAATGCGGGTGTTCTGTTCCACCCTGTACCAGCACCGATACCTGAATATGGTACCCAGCATGGCTCGAGTGATGTTTCTTTGTCTAATGAGGATGTTCATTTCCAGACTACCGCTGATAACAGAACTCATCATACTTCGGATGATATTTCTGTATCTAATGGCAGTGTTCCATGCTTTCCCGCAACTGGCTATAGTCAGCATCATGCTCGGAAAGAATCCGTGTCAGCAAATCATGAGAGCATATCTAATATCGATAATCTTTCATATCAATCAGGAAAGAGTCACGAGGGTTTTCAGGCGCATGATGACTATCAACAAAATGTCACTGAGCAACAAGATCACTATGGCAATGAACAAGGCAGAGAGAAGTATGGCAGCGAAGAGGATTACCAGCAAGAAGAAGAGGCTGATGATGATGAAGACTCCGATATCGTGGAAATCTTGTCCGATTCTGATGCGGAATACGATATTATTCCTGTGCCATCTTCAGCTCTCCCTGTTGAAGGATCTCTTGTTGATTATGGTCAGGTTTCTTTGTATAATGCAAATCAGGGGTCTCAGTTTAAACCTTCACTAGCTGATGACGATTCCGAGGAGTCAGACGACGTGTACGAAGGATTCGAGGAAGATATCAGCCTGGCAGATCTGAATAATGAAGAGGTTGAGGATGTCGACGAAGATGAAGATGAAATTGATGAAGACCACGGTTATCTCAGCCAGGAAGATCTTAATAATGAAGATGTTGAGAGCAGCGGCGAAGATGAAATTGATGAAATTGAGGGCAGCGACGAAGATGAAATTGATGAAATTGATGAAGACGACGTTGATATCGATGCTGATGATGAGCACGGGTTTTATATGGATGGTGAAGACATTCAGCCAATTGACGTGTCAATTGCTCATGAAGCAATAATGCGTATGCATCATTCCAGCTCGGTTCAGAATCTTATTACGGATCAGTATTACAATAATGACACCAATCATGAGGCGGCAGTGGATCAAGAGATCTTCGATTATGTTCCTTCTGATCTTCCTCAGATAATCTCTGCGTCGCAGTTGCTTGGAAATGCCTCTGGCAGCGTTGAGGCAACCGAGATTCGAGATAGCTTGAACGAAGAGACTGTTGACCAAGGCCTAAATGTCGAACTTCCTGAGAGATTCAATCCTTTCTATTCTGAAGCTGGTGATGCTAATAAGCTACAGTCCATTACAGATCAGGTTGCTAGGAAGATTGACAGGGGTGATCTCACTTTTTCTGCCGGTTCACCATCAGGTGCTGAAGTCGACGAACATACAAATTGTGAAATCATTCCTGACAACTCCCTGTTTGACCTTAGAACAGAGCTTTCTGAGTTATCTGATGATGACCAGGAACTTTCTGAGAAAGATGTTGACGGGGAAGATGATGACGTACCAGCTAATGTCAGCGCTCTTTTTGGAGAAGCTTCTGACATTTTCGGCCACTCCTCCTCGTTCGATGGTAAGTCTGGTGAAGGTGTGTCGAATGTGAGGCAAGGTTTCTTTGTGAATTTGTTTGGTAGCCCCTTGGCCCATGCTGAATCTTCCGATGCTGGTGAAAAGGTACTAAAATTAGGGCCTGCCGTTGATTTGTTCGGTGAACCCTCGCTTAGCGAAACATCCAAGGATGGTGAAAGTGTCCCGGATGTAAAGCCAGGGTTGTTTACCAATTTGTTCAGTGGCCAGTCCTCACCTGCAGGATCATTCCAGCCTGATGAAGACATACCAAATGAAGGGCCAGCAAATATATTAGACAGCAACTCTTCTCATAGCGAGTCAGATGCAGATGATGAAAATTTGCCTGCTATAAAGGAAGTCACCTATGAAACATCCACTCCTTCAGTGCCTTTGCGATCAGTTGTTGATCCAACGCTACCTTTGATTCAAATGGAGGAGGTAGGATCAACTGCTGTGGATACCATGAAATTGGAATATGATAACTTTTCAGGGCATAATGCCGAAGCTAAGCTTCATAGCCCTCTGTCATCCGAAGTTCCAACAACTCCGCTTGGTGATGGGTTGAGAAATGTAACCGTACAAGTTGTAACACCTGAGCATGGTGAAGCTGAGGGAACGCCTAAGCGCACACCAAGAAGCACACCTAGAGGTACACCGAAAGAGTCGGGTAGTTTGCATCGAACTCGAGTTCTCAGAAGTGGCATTGTCTACCAAGATAGCGATTCCAAAGTCGAAGGAACGCCTAAACGCACACCTAGGGGCACGCCTAGGGGCTCATCTAAAGAGTCAGCTAGTTTGCACCGGACTCGAGTTCTCAGAAGTGGTATTGTCTACGAAGATGGTGATTTTGATATACCATCAGAGGATGAAGCTGGAATTAATAAGGCATCCAAAAGGCAACACCCTGAAGAAGGTGATCGTTCCTTAGACGATGCAACGGAAGGGCATCAGGCAAAGAAACCCCGTGTTGATCAACCAGATCCAGCCAAAGAAGTGCTAGAACCTGTAGATAGCTCCAATATAACTAGCTCTGTGGATCTGCAAACGAAAGAATCGTTTAGACTTCGTTCTGATGATAATAATGATGGTCTTGGAGTGCTGAGCATGGATCCAACTGACATAGCTGTTGCTTCCTCTTCCCGAACCAAAGAAAACAATGCAGGCCAAAGTCCCAGTGCTGACGTCTCGCCTAGTCCTAAGGTAATGCCTGGAAAGGTAAATAAAAAGGTTGTCGCGCAATCCGGTGATATCGAGGATCAATCCTCAGACCGTTCTATGGATGAGTGGACTGCTGAAACGAAATCAGTAGCCAGCTCGGGAATTTCGAGAGAAAATGAGACTACTTCAAGAGCTGCAAAGCTTTTTGAAAGGTGGTCGCCACTAAAGTGGCCTCGAAATACCAAGCCGAATAAGAAATAGGAAAAGTATGGATGTGAAATGGATGCGCCAGCTTTTTGGACGGAAAAAAGAAGCAGGCCAGTCGAAGAGAAGCCAAATTGAAAGGAGACTTTTCGTCGATATCAGTATTCACTCTTCATCAATATTAACTTCTAGAGTTATAATGACCCATGTGCTGGGTGAGTTATGTTCTCCTATTGAAGTTCCTGAGATGCATATGAGGCATAAATAGACCTCAAATAATGAATTCACGAAGAAATTAATTTTTATATAGTAGTGTAATGATAGGTGATCGTAACAATAAGATTGATAAGATTTTAAAATCCAAAAAATTTCTCTATTATATTATATAATCTATATATAACAATGTCTTGTTTATTGTCAAGGGGTAAAACGCTCCAATGATTTCGGAGGTTTCAAATTAGGAGCAAATGCTCGGTAAGGGCTCTCCTATAGCAAAGAAGCTGTTGATATTGATCATTATTCCAACTACTGCTGTTACCGAATCTGAGACCACAGGTACTACCATCTTCCGTAATACCAATGCACGGGCCATAGCTGCCTGTGTACTGATAACATTAAGGTTTATGTGTAGCCGCGTCGCGGGGCCATGCACCCAGATAGGCCCTAGACGGCGTCACCCTGCCGCAACAGAATTGTTTTCACATACTAGCAGTCCCCCAGCTTAACTTCTTACACAACCCGCATAACCTTGTGCTGCCGTTCAAGAGGCCGAGTTTGAACGAATATTTGTTAAGTATCAAATAAGTCTTTCTCAGGATATACGCTTGACCTTCGAAAAACAAAAATAGTACTGCCTTTGATCCATATCAGTGTAATTGAATCCAGCCTGCCATGTCTGACCCGGAGTCCAATCCTGAGCAACCTAGTTACTCGCCTGCTCACTCCGACGAATACGACCCATCTGTGCCTCACATTGGCACTCCATCCTTGGACTCCACAGAAGCTGGTAAGGAACCAGATACCACTGCCACTTCCGTTCCAGATGAGTCCGTTTCACAGTCTGAAGAAGCTTTTGTGGAGCCAGACGTTGAGTCTGGTCCTGCTGCATCATCTGCTGCATCATCCGCTCCAGCAGACTCACAAACCACAGCAATCTCCTCTCTTGGCTCGGATGAACCAAAGCCTGAGCCAGCATCTGAATTTGTCCTCCCGTCGGAACAATCACAATCAATACCTCAATCGCCAGTAGAAAAAAGGGATGAAGAGGAAGATGACGATTACGATCCAGAATCTTTTGCTCCTTCTTTTGATGCTGAGGCATCTGAAACCACCACTACCAGTACCTCTACTACTAATGCCTCAACATCCGCGTCAGCAGCTTCCAATGCCAATAACCTCCTTGAATCTGTTTTAGCGCAGTATGGCGCGCCTACAAAGAATGGAGTAGAACCATCCGAAAAATCACAAGAGTTGCCCTCCACCGATCTTCACAAGCTCCTATCTAACATAGGGCCGAATGCTGACGAAGCCTCCACCTCAACAAAATCCAAACCAGCAGATGTGGACCTAGAGATGCCCATGAAGACGGACGAAAAAGCAGAATTTGACAAGTTCATGGCTGACGAACAAACTTACCTTGCTAATGGCCAGTGGGATCGTTTCCCTCCTCAATCCAGAATGTTTATTGGTAATTTAGCTACTGACCGTGTAACAAAAGCAGATGTATTCCGAATATTTCGAAGATATGGACGGATTGCTCAAATCTCCATAAAGCAGGCCTATGGATTTATCCAATATTATGATTCTGCCAGCTGTGCTGCTGCAATTGAGCATGAACAGGGTCGACCTCTTCGATCAGCGTTTCTTCATCTTGAGTTCTCAAAGCCCCAAAATTCAAGGAATAGTGGTGGTATGAACAATAGCAATAACAGGCGCAGATCTCGATCCCCGATGCGACGCACGGGTAGTAACAGCATTGGCATGGCTCCACGTAGACGATCGCGTGAGCGTGACCATTTCGATAATGACCGACGTGGTCGTGGACGAGATGGTGGTGGACGGCGATCTCCTCCACGATACGGAAGGGACAATTCCCCGCCGAGAAGAAAGGTGGATTGTGAAATCTTACTTTTAGATCGACTAGACAACGAGTATGTCAGCTACATTGAAAATGGATTGAGAAATTCGGGCATCAGAACTCATATCGATGACTTGTCGAGATCGAGAACTCCAGTCAGTACAGTTATTCAACAAATTGCGTATGATGGTGTGTATGGTGTTGTCATACTTGAATATGGTTTGCAGTCATCTGGTCTTGTAAATGTTCAAGTTTTCAAGAAAGGCGGCGAGGGATCTGTTAGATTCGATGAATATCTGAAGGTGACCCTTCAGGTTGCTTCGGAGCTTATCAACAGAGCAAGGATGGATGGCTCATCATATTCTAATTCTAATTCTAATCCGAGCTATCAGAGCGCCTCAAGGCCAATAGCAAATAGTTCCTCTTACCACAATAACAGTGGTAATGATAATCAAACTGCTAACTTACTTGGAACTTTGCAAAATATGGACCCTGAGTCTTTGCAAAAGGTATTGGCAGCTCTTCAACAACAGCAGCAACCCCAGCAGCAGATAATACCAGGGGGTGTCAGTTATGGAAGTGGTCAACAATATTCTCAGCCCGGAGCCTCGGGTTATGGAAGTGCTCCGTCGTATCAGCAGCAACCCCAAAGTCAGTCAGCACAATATCCTGGATACGCCCAAAATGCTCCTCCTCCGCCCAGCTTTTATGGGAGTCAACCACCGCCGAATGTTGCAGGCAACCAAAGTCAGGATGTGAAAAGTATTATGGACCAGTTAGCCATGCTTCAAGGCAAGAAATAAATGTCATTGTTCTTGCTCTTGCTGGATGAATGCCCTTTGTACCTAGAATGTAATCTGTAAGCTCTGTAAAACATTGCATCAACAATATTATTATCGTTATTCAATAATCTACATACAGTCCATAATCAATTATAATTCACTAAATGGATTCTGACATCAATCTATCTTCTAATTGTTTGACCTCACTTTGTCCAACCGTCATCTTCTCCTCGAGATTGTATATCTCTTCTTGTAGCTGTTGAATCATTGCATCAACTTGAGCTGCCGACTTTGTGCTGGCATCTTGCACAAACCCTCTAGTGGATATCGTGTCATTGACCCGTGCTAGCTGTTGTCTCTGAGATTCTACTATATCTTCGTATTTCGCGATATCTTCGTTAAGCTGGGCTGCCTTAGATCGATAGTATGCTACCCGCGCGTCGAGACCCTCGACGGGGAATATTGACGCCAGTTTCTCCACTGCTACACAAATTGAATCCACCGAAAGGTCAGGACCCTCACCAACAGATGCTGTATTTGAGATCTTGGCAGTACCAGCCTGATTAGATGCTCGAACTGGATGTTGTGACTGGCCAGTCCTAAACAGAGTGTGTTCCTGGGCATCGGCATCCTGGATGAGACTGGTAATCTCTGGTCTCAAAATCACAGCATTTGTGAATATCCCGGGCTTTCTAAACTTGGCTGAATTTATTGAATCCGCCGAGTCGGATATTTTAGATAAATAAAAGTCCATTGCTGGTCATTGGCGCTCTTAAGTAGCGAACTCCAGTGTTGACAGTTATAAGCTACGGCTGGGATCGCCTAAACCTGCTACATCTCACTCCTAACTAATAACGAACACTTTGTGATGGATATAGAGGGGGGAATCAGTAGACTGCTGGATACCTATCACGGAATATTGGAACTTGTTTCAAGACTAAATGGGCTTTCTAGTTCTGAAGTTGTTCGACAGGAACTGGCTGATACAATCCAGTCCAGGATCAAGGACTACGAGAACGATGTAGAAGCTCTGAGTCTGGGCATTGACGATGAGATCAATGGCGATATGAAGCGGGGGCATGTGGTGTCTCTTGATAGATTGAATGAGAACTTGAGATTGGCACGACAGAGATTTAGAAGAGCTCAAATTCAGTCCAAGAAGAACGTTGAGCTCAACTGGAAAGCTGAACGAGACATCCTGTTTGGCAGTGTGAGTGAGAGTAAACCAGGAAGTTCGAAGCAATTGAGTACGCAAGAGTTAATTGTGAACAAATCTGAAAATATCACGGCTACACTGAAACGGGTTCATCAAATGGCACAGGCTGAAGTCATGAAATCATCGCTGAATATCGAGGAGCTCGACTATTCAACCAAAACACTAAAAGAATTGAGTCAGAAATACACAGCGTTTGATTTCATCCTAGATAGGTCGGGGCGACTATTGAAAGAGTTGGAAAAGATGGATAAAGCTGATCGATTTTATATGTTGGCTTCTTTGGGCTTTTTGGGTCTAGTCGTATCGTGGATCATTTGGCGACGTATTCTAAAGGCACCGGTTATGCTTATAGTATGGACAGCTTTGAAGCTTTTCCGACTAGTTCCATCGGTATCCAGATCATCCGGAACGTCGTCAAGCGATGTAGTTTCCGACACGATTGAAGTGCTTTCAGCTACGGCATTGATCTCAGTAGCTGCTTCCGTTCATGAAGCTATCACCACTAGTACTGACCACGATGTCGGGCGAGGCACGTCCACTCAAGTCATAAGTGAAAGCATACACAAAATCATAGACGCAATCTCAGAGACCATTTCGGCCGTCGGATCTGAGACTACAGCTGTTATCATTCATAGTGAGCTCTAGACATACTCTAACCATGAACCATTAGCGAATTTACAACAAAGTTATTTATTTTTATGCCTACTTCAGTTTGGATGGTTATTGTATCATTTATAAAGTAGTTTCCCGCTGATCCGGTATATGCAAATTGGTGCTTGTAGCACACGAATCAACATTATTTCATCATACATCCTAATCTCTCCATTCGACGAATACCTCATCTGTTCTAAATCTCTGTGTACACACAGAGTCATTAATAGAGGTTCGATATCCTGTTCGATACCCCAGAAGACCGGCATGGGCAATCATTATACCATTATCAATACAAAATCTTTCATCTGTAGCAAAAATGCTTCCGCCTCTGTCTCTAGCCATCATTCCCATCATATCTTGTAGCCTTTCATTACACCCAACGCCTCCCACGATTAGCACCTGTTTTGAATTAACGTGTGCCATTGCTCTCTCGGTGATCTCGACCAGCATTGCAAATATGGTTTCTTGGAGTGAATAGCACAGATCTTCATTAGAAACACGAGAGCCATCTGGCAGAAAGGTTGCAGCAGTGTTCTTGCCAGAAAGTAGATCATTAGCCAAGCCATCAATATATGCTAGAATTCCTGCCATAGATAAATCCATTCCCTTGACAGTATATGGCAGTGGAATGTAATGAGATCCCCTTTTGTGTTAGTCCAGCTTGACAACATAATCAAAATCAGCTGCAAAATACTCACTTTCTTGCCATCAGTTCGATGTTATATCCCGGGCTCGGGTCATTTGGGATTTTAAGAGTTCGAGCAAATCTATCAAGACAGTTTCCGACTGCTATATCTAACGTCTCGCCAAAAATACGGTAACGCTGGTGAGAATATGCAATAACCTGAGTATTTCCTCCAGACACATAAAGAACCACAGGATTGTCAGCACCAGTGATTTCTCTACCCATTTCTATATGGCCCACACAGTGGTTAACTCCTACTAGAGGCTTGTCCCACAATATACTAACAGCACGAGCTGCAATTACCACGCTTTGTAGTGGTGCTCCCATACCTGGTCCCTGTGTAAAGCATATGCAATCGATATCATCAATCTCAACCCCACTTTCTTTCATAGCTCTCTTTATTAGCCTTACAACCCAATTCCGGTGATGTCTAGCTGTATCTCGAGGAAGAAATCCTTCTCCGGGTGGTGTAATGTATGTGTCTCGAATGTTTGCCAGAACCTCTGCTCTATTTGATATACATATTTCGCCCAATCCATGCTTGATAAGACCGACTCCAAGCTTATTAGCCGATCCTTCTAGTCCAAGGGCCAGATAATAATCTTTCCCAGATTTACAAAATCTGTCAAGGTCGATCATGATCTGGAAGTTTTAGACTGCAACTCACAATTGCTCAAGACCTTTGGTTTCCTTGCCCAGTTCGATACACAGGACCAGAATTAAGTTAGAGTGCCACGGTCACCGACCAAAGTTACATAGACGAGATGAGAACATAAAAATTATGGAGATTCCGCAGCATGAGATCTAATTCCTTCAATCGGCAATCAAATGAATTTTCCATCTCTAATTATTCCAGTTCGAATCATTAATATGATGGCGCGGCTGCTTCGAACAGCATCTCTCAAAGCCATCACAAGACAGTTAGATATCCAATTAGTTGAATATTATAGAATACTCATGGCAAATTCTCTTAAGGGGGCAAGAACAGACTGCTGCTTTTCTCACGATGACAGCTTTGAACCCATAAGAGTCAACCACTACCATCCACATATCATGATCGCATTTAATTACCGGCAATGCCTGAAACATGTAACAGAAGAAAGGATGTACTTTCGAAATATATAAAATACCAGAAATTTCTTTAATAGCCATGATAAACAAAGAACTAGTATTCAAAATCCAACAGCTATAGGCCTTTTAACCAGTGTTGGGGGAGATCACGATTTTAATGCAGAACCTTTGAATTCTTCCGCAAATATTGATGGTTGATTGCAACCTCCATCTATTCAACTTATAGCCCGAAGAGAATCCAAACCGCCACCCACCATAAACAAATATAACAAGAAAAATAATTTCTTAAATTATTCATCGAGTCTTTAACACTTGTTTATAAATATATAGTACAACATTATAATGACTAAAGAAATATATTCTCCAATCTGACGATTCACATGTCTAAACCATTATACGACTTCCTCTTTCAACAATATTTCCAACTATCGCAAGAAATCCATTCAATCCATAACACAAGCCGCACGAATAAGAGACAGCCGCACCGAAACCCAATTCGGCTCTTCGGGTTAGGGGAATAGATAAGGGATTGGCATAGAGGACAGTGGCGATTGTATCGTGGGCATTGACCATGTACAAACCCCAGACCAATGCATGCGGCCATCGCATAATCTTCCAAAACAGTACTAATTGAGAAATAGCAGTCCCGTCCCACAATGTTTAGGGGGCAACTTTTCAGTACGGTGGCAAACTGGAAAACATATAAATTGAGGCCAATTCCCATATTCTGTCTTTAGATTGTTTCCTCATCCCCTTCACAAAAAAATTATGTCGCAAACATGGGAAGCTGTGGCATGATGGTGTTGAGTCCTCCTTTTTTTTTGCGGTTTCTGGAAAGTAGGGTTAGGGGAATATATAAGGGATTGGCATAGAGGACAGTGGCGATTGTATCGTGGGCATCGAACATGTACAAACCCCAGACCAATGCATGCGGCCATAGCATAATCTTCCAAATCGTCAGCTAATCGATCGGAAGTTGCAGCATACGCGGAGGCTACCCCATCCTTGGACTCGCTAGGAGAAGCGAGCAAAGACATTGTGGCCGAGGCTGATGATAGTGAGTGCGAAACTGGGGAGGATTCTATTGGTTCGTCAGCTAATCGAATTCGATTAAGCTCTTCCGAGATCAGAATGATGAAGAGATTCTTGGCTTCAACGGAAGTCCGTAGATCTGTTCATTCTTCGGCCAGCAAGAAAAGACGATATGAAAAACTCCTTCGAACTCGGGATAAAAGACGCCTTCGAGCTCGAAGAGCTAGAAAGATGGTGTTAGACAGAGCTTCCCAAATTAGGATGACAAATGGAGAGGAAGCTTCTACCGCGATATTACTCTCCGGCAATGTTAACTTCTACGGTCTGTTCTAATGAGTTATGTATGTCCTGCATGGGTTATGTTCTCAAATTAAAGTTGCTGAGATGTGTATGGGCTTAATAAATTCGCCAAGAAATATATATTTATTTAGTATGATAATAATAAGATTTTAAAATCCAAACAGAACTCTCTATTTTTATATATAACGTCTTTTAGTTTGTGTTATAATTAGCGCGAAACTTCCCTATACAATAATAATAATGATGACCAGGTGTTGATCATTTTAGCGTTTTATACATAAACTATTAATAATATTAGCGTTGGGACTATTAGGAATGGGTAACAGATATCTTTCCATATGTGGAATTTGTCATCGAATAATATCTGTCTCCAAATAATTGCGCTACAATTTGGAGTCCTTCAGGATAGCTACAGCATCCAACGACATTCCGTAACCGCTTTGAAATCCTGTTCCTGCTGCTCCATAGTTGTGTATTATAACCTTTCCGTTAGGGAGTGTCTGCTTTTCTATTCGATTTCCCCCTTTTCTGCCAGGGCGGAGACCAGAAGCTTCTCGAATTATTTCCAATGGCTTACCGTCGACTTCTAGTCCAGGGAATAACTTCTTTGTTCGTTCCAAAATGGACTCCGTCTCATAGCCAAAAGTATCAGGGGTCCAATTATTAATCTGATAGTAACCACCAAGAACAACATGCCCTCCTGAGTTTGGCCTGGGGATTATATAAGTGATGAAATTGTCGTTGAAAGTGGCATAATTGTGTTGAACATGGGGGGCTTTTACCACCACTACTTGACCACGGATTGGATATACCTTCTCATCTTCAACTCCTCCAAGTGACCGAGCGCCAATACCAGTACAATTAAAGACCACGTCTGTTTCGGGTGATAAGAAGGCCTCACTGATGTTATTGAGCTTTCTGCGAATGAAAGTCACTCCTTGCTTGGTCAAATAGCCCTTGAGAAACTTGATGAAATGCGGAGAGAAAAAGTTGTAGGTTGTATAGGTGATACCAAACTTAGCAAAAGATGGAAGCTCTTCTTTCGATAATATTCGAAACTTTGTCAGAAACTCTAGCAGCAGTCAGTCGATTGGCTTACGTCTGGAATATAGCTTTTTTGCGACTCAAATTTGGTAGTATCAGGAATATCTTCCCAATACTCTGTAGCAGGTAGCCTTTTGAGTCCTGCAGCTTCACCAAATTCCTTGAACAGGCTGTCAAGGTTTTCAAATGATACTTTGTCCCACCTTAATGCTGCTGGATCATCGCCTGATACTGATGAAAAGTTACCGCCTGCCCATGGAGACGTATAGTTGATGGACTGGTCTCCTGGAAGGTATTCAGCAATGACAGTCGTGATGGGAGCCTTTCCCTGTCTACAAAGTATGAAGGCAGTATAAAGGCCAATGATGCCAGACCTATATTAAAACGTGCTCAATTACAAACTTCGTACCCAGCTATAACAATTTTCTCGCCCATTACTGATTGTGAGATATCTAACTCCCAATACGATGGGCTCATATATATAGCCTGTCGGACCTCATAGTCCGGTTGCCCGCAGTTGCCCGCAATTGTTGACGCGCTAATGTGAGTCAACTATTAGGAATCTGGGATAGTCCCAACTGCTCTCTACCAATATGGCTCCGTGTCGATTGACCCGTGAATAGTAATCTGATATGACTAAATCCCTTACTGATTTACAAAGGCTCGTTATTTAGCCAGCTTCTAAATTTATGGTCGATTTACAAATGGCAATCCCACACATATTCAGTGCCGTATTCAATAAATACAAAGATATGGTAATAAATAATCACTAAATCATAAGACAACTACTGGCAAACTCATACTATCAGGCGTTTTGATATGGATGTTTACAATGTTTGACCAGTTGCCTATTGCTGGTAGATGGCCCACTAGAGCATCAATGGCCGTATCGATATTTTCAACAAGCTTAGAGCTGTTGCTAAAAGATGTAGTTCCGATTAACAATGAAAAACAGGTACTGCCCTCGGGAGGGATCACCATCGGTGTGGTTTTGTTAACGAGTTTCTTCACTTGAAACAAAACTGACTTAGCATCCACGTTATCCGATATCTTGATAGGTAAAGGAACTATTTTGGACGATTTATAGATTTCCGGTGGTATAACGGTCAAAAGCTTTCTGGTAATGTTCTGTTGAACTAATATGAGATCGAATTTTGCAAGGTCGATGACGAGTTTTTTAGAGGTCGAAGGTCGCGCTAATCTTGCCCGTAACTTGGAGAACGATACAATCTCAGTAAATAAATCATGGGTTGGACTATTCTTGTCATCTTCTAGTATTCTCTGGTACTTTTGCTGCGGGTCTTTGACCACGAGGCAAATTGTCATGTCAGAGAGTTTTTTCTCTCGCGCTCTGTGAGGGATTCCGATTATTATTGGGTTAGAAAACCTCTGCTCGGTAGTTAAAGGTAATCCTTTTCCAGGGTTCTTATGCACTGTTATCTGAAGATAAACTGGTGAGTCCGGAAATCGGTCTACCAGAGCTTTAACAGCTTTTTCTGTCGTTCGTTCCGGAGCCATGGCAGGTTGAATAAATTTCAGGGTAAAGAGTTTCCCTAACGGGTCCTCAGGGGTTCTCTGTATATGGTAGGGCTAAGAATCATTTGCCAAGAACTCGTCTGGCTCCTATTGCCCGGGATTTAATTTAACTATTTGGTTTATCCATAACTATGGACATGATTATTTTTCTTCTGTGATCTAGAATCGCACAGTTTCTCAATTCGTGTCTGACCAAATATGGTTAGAGTTCACTCGTCCTAACGGTACATATGCATGCAAGTTAGTGTTCATAATGCCCTAGAGTTGTTGATCCCCCACTGTCTCATTAGTTGTACATACAAATTATCTACAAACGATATCTTATATCTTAAGCACGACATAGATCAGTTATACTGCCCCCAATGATGTCTGATGATCACATAATGTCCGACCATAGTGGCCGATATATCTTAACTGCGCGTATATTTCAGCACCTCATTTTTGCTTCACCAAAATGCCTCAACAAAAGCTACCCTCCTTCTTGTCTTAAGAATCACCCGGATTGACGCTTGACAGATAACCCGGATTAAGCTGTCAAAACACTAGCGGGTCAACACAGATAGAGTGAGTTTACCCGACGACTCTACTTAGTTGTCAAAGATTTGTTCAAGTCAATGTGGTACAATGCAGATTGTGGTTGTTCTCAGCGTGGTGTCTATTTGCTTTGTAATTGGCCGATAACATGCCCGCAATAAACCCATAACATTGTTCCTAGTATAGTAAACCTGTGAATTTGCGGTTATTAACAGTAGTATATCGAGTACATGCACTCGATCCTAAACAAGTCGCGTTGGTTTAACGCCTCGCGACAACCACACAACGGACAAGAGCCATTAACGAAGGAAAGCAAAGACGAGGAAGGAGTCCGGAAAAAGTTGAGTGACCCGACGATTTCAGTTAAGGCAGATGGACCTGAAACTGGCGAGCCTGCAGCTCAAGCCCTCCTGGAGCTAGGGAACAACACTGAAAAGGGCAAAAAGGGAAAGAAGTCCAAGGGCAAAAAGAGAGCAAAGAACGATATCAAAGAGAGCCAAGAGGACCGTGAACCTGGGCAAGATTCACTGGGAGATGAGCCGGATCATCATGACGAGCTTGGATCCGACGATATAAATGCCTTGGATCAAGTAGATCAAGAGATCCTAGAGTCTAGCAACGTGGATGATCATGATCAGCAATCACTAGTAGACGACGCTCAATCTCGCCAGGACTATACTGACGATGGCCACGTCGAAGCTGCCGTTATCCAGTTCGTGGGTGGAACCCTCAATCAAGACAACGACAAGAAGCGGAAAAATGGCTATGAACAGGCCGAGCTTCCTAGCTTTGATATGCTCACCAACCAGCCATGGGACAAGTACCTGAATGATGACATAAACGATCCTACAACTCATGCACAGACGCATACTGATGACTATCTATTTACTGATGACCGTCACCAGTTGCTTCAACAACAACAACAGCAGCAACATATTCGGCCAAGTCAGGGACAGGTGAGAAACAAACGGCGTCGGGCAAATTCTGGATCAGTTCCTGCTGTCAGCAATGTGGACCCAGTGTTGGAGCATTTAGATGATGCTCAACACACACAGCATTTCAAAGATCAGCAACTTGTGGAGCAAGCCATGCTCCATGCATCTGCTATTGCTAGAACACTACATGGCAGCAATGGCCACCAGCATGATCATTTGGATATATTAACTCAAAGTACCCATGTAACAGAAGGATTGAAATCATCGATGCTACAAGTTCCAGATTCAGATCTGTCACCACTAGGTAGGAAAAAAGGAACATGGTCGGGTGATGGGTCTGAATCAGGCGGGTCTTTTACCAAGGAGGAGATCGCCAGGTTGGATGACTTCATGGCACGATTCTGCGAGAGTAATAATATCACTCGAGATCAATTATGCCAACGAGTATGGTCTAGTGAGAGGAAGAAAGACAACTTCTGGGATGCAGTTGCTGCCGTTCTTCCACACCGAACGCGATCTAGTGTTTACAAGCACGTCAGAAGAGCATACCATGTTTTCCAAGTGCGGGGAAAATGGAGTAAGCCAGAAGATGACCAGCTGCGAGAACTGGTTAATGAAAAGGGTGCCCAATGGAAGGCTATTGGTGTTGTAATGGGACGTATGCCTGAAGACTGCCGAGACAGGTGGAGGAATTATGTTAAGTGCGGAGATCAAAGGCACCAGAATAAATGGACGCCAGACGAAGAACAGCGACTCAAAGAAGTTGTTGAGGATATCATTACAAATGATCCTAATGGTGAGGTCAATTGGACTGTTGTAAGCGAGCAGATGGGCGGTACCAGATCTCGGATTCAATGCCGCTATAAGTGGACAAAGCTTAGCAAAAGAGCTATGGCCAATCGAGTTGAAACAATGATGCCCGAGGATAAGATATCAATTGTGAACTTCTTGAAGAATTATAATAGTGAAGATGCTGTTAACTGGGAATCGTTATCTGCACTCGATGGGAAGTGGTCTGGCAAGGATGCTTATAATGCATATCAAGCAATGAAAGCCAAGGTCCCTGACAACACGAAAAAGAGCTTTCATGAGCTTGTCGAGGCTATGCTCGACACTCTGGAGAGTGCTAAAGTTGCACTGGACTTTGTGTCGTAATGGGTAATGAGATACGAGATAGTTTAATATTGACAATTCATTTATTTGTACACCATCCTACTCTTTTAGATTAATCGCTAGCAGGCTGAAGTCAAAAAAAAACAACGATATAAAGCGCGACAACAATAATAAAAAGTAAGAAACAGATATTAACAAATGAGAACATTTAAAGATTTTAATGACAAAACTCATCTACACATATAAACGCATTCAAAGCATCAATTATTTATACATAATGATTTTTTCCGTAACTCATCTAGAACTTGGAGAACTGCTTCTTTCCGGCACCAGAAGCAGGGGAAACTCGCAGAACGTTGAATCGAACGGTCTTGGAGATAGGTCGGCACTGACCAACGGTCACAACATCACCCTCCTGGACTCGGAAAGCAGGAGAGACGTGAGCGGAAAGGTTCTTGTGTCGCTTCTCGTATCGGTTGTACTTAGGAATGTAGTGCAAGTATTCTCGTCGCAAAACGATGGTTCGGTGCATCTTGGTGGACACAACAGTACCAGTGAGGATTCGTCCTCGGATGGAAACAAGACCAACGAATGGGCACTTCTTGTCGATGTAAGTTCCCTGGATAGCCTCGGTGGGGGTCTTGAATCCAAGACCAACATCCTTATACCATCGCTTGGTCTTTCGGTTGACCTTGGACTTAGAGTTCTGGAAAATGTGAGGTTGCTTCTGGAAAGCTCGCTCAGACTGGACGGTCAATTCTGTAGCCATCTTGAATGATCAATGTATGTCGAACTGAAAGATCACAACTATAATGTAGGTAGAGTCGATTTTTCAACCTGCCTGCGTAACTATGGGACTGCATTTCTAAAATTCGGGCCTTCTTGACTAGGGCTCAAACCTAATATGCGGCTGGAAAATGGCCCAGCTAAACACGAATTCTATAACTTACTGCATAAACGGAACGGCTGCTACGTACAAGATAAGCATGTTTAGTTGCAGTATCCTTTGATAATGCGAGTTGAGATCACTAATACGAGGCGGACAAGACCACGTACTCCGGATCGGAATATGTATATAAGTAGCCAATGTATAGTAGCTACTATTCCATATAGCTATCTAAAATAAATATGAAAGTGCTGTTCTCATTTCTTCCGTTGCGAAACCACGCGAATGCTGTCCTCTCAGTAGCTAGATACCTAGTTGAGCAAGGGCATGAAGTGGTTGGACTGGGTCCACCTGACTATCAGATAAGAATAGAGAGAATTGGAGCTAAGTATGTTCCCTATACAGGACCAAAATCTAGTATTAGTATGGACGACTTTGACAAGTTTTGCCCCGAGTACAGCAAATTGCCTGTCGGTTTCGCCAAAATGGTTGTAGGAGCTAAAGCCATTGTGGATGCGCTTCCCGAACAATTCAATAAGATAGAAGAAGTTTTGCAAACATTTCACGCCGACATAATGCTAGCAGATAATTTGTTTTACGGTTCTTGCCCGTTGGTTCTTAAGAAAGACCTCAAATTGAGGAGACCGTTTATGCTTTATCTTGGAACAACTTACCTACTATGGCATCGTGAGGACCGTGCTCCTAACAACATGGGGTTGCCATTTGCCCCAAAGGATACTTATAAGGAACTATCAAGCCAAGCAGACAAGTTGGTGCAAGAGATTGATGATTATATTAACGAACGATTAGCTGAAGTTAATTGCTCGCCATTGATCACGAACAATACTGATTCTGCTTTCTTGATTCCTGACGTATGCTTACAACAGACTGTCCCGCAGTTCGAATACCCTCGTATTGATCTCCCAAAATCCGTAAGATTTATTGGCACTCTTCCTATTGTGCCAGACCAGGCCCCAATTCCATCTTGGGCAAACGACCTTGACGGTCCCGAAAAAGTAATTCTGATTACACAGGGCACTCTCTCAACCACGGATTTTAATCAACTTGTAGTTCCGGCCGTTGAAGCGTTCAGAGACCAGAAGGGTATAATGATGGTAATAACCGCAGGAGGTAGGCCAGTGGAATCGATTCCATGCAAGCTGCCGGAAAATGCTAGAGCCGAAAGCTTTTTGCCTTTTGAATGGTTATTGCCAAAGGTTGACGCTCTTGTAACTAATTGCGGTTACGGAACCGTCAACCAGGCCTTAGGATATGGAATACCAATTGTTGGTGCAGGTACTGGTGAGGATAAGGCTGATGTAGCCGAAAGAATATCTTGGACGGGTGTTGGAATTAATTTGAAAACTGCGACACCATCAGTTTTCAATCTCAAGAAAGCTGTTTTAGACATATTAAACAATAAAAAGTACAAAGAGAAGGCACAGGAATTTGCATCTCATTTTGCTAATATGGATATTGAAATGGAATTGAATAAGTGTATCAAGGATGCCGAAGCATTTAGAGCTATCTAGGTTTTAAGCACAGTAGATATAAGTTAACAATATGTCATCTAAGATGGCCATTGGAATTTACCTAACCTATTTCTAGTGAGCTGCATTGCAGATGCAGCAGGCAAAAATAGGGATGACATCACGTGATGACATCTACATTTAAGAATGATTCCCAATTAGGAAATGTGACTGTGTTTACCCAAAGCGGTATTCAGAGCAAATGCAGTACTCTCAAAAGTTATTTTCCAAATCCACACTTCGTTTCAAACTCGACAACTTCAAAATGGGACGACTTCACAGCAAGGGCAAAGGTATCTCTTCTTCCGCAACTCCTTACTCTCGAGCAGCTCCTAGCTGGTTCAAGCTTACTCCTGACTCTGTTGTAGAGCAGATCATCAAGTACGCTCGAAAGGGTCTTACTCCTTCTCAGATCGGTGTTGTGCTCCGAGACTCTCACGGAGTTTCTCAGGTCAAGGTTGCTACTGGAAACAAGATTCTTCGAATCCTTAAGTCTAACGGTAAGTTATAATAACATAGGTGTAATCTGGTAAGACTGGCATGAATGAAACGCCAAAAGGAGGTGATGCTCTAATGGCTGGAAATTCCTGTGTGTCTGGATGATTGTACCTCTGATTGGTGAATTTAAAAGCTGACAGAGTGGCAGGCCTCGCACCTGAGATCCCAGAGGATCTTTACCATCTTATTAAGAAGGCTGTCTCTGTGCGAAAGCACTTGGAGAAGAACCGAAAGGACAAGGACTCCAAGTTCCGACTTATTCTCATTGAGTCTCGAATCCACCGACTTTCTCGATACTACAAGACTGTTGGTGTTCTTCCTCCCGTCTGGAAGTACGAGTCTTCCACTGCTTCTGCTTTGGTGAACTAAAATATGTAAGATAATGACATCAACATGATATTTGAGTATAAACTTAATATTGTAGAAGAACTTTCATCTTAAGAATAGCCATACTATGCTTTCTTATATATGTATATTTTGGATTGTTCGAATTTGTTGTAGATAGAGATAATTAACTAGTCCTGCCATGTCCATTTGATAGCTATTTTGCCTTCTGTTTGGTCTGCAATCATGTCGAAAGCAGCTGGTGATAAGTCCAGGCTGCCAAAATTGCACGATGGACATTTGTCTACTATTTTGACTGTCACAGTCCGACCCTCATGCTCGACACTTGCTTTTCTGCCACAATTTCCGTTATGATTGGGATTCCCGTTGTCTGCTTCAGAAAATTGAGGTGCATTCAGAGCTGCGATATAGTCTCCATCGCTACTCATCCATCCGCATGATCCCAATCCAGGAGCATAATAAGTGGCATCCCCTGCAAAGTATTGTAAAGATTCTGAACTAAAATCTGGCCCGATTGAAGACTCTGCTGACTCGGAAAACGGAAACATGCTAGCGAGTTCACTCAACAAGGTGCTAGAGATTTTCGCTTCACCTGTAGGTTGTTTGAATGATTCACTGAAAGTAGTAGACGAGGAACTAATTGGATTCTCAGGTTCAACACTAACCGAGCCTTGACCTGCTGGATTAAACCAGCTTGTAGGGATTGACTCAGAATGAATATCATTATTCGATAGAAGTTGGGTTGAAGTGACTATGTGATTTCCAAATTGGTCAACATAGATATTGACATGTTTGTAAACACTTTGGGTGACTTGTACAACATTTGTTATAGTTACAGCCAAAACAGCTCTACCAAATATTAATGAAAAGACTAAAGACTTCATTCACAAAAGATTGTTAATTTATTTTTCTCTGAAACGAGCGGATTCAAAAATTAAAAAAAAAAGATTGTGTGTGTTCCCACTTGTGATGGTTGATTTATACTGTATAGACTTCGGAGAGACATCGACAGATCGGCATTTACATGCATATTGGTACCTGCATGATCATTAGGTTAAATGTAGCAACGTTCACTGTACGGTCACAATATATTGGCTCAATTGGGGGTAAGCATTCAATCGATTGTGGGTCATGATGTTTCAGCTGCTTATTTCGCAAATCATAAATCGATGTACGGAGTCTTGTGCCCCTCGCAATCACTCGCAGTACCCGTCGAAAGTGTATCTTGTCACTGCGAAAGAGTATGTCTAAAAGGTGATTCATAAGCCAATATAGTTTCACCGGCCCTTGTAATATCATATTCGCTCATATATTCATTACTTTTCTCTCAACTCCTGACGAGCCATAAATCTAAGAAAGCATCTATATTTCTCTTACCTTCACAAATTTTGGTCTGCATACAAACTTGGTGCAGAGCCTAGCCCATTATTTCCACTTGTTAACATCATGGCCCCTCGAGGAGCAGTTGAGCTCACACTTCGCCTCAAGTACCGTAAATGCACCCTGACACTGTTAGTCCCACCAAATAATACAATTGGAAATTTAAAGAGCTTGCTGGTAGGTGCATTGAACGAAACGCAAGTTTTAAGTCGCGTGCCAAGAGGAGAAGAAGCAACTGGAAATGATCTAGAAGAAGACATTGAGATCCCTATCCCATCATATGAGGTCAGCTCTCCTAACAGAGACGAAGAAGAAGAAAATTCAAAAGATGAGACAGATGAAGAACCCCTTCAAAAGTTAGTGTCTGAAGAGGAAATCCGACTTGCACTTCCAACCGATGAAACAAACTCAGAATGGAAGGAAGTAACCCAAAAAGGTACACTGTCTTCAATTGGAATTGCTGATGGGTCCATAATTGCATTCTCAGTCGGAGATGATGTGTTTAATGTGGATATTCCCCAGGCAGATCCTGTCGATGCCACGGAGCCTCCTGAATTGTGATTTGGGCGGGCGATTATGGATTCCAGGATGTGTTCACTTGAGTGATTGGACATTCATAAACTCAGACCGTTCAGTAACAAGATATTCGCCGCGATCGTATGAGGTTATAAAACAGTACTTGACATTTGGAATTGGGATTTATTTGATTGTTTGCCTTCATCTAATCTACCTTGGTCATTCCATATTCTCTCTGTCTGGCTGTCTATTACCCAAGGCAAGGGTGTGAAATTTACTTGACTTATGGTCACTCACTTTAGAGAGCTGGCTAGCCACAAATATCCCGTTCTCCAGTTATTTCGTAGAATACTACGACATGCTGGCAACCTCCCATTTCATGAAGAGGATTGCATCTCTATTCGGAATCTGGTTGTTAGTAAATTTAAACAGAATAGACCGATGATGTCTGGTTGGATTGCCCGAAAACAAATTCTTGATGGTTTTAGATGGGAAGAAGATCTTCGAAACTTGATATTAGATCCGTCTGATGAGACAATTAGAAATAAAATTGAGGATGAAATAGTTCATGCGAAAGAAATATCTGAATTTGATCTAGATCATAGTACAATTAAGAGCTCCACCATTAATGCGGAGAAGAATCAGCCTACACTGTCAGACAAGGTACCTTTGGACTTCATCAGGAAGGCCGAATACAATCAAGCCAAGCAGAATGTTGTTGACAAGTTGCCTCTATTGCGAGATAATCAAATACTGATGACCCAGCGTGATAAGACACTGAAGCGGCTTCAAAGTACTAATAGAGTTCCTTCAAGGGCTTTAATTGACCCAGTATACACTGATACCTTTTTAGTTCGAGAATATTATATTCAGACGACAGAACGAAGAACCAGACAGCAAATGGAACGAGAGCTGCAAGGGCCTCAGAAAGTGCGAATTTCATCTATAATAACACCAAACGGACCATATTCGTACTTGAAGGTCATAGGTCGCAACACCTCAAGTACTGAAAGATCCAAACATATGGCCCGATTGACTAAGCAGACCGATTTGGAAAGAATCGAAAAGGCCGAAGAAATGATACGTCTGGCGAAATTTGAAGCCCAATGGGAACATGCACTGGATCCAGCACAACACAATCTGAACGATCTGATCAGTAACTGGACCCGGCATCATGTGGAACACAGAAAAACCCTTGTTCAGAATCGTGCCAGGAAGATGCAAACCCTTTTGTCCTATAGGAGCATACTTGTATCACAAAAAGCTCAACTAGAGCCAATCCTGCAAGCGAAGTTTGAGAAGACCAAACAGCAATGGAGCCAATATCAGCCCATAACTATTTATCAACCGCGGTTGCGGGGTATTATTTCTCCCTACTATAAATAACGGAAATAATAATCAAGAAGAGCAAAAAAATAATACAACATGTTATCATAAGGTTGTGCGTTGCACTGTCAGCTTGTTGCTCCGTAGCCCTCAATTCAGCTTGTTGCTCCGTAGCCCTCAATGGCAGAGGCGTCTCCAGTAATATCTTCGTCTCCAGCATCCAATCTGGGCTCTTTCGGGTCTCGTTCACCAAGTTGGATGTTCTTAATGAGATCATTGAGATGTGAGAGGTTGAGACCTTCTGGTACTTGAAACATAGTAGTAGCACTGTGAGCAGACTTTGCTGGCTGCCCATCATCAGATAGAGACAGTGTTGCTAACTCATGAATGACGTCAAACATCGACCGATTCTGCTTGTGAGCCAATATCTTGACATCTTCCAATAATATGATTTGTGCTTCATATAGCATTGCAGTTCCGTATGGCAAAAATGTCACATCTCTTCGTGAAAACAACGATTCAGTCGACAATTGCTTGCAATAGAACGCAGAAGCTTCATAATGGTCCCTGGTGCAATATTTTGATAAATATGTTGATGGCAAAACCATGGTAGGCGTCCTGTAGTTGATTTGAAATGTCTTTTTAATCCCCCGTGGCATATTGTCACAAAGTGGATAGCCACACGAATGTACAATATTGCGCTCATCAATGATCTGTTCGTAATTGGCCACCGTTAGAAACCGACTGGCAAATTTAAGAGTGTCTTGAGCAACTCCGTCAATCATAAGCATTACCAGTTCAAGCTCAATTTTGGATGCTTCTGATGGCGAAAGGAACCCCTCTCGCACGTATGGCGCAACAACCGAAAAGAGCTTCTTCAATGATTCTGAACTATCCGGAGTACTCAGTCTTGGATCTGTCATGATTAATGAATTAGAGTAGATTCCTTATTCAAGTCGAGATTTGTCCATATCAAGGTTGCATTGGGCCGGTAATACTAGGGTTTAAGGATTTAAATAGGGAGAATGCGGGGGGGTGCGAACTGTGACGTCGGCTGGTAATTTGTATAGGAAAGGAAACAAACAAAAGGAAGCAAGTCCGAAGTGAACAGTATTGAATTCATTTACATGAATATACTAAAATTTAAGCGAGTCAGACAAGATCTGATGCAAGTGCTCACCAACAACACCATCATCAAGGGTATGAATCGATGGAGCCAAGCTGAGAACTCGTCGCTGAGGGATGGCACCTTTAACAAGGCCGTCAATATCAGACGAAGAGAATCCCAAATCACTGATTCCTCTTGGCTGGTCTCCAAGTTTATTATACAAAAAGTCTTGGATGGCTTCACTGAGGATCTCTCCTGCCGACTCAAGCTTAACATTAGTTACATTAGCACCAAAGATTCTTGCAGCTTCCAAATGTCTCTCTGGGTTGGACGGAGCAGTGAACTTAAAGACAGCAGGAGCTGTTACCGCTACACTGACCCCATGTGGAATTATGGGATGGTCTACTTCATAACCATGGTGCTTGTATCCGGGATTCTGACTGGAAAGGGGATATGAAAGGCCATGACATAGATGGACTCCTGCATTGCCAAATCCAATACCTGCGAGAGTAGCCGCCAATAGCGTCTGCTCTTGAGCTTCAAAATCCTCAGCATCGTGGACTGATCTTGGCAGATACTCCACAATCATTTTAAGAGCGGCCAATGAGAAGATATCTGAAATTGGGTTTGCTCCTTGATAAGCTGGTCGAAGAATTGGATCAGCTGGTCGAGGAGTTCGCTGATTATACGGAATAGCAGTATAAGATTCAAGCGAGTGGCATAGGACATCCAAACCAGAGCTGGCCTTCACTGAAGATGGCATTGTCATTGTATTGTCAGGATCAACAATTCCGAGCAATGGCTTAAGGGCCCTCGACGCAATTCCTGTTTTGGCCTTGTGACTTATCAAGTCAAAAATTGCAGTTCCTGTGGTCTCAGATCCAGTACCAGCTGTGGTTGGAATAGCAATCAATGGCAACAACTTCCTCGCTATAGGAAGGCCCTTACCTATGGGAGCATTTACAAAGTCGAGCAAGTCAGCTTCGGGATACATCTGGTACAGATTGGCAATTTTGGCATAATCCATCACTGAACCTCCACCGACAGCCAGATATGCATCTGGTTGTTTAGAACGGGCCCATTCGATAGCATGTCTTACCCCGTGGTCTTTAGGCTCCACGATGACATCAGAATAGATTTCATATTTAATTCCCTGCTGTTCAAGTGATTCAATTGCAACTTTGGCAGCTGGAAGTTGCAGAACATTTGAGTCAGTGAATAGCGCTACTTTCTTAACCCCGAGGTGCTTGAAATCAAATCCAACCTCTTTAGTTGATCCACGTCCATATCTTATATTACTAGCGGCCATCTCAAATGCATAATCACTTTCCACGGCCTGATTTGAACCCCCAAATGCTCTCTGTTTGATAAGGCTAGTAGCTGCTTGAAGTGCTGCACCTCCGACTTTAGAACTGCAAGAGTGGCATGGGCAAGTTGGTGGGTGAGCCTGAACATGTTTCAACAATGAAACAGCAGTTTGTCTGCCTGATCTAACTGTTCTAATCATTATAATCTTTGCACAAGAATTTGACGTCAAGTTTAGCGCCCGAGCGCTTAGCGCTTATATTTATACATTGCACAACCCCGCGTTTTCCCTTAACCGGACATCGGCGAGCCCAACGGCCGGTCCGAAACAGGATAATAAGTCGGCTCCTAATTTGGAACCTCCGAAATCGCTTTAGGTCACCACCTTTTTGGGCACAGGAAAAGCTAAACAATAAATACGACAAACAAAGAGAAGTTATGTCATGTAAATAAAGAGTTTTTGGATTTTAAATTTTTGTTATTATTGCATCACTATCATTACACTATAAATATCAATTTCTTCGTGAATTCATTATTTTGAGGTCTATGCCTCATATGCATCTCAGGAACTCTAATAAGAGAACACAACACAACTCATGCAGCACATAACTGACCGTAGAAGTTAACATTAGTGAAGAGAGGATACTGATATCGATGAAGAAGTTTCCTTTCATTGTGGCTTCTCCTGGGCTGGTCATTTCCGTTCGGGAAGCTAATAACCTTTTCGAGCCCGTTCTTTCGCAATTTCTGCTCTGCGAGCTAGTCTCACAGTTTTCACTCTTTGAACTAGTTTCGCAATCTTCACTTTCCGAGCTTGTTCCGCAATATTCGCTTCTTGAGCTAGTTTCACTCTTCGAAACAGTTCAACTAGTTTATCAGATTTCGCAATTTCTGCTCTGCGAGCTAGTCTTGTTTTCACTTTTTGAACTAGTTTCGCAATCTTCACTTCTTGAACTCGTTTTCGCAGATTTTACTCTTCGAACTCGTCTACTTAAAGCATCTCTTTGAACTCGTCTGCGAATAGATCTAGAGGGAGATAAAGCCAGTGACTTCTTCCTTCCTTTCGACTGGGCAGGACCGACTGTTGACCAACCCATAGATTCAACAGGTGAATCTGATTGACGTTCATTAGAACTAGTCGAGACTTCGGTACGTCCTCTTCCAAAGAAGAGTCAAAAGCTATACCAGCTGAATGCGTGCCTCGAAGTCTAGGACTACCATTAGTCCCGTTAGAACGAAGTCGAACCATACGACGCTTCTTCACCTGACGCCATTCTGTTATATCAATTTCTTGAAGGAATGGCCTTTTATTCATTCCAGCTATGATTAATTCAGGAACATCGGGAGGAGCAATTAACACATCAATTGGCTGAATACCCTCAGGAGCAATTAACATATCGATTGGCTGAATACCTTCAGGAGCAATAACAAGCAATTCTCCAAGAGGGGGAGTCAAAGGAACAATATCTTGCTCCGCATCAGAATCAGGATCAGAATCAGGATCAGAATTGGGAGACTGAAAGTGGGGCTCCGGATTTTCGTTATTCAAATCAAGCTCATCAGAATTAACATGAGGTCCTTCAGGAGGGATATTTTGCTCCACGTCAGGCTCCGGATTTGCGTTATTCAAAACAAGCTCATCAGAAATAACAGGAGGTCCTTCAGGAGGGATATTCTGCTCCGCATCAGGCTCCAGATTTGCGTTATACAGAACAAGCTCATCAGAAATAACAGGCTGTCCTTCAGGAGGGATATTTTGCTCCGCGTCAGGCTCTGTATCTGTGTCATACACAACAAACCGATCAGAATCAGGAAGCAATTCTTCCAGATTTTCCGGCTCCGGATCTGCTCCATACCTAACACGCAGACCAGAATTAAACAATTCTTCAAGTAAATTAAAAAATAGCGGAATAGTTTCCTCTACTCGTATGTGGTCTTCCTGGTTGCCATAAGTCTCTCTGCCTTGATCAATACCATAGTGATCTTGTTGCTCAGTGACATCTTGTAGATATTCATCATGCTCCTGGAAAACTTGGTGGTTCTTCCGCCGATATAAAGGAATATTCTCACGAGATACAGAAACATTATTCGAAGTATTATGACCACTGTTATCAGCGGCAGGATGGAAAGGAACATCCTCATTAGATACAGAAACATTGCTCGAACCACTCCGGGTACCATGTTCAGGTACGGGTGCCGGCACAGGATGGAACGGAATACCCTCATGAGCCATCAAGACATCATTAACGTTCAAGTCAGCTAAAGGGTGGAAGGGATGTCTGCGAGATATTTTTGCTAACCGCTTCATTCGATACTTCCCTATCTTCGTCTTCCATTTGAACTGTTTAGTTACCTTATGAGAAGTCACATTTCGTGGCTGGTGTTGTTCAGTTCCCTCATGAGTAGGCAACTTGGATCCGTTATCAATCACATTTTGTGGTTGATCTTGTTTGGGACTAGATTCAATGGCCGTCTCACAGGAATTAGTTCCCTCATGAGAAGGTGACGTAGATCCGTCGTCAGGCACAGTTTGTGGCTTGTGTTTTCTAGTTCGCTTATGAGAAGACAACCTAGATCCCCCATCAGTCACTTTTCGTGACTTGTGTTGTTTAGATCGCTTGGGAGAAGACAACTTAGATCCGTCATCAATCACATTTTGTGGTAATTCAGACCCCACATGCGACAGATGATCTACTGCTTGCTCGACATTGCCGGGCTCTTGGTCACTGTCAAGCGAAAGTTGCGCAGTATTGTCGGAAGTTTCGTTCTTGATAGGATATCCATATCCTAGGAAACTAGCCAGGAGTGAAATAGGAGAAGGACATACTTGGTCTTCTGTAAATGCAGCTCTGCCCGCTTCTAATGCAGTCCTGCATGCTTCTAATGCAATCTTGCTTTGTATATACCGATGTCGGAACGATTTAGGCTCAGTCCAAAGAGCAAGAGTCTGTTCATGGCCACCTACATATGCATTCCGGTACGTTTGATATGCAATACGGCTAGCTCTACATGCTTTCCAAGATATTTGGTATGCCGATCTCAAGTCTTTTGCCTTTGGCAGGCGGATGTGCTTGCGGGTACTTAATACGGATTTGAGGCTGTAGCCACCGCCGGGGTCACCATTTTCTGGAGGCATCGCTTAACTATTTCAGAATATTTCCACTCTATTATGTGGAACAGACTGGAACAGTAAATTAAGCTCAACTTGTGAGAAATTGGTGGGATAGAAGTCAGAAGCAGGCTAGCAACGATGTCATTAGTGCCGAAACCCCTTTGCCCACAAGAATGTGAGTATCCCGATTAGGGAACCAAACAACAATTCAGACGTTCAAAATGTAAACAAAGGGATCAGACTCCGCGGCAAGTCGAGCCCAAGAAGAGCGGACAGATTGGATTTCTGGAAATGCGACGTATCGTATTGAGTGAAGAAAACGGGATACAAATCTAAGTATTTCAATCATATTTTGAAGTATTAATTTGAAACATGAAATTAGAATTATGTTGCGCTTTTCCATAATGAATGGCAGCATCTGAATAGAAAACAATGTATTGTGGAGTTGATTTGAAAAATATCAGCATGTGCTCAAGTGGTCGAATTGCTTTTTCACACTCTTTATCACCGGTAGCAAACTGGTTACAGCACTAATGGTGTTAAACTAGTTTAGTTAGATCTCCACGATCGGAGCTGTCGATTTTTTGGTCCCAGATAATAAACTGAATTCAAGAGCCGACCTGGGCAGCAAAGGGTGTAACCTTTCTTTTTCTTTTTAACGATAATAGTGGAAGACACCAAAGTTTGAGCACAAAGAAAGAAACTTCTACGGATATCAGAAATCAGGAACCATTGGTAAATATGAGAGTTGCAGGAAAGAGCAAAGTATCACGTGCTGTAGAATTGTGGCGCGCCGAAACGCGTCTACAAATAGTCTTCACAAAAATGATATTAACCATTACATAATCATTACATAATCACTATTGAATTGTCGCTAATATGGTGAATTCCACTCTTCTACTAAGGTCACTTGTAATAAGAGTGGATAGAGCAAAAATATGGCGAGTAAAATTGCTGCGCTTGTGAGTTTAGTAAGGCCAAGAAATGGCTTAACATATCAGATCAAAGAGGAGTAATATACTTGCTTTGGAGTAGTGCTTTTGCTTTCAGCAGTCGACTCCTCGGTTGCTTTCTTGGCCAAATTTTTGAGCGTTTGAATTGCTCGTTCTGCATCGTTACTAGGCACAAATATGTGATCATGACGAAGGCCAGCAATCACATTACATGATATGTTCTCATGCGTCAACGCGCTGGAGAACGCAGCAGTAAGCCCGACACCTTCTAGAGATGAGAATACTGTTAGTTCAATGTGTTTCATATCAGGCGATTCATCGAGTGGGAAACCATTGTCCACAGCAACAGCTTTAGGTACTAGCAACGAGTAACCTTCTGTCTCTTTGGTCACTGTGTGGAATTGGGTCAAGATATTACTAAGCAAGTTGCTAGTAAAGTCCTTAGCAGCAATACTGGTATATACATATATCTCTTCATGAAGCACGGGAGTCATTGACTTTATCATTTCATTGGTGCCGGAAACCACCTTTATAGTTTGGGTTGCGCTCGACATGATGACAGCACATGTGCCTCACTTGACACGCCATACCCACGATATCGAATACGAAGATCTGAACACTACAACAAAAAGCTATCACTGTAATAATTAATATATATATAATTGAAGTATATTATACTAACATTCACATTATAAACTCGTGCATTTCCTATGCTGGTCTGCACCTCTAGAACGAATCAGGCCAAGTATGGCCCTTGGATCTAAATCAGTGATGGGCAAAATTTTCGATTCTATCTAGAATCGTTAGAATTTTTACAGAAATAGCTCTTCTAGATTCGTTCAAAAGTATTCTAGACCGCCTGTGCCGTTCTGATTCCAGATTCTAATGTGAGGTTATAGAAGTAGAATTTCTATTGTTGTATCTCATTTATTGTCACTCTAAGCTATTAAGCCATATAGACATTTCTATTGAATGAAAGAATAGAACGGGCCGCACCACGAAATACCTGGACGATTGCTAAAAACTGAGACAATCTTCGTTGAATTGCGCTTTTTATTTGATATTTGACACTCCTATATAAATATTTATAATTGCATAGCATAATACTTACTGTCTCTGGTTGGTTGGCGATATAGATGCTAGAGTATGACGGTTAGTTATCAATCGAGCAATCATAAACAGTCATGATAGTTACGATTCATGGCTTGTGAATATTGCTTCTTTATGGTTTCTCGTCTCAATAACATTACTATTCCTTTCGGGTTATTCGCTGTAACTTTGTACCAATTCTATTTTGCCGAGATTCATTCCGGCAACTTGAAATGACGAGCATTATATGTAAAGTGGAATGATAATTATCAGTGATGAGGATGATAATTAACCTCCACACGAGACGCACATGAGACACGCATAGAGCCGCATCGACACGTACTTGCAAAGAGGCAGAGGAAATGGCGTTTTAAAGGAAAAGGACGATGAGGATGGAGGAAGTGAGGAAAACTACGGCATGGAAGAAGAGGAAAACTGGCATAAGAATGAGCTAACCAGTGAAAGATTTCGCGATGAGCTTTTTGAGTAGTTCGGCGATAACGGCGCACACGAGTTAAATATGATGTAATCAGGGCGGGGGCGAGTTTGACTCTTAAGGTGGTAATTTGTAAAGCTAATTCTATCAGAATCTTGCAAATTCTGAAAATTCTGTTCTGTTCTGATGGAAGGGTAGAATCAGAGCGATTCTGATTCGCGAAAAACTGATTCTATATCAGCCGTTCTAGAAGATTTTTAAGAACATATTTGCCCATCACTGGATAGGTGGATAACGTTTAAGAGACAGTGATCGACCACATGGCTCAAGACATTTAGTCGGTGATATGATTCAATAAATTGGTCGGTTATATGAATTAGTCCTCTGCGAAACTCAGATTAACGGCTCACGGAGAAACGAAGTGGCTTAGGAGAAATTGGTGAATCTGCGGATAAATGATATCAGAAGTCTCACCAGCGAATGAATAAACAATGCCACGATTGCCATAGTAGTCCACTAACGGCATAGTAACCTCTCGGTACTTGTCCAGTCGTTTTTGGAATACCTCAGCAGTATCATCAGAACGTTTAGTCAAGGGTTCGCCTGTGACATCATCTTTGCCGGCAACCTTGGGTGGATTGAATGTCAAGTTGTATACTCTTCCAGATTTGAGATGAACATATCTATTCTCGATTCGGTCAAGAATCACTTCCTCTGGTACTTTGAGTTCAATGACCAGATTGAGGGCCGCCTCATGCTTGTCTAGGACATCATCCAAAGGAGGAGCCTGTGGTTGAGTCCGAGGAAATCCGTCTAAAATCCATGAACTTTGCGGATTCAGCCAATTGCGAGTTTCTAATTCGCCAATCAACAGGTTGACCATCGTTGAATCTGGAACCAAGCCACCCTTTTGAATAATCTCCGATGCCTGCTTGCCAAGCGCGGTACCGCCCTCAATGTTTCGTCGTAAAAGATCTCCTGACGAAACTGCCTGTATAGATGAAAAATCCTTGAGTAGTCTGGAAGTCTGTGTTCCCTTTCCAGCACCAGGAGCTCCCAGAATCAATGCTCGAATTGGTCGTAACATGACAATATGAATAGCTTATATCTATCTCAAAAACACAAGAGAATAGATCAAATCAACGCAAAAAAATCAAACAAACTCTACAACCAGCCAGTTCCAGTTCCAATTCCAGTCCCAATCCCAATGCTAATCCATCCAACCGAATCGTAGGCAATACAATACTATACAATATGAGGTGATGTGTATGTTGAGATATCAGGAGCTGCACCACCTACATATGTTGAGATGAGGGGTACGGACGGATCTACCGCGGGGCATCAAGGTCAATACAATCATTAAGAATGAATAAATATTTCAATAAAGAACGCTATAATTATATAAATAAAACATATAATTGACATCACAAATAACTTGGTGCCGAAAAAAGTTGTCAATTTAGTTGTTATCTTTGTTGTTATAGGAGATTTTGACGGATCTCATCTAATGCACTAGAAATCCTTCGCACTTCGGCATTCAATTGGTCAACCGAATCTCTGGTCTCTCGGACGAAAGCAAACATCTCAGACATCATATGTTCGAATTTGGTATCATTGATTCCACTAGAAATGACTGCATGACCAGTACTGGGCGCTGGCGACAATTGATTTCGGCCAAAATCTGGTTGTATTGGTCGGACTGAAAGCGGTGTAGAGAAGGAAGGATTTTGGCGCATTACAGGAGTCAACAGGTGCAGTAGATTCCCATCTTCTCCCTCATCAGCGCTTGTTTCTACACTGCCGTCGACACTTGGAATGCTGGATATAATTTCGTTGTCATGGCTTGAAGGACTAATACACTCTTTCGATATTCTTCGTCGTTTCTTTGAAACTGTCGGAGAGTCTGGATAGGTCACCTCAGGACCCGTCCCATACAGCACATTATACTCATCACCCGGGGCATGAGGAATCTTGAATCTTGTAGGTCTCGTGGGAGTCGATGACTGAGGGATATTGGTTCTACTCCTTTTTATTGTCTGAGTTGGAGACAGTGGATATGACTGGGAGTCCATGTACAGAAGGCAACCACGTCGCGAGTCGCGAGGTCACGTCTTATGCACGCTGCAATCAACCTGCATAGATCTCCATCGGCTGTAGCAAACGTTCATTTACACATATCTCTATTCTGGCGTTTCCTTAGTTAACATAGAAGCCGGTGTGGTCGTATTTTATATTGGCTCATACACTCTAACACTTTTCTCAAACCTGATCGTGTTTCTGGCTAGCAATTCACCAAATACCGTGATACTGACAACTGGGTCAGAGCCGGTTCTTAGACCGGCATTGCAAATATAAGCCCACTCAAAGAAAGGAAATCACTGGAAATAAGTGCTTTTCATCTTTTTTTCTATTTGGCAGCTAGACTCACGTTGTAAGCCATTGCTCCAAATCTACTTACGGTTCCCCACATCTCTCTTTAACTCCGGTTACGGCTAAAGCATGTGACCCATTTCGGGGTCCGGCGAAAAGATACATATAAGCAGCGGTGTCCCCGCAAATGAAATCCTGTATTATTTGATCTTAGAATTGCATTGTAATTTCTTGCACGTATATTGTTGTGGCTGTAACAAGGTAAATAGATCTACTTTGAAGGTGCAGTTGATAATCCTTATAATCATTCCTGGTCGGAGATTAGGTACCGTTATGCTATAGCCGTAGCCCCAAAATCAACTATACTACAAGTAGGATATCAAATTTCGGTAACGATCTATTACTTTCGTTAAACTGATATAATCTGAACTCACTTCTATCTTTATTACGTTTGTAAAAGATTGCCCTGAGTTTGATTGTTATTACACTTGGGGGTTTTTCGTCTCTGTCGGCCCGATTTCTTCCATGGCAGTCAAAGTGTCATTCGAATATTCGTACTTATTAGCATAATGTCCTCAGCGAGGTCAAATGAAGATGATGAAGTAATAATTGCAGGTAGATTATCTTCGTCTGATGATGAAGATATGGAAAATCCCATCATACTTTTCGACAAATCGATAGACAGAACACAGGCTGGTGCAATTGAACTGGGGTTACCAGTGGCCGAGAAAATTACTACCACAACTAGTAGCATTCAGCCAGAGGTTACCATTTATTCGCCCTATGAAAGATATCTAATCACTGCCATAGCGGCAAGTGCAGCATTTTTTTCTACCATTTCAGTGCCAATTTATTTACCAGCATTTAGTGAAATCGGGTCAGAATTCAATGTGGATACCGAAAAGCTTAATCTAACAGTCACAATGTATTCAATATTCCAGGGTCTGTCACCAGCACTATGGGCTACTTTATCTGACACATACGGAAGACGCCCAGTGTATTTGATATGTTTTGTCCTCTACCTTGGTGCCTGTGTTGGGCTTGCGTTGGCTAAAAGCTATTGGATGTTATTTGGCCTTCGAATGCTACAAGCCACCGGAATTGCTTCTACAATTGCAATTTTAAGTGGTGTTGTTGGTGATATCACATCACGGAGAAATCGGGGTGCTTATATGGGATTTGGAGTCGGAATAGGAAGCGTTGGTAATTGTTTCGGACCAGCAATTGGCGGTGGAATTACTGGATCACTTGGATGGAGGGCAATATTCTGGTTCCTGGTTATTGCCGCTAGTGTTGTTTTGGTTTTCATTGCGGTGCTATTACCAGAAACTAATCGGTTTATATGTGCAGATGGATCAATTTATCCAGAGAATATCATAAATGTATCGCCTTATGTTTACATTAGGCGAAAGTCTAAGGGCATTCCTATTCGGCCAGGAGAAATCGGCTACGACGAACAAAGGCCTACAAAGAAGCATCGATTAAACCTTCTCGGAACTTTCAAATTATTGCGAGAGCCCGACGTCATTCTGGTCCTTGTACCAAGCGCTATTCTTTATACAACATGGTTTATGGTTTTGACTATGACATCTACTCTTTTGACTGAGAATTATAACTTCTCGTCCACCCAAGTCGGTTATTCATATCTAGCCAGTGGATTCGGTAGTTTGACCGGCAGTCTCACATCTGGAAGGATCATGACCAACCTGTATCTGCGTACTCTAAAACAATTCAAAGATAATTGCATCGCGACTGGTACTCCCATTAATATGCAGGATTTCAATATCCAGCATGCTCGTTTGGGTGCTTCAAAATATGCCACAGTGCTCATTTGTTGCTCCTGCATATTGTTTGGATGGACAATTGAATATAAAGTCCATTACATTGTTCCAATTCTGACAACATATTTTGTTTCGGTATCCTCGACATATTTTGTCAATGTGTCTAGCACTTTACTCGTCGATCTGTTTCCAAATGATTCTGCAAGCTCCACTGCGGTTGTCAACTTAACCAGATGTCTTTTATGTGCTGGTGGTCTCGCCATAGTAGATTCAATGGTTCGAGCACTTGGTGCTGGAGGAGCCTTTACATTGATGTCAGGAATCTGTGCTGTTTCGATGGTTCTAATTGAACTGGAGATTCGAATTGGTGGTCGCTTGGACAAAGCACGCAAGCAGCGCCAACTCGCACATTCTGATCATTAGAGTGTTGTTATTTTATTTTCATATAGAACTAGTATTTTCTTCCTAATTTGTTTTAATCTCTGATCGATAGCATTTATTTTCACTATTTACCCCTGTGTAATTGCATGCTTGTATGTTTATGCGGCGATCTAACTTCATCCATCATTCACGATGACGGATGAACAGCATGATTTTGATCCCAAAATCACTAAAATTGCATATTTTGACCCCCTGGGTGTATTCAATGATATAAAAGATGAATTGATATCCCGCTTGCCTCTCGTTAATTTGCATTGGAATCCTGTTGGTCGTCCTTTGAGGTCAATTCCCAGCTTAGATGTTGGTCTTGTCGAAGAAGTCACCCAGCCGAATGGAACTCCACAACATCAAATCCTAGGATTATCTGATGCGCCATGTCTCAAAATCATTTTTGTCAAATGTGAGGATAATGACACTTATCGCTCGTCTGTACGTAAGATGATTCGCGAATGGCTCTCCAAAAATGTTGTTGGTCTGCGAGATCCCACTGAATGGATAATCGTTCATTATGTGCCAGCGGGTGCCAAACAACACTCTGGGAACAGATTTAGGTCCGGAGTGTTTGATAAGATAAGAGCAGATTTCAATTCAGGATCAAAGCGAGACAGGTGTATCCAGCTTCGCAAGGATTTCTCATCGGAATTGGAATCAATGGAGGTCTGGAGTGAGGCTATGAATCGCATCAAGGAAGGTGTATTAGATGCTTTCAGCAAGCGAGTGGACTTGTATCAACAAGAAGTTGACAAATCGGATGCCAAACGTTCGATTCTTGGTTGGAATTTTGGGACCTTTTTCGTCATGAAGGAAGGACTGGCAAGATCATTTGAGAATATCAGTCTGTATGAGGATGCTCTATCGTTGTATGATCAATTGGAAGCGCAGTTTGCTGAAATCTCTAGTCAAAATTCGGTTACATTTTTCAATGAGATTGGATTTGACACCAGTGATGCGGTTGTTCGAATGGCTAAAGGGGAATCGTTCCTGAAACTATATGATAATGGTGATCTACGCGATCAGATCATGTCTAATAGTATTCCTCTATTTGATTTCCATTGTTATCTGTTTTCAAGGCAGGCACGACTTTTACTTTATATTGCGCGTGCATCAGCGTCAGCATCTATCTCAGCTTTGAACATTGGGGCGCTATATCGGAGGCTTCGTCAGTTTATTACCGACATCCAATATCTATTACTTTCTAACAAGAAAAGCCAACTTTTGGTGGCTGAGTGGTCCTATATGGTAGTTTCAGAATTCCTTAAGGCAAGTAACAATCATTCTGAAGAGCAAAAGTTCAAGGACGTTGCCGAAGGCAGAGGAGAGATTTTGCTCCTCTGCAGGAAATCTTTGGAGACTTTGGCAGTGGGGATTCATAATTGGAAGGTGAAATCTGATTTTGCTGATGTTGCTTTGGATGGGATATCGGTAGAAAATACCGACAAAGAGGACTACAAGATCCTAAACTCAGAAATCCAAAAGTCGTTGGTCGACGAAACAGGTTTCTATCAAAAGTATAAGGAACTTACCATCTCTGCATCGGAAGAATTTAATAAAGCTCAGAGAATTAGGATTGTTCATCGGCTGTCAACACAACTAGGTCTTCTCGCGCACGATTCTGGTGATTACGAATCTGCTGTATCAATTTTAAAAGATCTTCCCGCTATTTATGGAAACCAAGGTTGGGATTTGATTTCTACATCGCTGCTGTCAATTTACATTGATTGTCTAAGTAAGCTGGATAAGAAGACAGATATTCTAGTCTACTCTGTCGAATTATTACGGCGGCACCAGTATCTGAAACCGCAGGAGATCCAAAACACTATCTCTAGCATAGATTCGCTTTCGGATGTCGTCGAAATTGAGGGTCCACTGGAGCAGTGGATATCAACTGAGATAGTCCCGTATTTATCGCTCGAAAAAGATTCACATGGCACGTACTGCTTGAATGTCGATGCCTCGACTGTTTTCAAAGCAGATGTAACTTTTGACTATGCCGTGTTGGTAGTAGTAAATGAATACAATGAGAGACTCTCTCTGAGGTGTGAGAAACCGGAAGTTACTGACTCAGTAACCCGACTTAAATTTCTTACAAAGCGATTTATGAAAGGAGTTTTTGTAGTGGAAACTCTGAGATTTGTGAAACAGAAGCTGGCATTTTTTGGGAACTATCCCACTGGACAGGCACTGGACGCTGAGAAGAAGATACCTGGAGTGTCAGATAGTAATGAGGCAGAAGCTGAAGAAGCAGATGACGAAGATGCAGAGATGCAGCCTATCAAAATTCACTTCTTCCCCTCACCTGATGTTCTTCATTTCTCAGTCGATACGGCTTCATCGTTTAGCCTTACAGATAGAGCCATATGTGTCAACTTAGATTCATGTCACGAGCTTAGTTCTTTCAAAATTCGTCTCAAGTCTTCGTCACAGTCCATAAAGCTAGAGGTGAGCAAGGGAACGATATTGACAGCCGGTGATGAGATCATAGAATCAAAATTCTCGTCTCCTTCTTTGACAGCTAACAGGTTGCCTGCTGGGATTCATCTAGTACGCATTCCATTCGTCGCAGAGTACGAGATCAGTAAACTTTCATTAAAGGTTACTCTGGACTACAGCACAGACCAGGGAGCATTCCAGCAGTCCATGACAGAAGAAGTTGATGTTGGCCTCGCAATCGATGTGAATGTGGTCGACTTCTTCAAGTCGACCAAATTATTTTCAAAGTTTGGTATGCTCTGCAAAAAAGATGATCCAGTTCGAATTTTGTCAGTGAATCTGTCAAATACGAGCTATTATAATGTTTCGAGCCCCTTAGGAACAACCGAGCCAGCAATTTCATTTTCGGGGAGTCCAGTTTCCTATGTATTTTGTATCCAGGCTTCGGGTGAGTCCAAGCTAAACCACGGAGAGCAGCTTGTCCTCAAAACAAAGCATCGTAATTTGAGGAAAGGTAAGATAATGAACCTGATAATGGATATGAATTGCTAACCAAAGAATGCCAGGCCATAATCTGCAGTGCCATTAATAAGCGATTGGAGCTCGACTCATATTCTAGCTTACGGAAATATACCCTACTTTTGCGTGATTTTGTCGGTTGGCTGCTGTTCGATCCCGTCAAGTACGGAATTACAAACGAGCTTGAGATTACTGATGCAGCCATTTCGGAACTGGCCACTGCCCCTGAACTACTGCTATTACCTATTGCTGATCGGACCAGGCTGATAGAATTGGTCAGAAATCTTATCATATCTCCAGATGAATACAATATTCCGATGGATCCCGTCAATAAGGAGTTAGTGTTGCCAGTTTCAGTTCCCAATGTTCATGTGGTACATGGCGTTGAACTGGTACTACCAAAGGAAGATCATTTCCTGATTGGCAGAATGATATCCAGTGAATTGAGAATTCATTCATATCTTCATTGGAACAATTCGGATTCAGACTCAATTCTGACAGGAGTACGGTTTTGCTACGAGATTGTAGCCCCTCATGATACTTGGGCACTTTCTGGAAAGAGCAAGTCGATATTTGAACTGTCCGAGGTAGAGACAAAAGTCGTATCTCACAAGCCAATCAAGTTATTTATGATTCCTCTACGACCTGGCAAGCTTCCTCTACCTAAGATCGAGGTGACTATTCTGAACAATGGAAAGCCTCAACAGTTGATCAAGATGGAGCTTGATTACAAAAACGGATCTCAAACAGCCTTAGTGGTTCCTGAACATGATCAGTTAACTGTTGTATTTTAATGACAAATTATTTGCATTTTGCATTTTGCATTTTACATCCTTCAGTATCTAATGCCTTCGCTAAATGGTACGCATCAGGCTTTTCAGCGACAGCATCTGGGTCAAGGCCATTATCTCTTAGATAACTTTCCGTGGTAGGACCAATTGCAGCTAGTCGAAAGGAATTTCGAGGCAATTGCTTGAGTTCAGACACTATAGATTCAGTGCTAGCAGGCGAGAAGAAAACAAACCATGGATCTTTGGGGAGATCAGGTAGAACTTGTAGGAATGCATCAGATATATCATAGGTAGGCTTCGTCTTATAGACAACCATTTCCAAAAGTTCAATTTCAGCATTTTCAAGCTTGACGGGAATAATATCCCGGCGGGTTTCGCCCGTGAAAAATACACACTTTCTTATGGTATCTTTATGCTTTATTATAATATCAGCAAGGACGTCACCATTTCCAGCATCTAGACCCCCACGAACATCTGTATAACCTGCTTCTTGAAGAACCTTAGATGTGGCAGGTCCTACAGTGAATGATGGCTTCCTGAGAAGTTTCTCTCGTGCAGACTTGCTCAGTAATGACAGTCTGCCATTGACTGCCTCTACAGCCCTCTGAGAAGTTATTATTAACCCGTCCACATCGGCAAAGGCTTGTGATTCCAAGTATTCTGAGAGTTGATCTAGACCCACATATTCATGATCCAGTAATGGGAAAAAAGTATGCTCTATATTGCGGGATTTGAATTCAATTTCATATCGATCCTTTGGACTAATCTTATTCTTCAGTAAGACTATCATGTAGGAATGAACGGCTGAAAAGCAGCTGACAAGGCAGCTAACCGAAATGGGGTCTCTGTCTCAATGGCACCTCTTCTCAATTAATACTAATGAAATTAATGACTCAATTCCGACAGCAATAGGATGATGATATCACTATGCAGCTCCCAGAGTGGATCGTACAATTTTGAAATGATTATGAAATGTCAATACTGTGAGAAATATGAGATTGTCTCGCCCCACCGCGCCGGTAATATTATTCCTATGAGAAATATCGGCTACTGATAAAAACTTATCAGTTGAGAGGCATATAAAAGGAGAATCCAATTACTTCAGAAACAGTAGAACGTTTAGCTACAACATATACCGTTAGGTTTTTTATGTCGATCACTCCTGGACACCAGGTTTCGACAAATACCAGCAAACCTACTCCCACTTTCTATCCTGCATGCGGGATTAAACGGGCGATGCGACGCCGCTTGATCTTATCCATCTGATAAGATTGATTTGGCTTCAGTAAAGACTATACATATTAGGTTGGAAAATAAGCCAAGCCATGGTTAATAAGGAATCAAGGCTAATATCTATTGTCACCGTGACTTTCATTGCAGCCCTGGTGTTTCTTTACCAGTGGGAAAGAAAGCCCTCTGGCATTGATTTGGGGTTCGAATCTGTACTAGTTGATCGTAACAATTTCAGGGATGAACTTGAGCCAATTGACTGGGACAATGCGACTGCTTTATTCAACACAGTAAACAATGTACTCAGGCGAAAGGGTAGTGATCTGAACCCAGTGGGAGTGTCTATATTCCCGGTTTATATTCCCGAAGGAACTTTGTTGTGGCACGGGACCACCGTCGGTCGGTTCCCTGATAACCCAGAGTGGGTTGCAATGGATCCTGAATTTTCATATAACTTTCGAAATGGGATTAGGCGTAGATTTGGAGGCCACAAAGCTGGCAATAAGACAAGGGGTGGCTTTTTTTCCGAGCCAGCGTGTCTGTTAACTTTCCGTACCGTCAAGCCCCTAGATAAGGTCATTCTTCTAGATGGTGCAAGTGGTTCAAAGAACCCGTATGGAGAGATGGAGACTCAGCTGCTACTATCCAAAACGAAGAAAGAAGATTGGAACAAGGGTGCCATGTTCAACTCAGAAAGGGATATGGCAGAAAAAATCTGTGAATGGGGAAGGCCATTTGGATTAGATGGAATTGTGAGATTAGAGATATCTTATGAGTTGATAATCTGTGACTTCAAGAGTGAGAAGCTTGAGCTACAGTCAAATGTTTCATTTCAAGAGGATCTTGAATTTTTTGGACTTCCTCCCATTGAGGACGACGAAGCCATTGCCTCCCATTCTGAACTTGATTATGATCATCGTCAGACTGCACTAGCAATTGACGAATCTGACATGTTCTCCGAGTCCGAAAGCATGGATGACAGAAAGGAGCTCATCGACCTGATGTATCTTTTGAGTGCTGCTGCTGGATATGATCACTTGAAATCTGGTGAGCAGCATTACTATGGTGACTCCAGAATCCAGATAGATTATCGCCAACTCGTGACGGCTATCAACAGGACACATTTGTCTACTGATACGTACACCCGGACTATGAGGAATACATCAACTGATCTGGATGATGGGATGTTTTGTGATCTTGAATTGGCACTGACTAGAGGAATAGACCCCAATGCTGGAACAGATTGGCAGGCAGTGTCAGACTACTTGGTCGAGAGATTTGCTCCAACGCTTCTCGTACTAAATACCACCCTGGGAGAGTATGATAAGTTCAATGAAATTAGCGAATCAAACGTTGCACGACTAGCCACCAACCTGTCGACCTTAACTTACAATGTCGTCCGGCGCTTTTACAACATAAACTTGGATATACCAAACGAGGAACGTGAAGCAGAGGCTTTAGAATCTTTTACATTTGAATATTCGCACCCCTTCAAGAATATACAGACCAGTACAGAACGCCTGATTTGGTCTTCAATTGTTAATGTTGTTCATGGAGTAGGAACAGAAATCTTTAAAGTTCACAATATCTCAAAGGAGATTGTAAATGTGATATACGGAAATGATCCTGTCACGGAAGATTGGCTGGTAGAGATGGATAGACGGGTCAAAGATTATTACAAGAAATTGCAGACTTTTCTGGATTCATTGAACTGGACGGAATTCTATAGATGTGATCGTAAATGCGGAGATTTTGAAATTTGCTACGTTAATACCTGGGGACCATCTCCCCTGGGTTGGAGAAAAGTGGTAGACGAGGATGGTAACAGACTGAGAACAGGATATACCGATTTGAAATGTTTAGATCTTAATCAAGTTTTGAACAGTCGTTAACGATGAAAGGCTATTTTATAATAGAAGTTTATATTGGGATTAGTAATGTTTATGTTCATTTATTGTGTGGCCTTTGCTCTAGGGTATGAGTCGAAACTAGTGGAATCCTCTGTCCATAGGATTTCGAAATTGAGGCTCTCCACGTAAGATATTCTCCACAGGTAGTTATTGGATAGTTAGGTGGACTGGCCTCATCGTAGCATGACTTGATTGGCCACAAGACAGAATTTCGATGGAACCCAAAGAAAAAAGGAAGAGAATATCTTTCTTGTCCAGTTCCAGAGTTAACTACTCTGTGAATTGTAGATACAAATAAATCATTCGTCATTCTCATGAGACAGTCGGCAATATTAACCAATACGGCCCCGGGCACAGGTTGTATTTTCTGCCAAACGCCATCCTTCGAGAGCAATTGAAGGCCACTACTTGTTACATCCTGCTGGATAAGAGTGAATATCTGCTGATCCGTATGTGCGCCAATTCCATTTTGTTCTTCTTCAGCAACTGTTTGAATTGGGTACCTCAGAATTCTTAATCCTGCTGCCGGGTACATAGCATCTTGGTCAAAGTAGTGCTCATCTAGTCCAAGGGCCAGAGCCATTATCTCCAGCAATTTCTTCGAGAGTGTTAACATTGTGTTATAGTAGTCAAATAAATTCTCTTTAAAGCCCGGAAGATTCTCTGGCCAATTGTTGTTCATAATTGGAATATCAGTTGGAGGTGGTTTGGCAGGATCCATCTCGATTTCATATGTGAAATTGAAAGCTTCGAACATGTCCCTATACTTCCTATTATTTCGATTATATTTAAACATGGGATGATAACCAAGGAAGTTTCCTTTGGCAAGTTGAGTCGTATCCAATTTAAGCTTTTCCTCCTCTGGCAAAGCAAAGAACCGTTTTGTCTCCTCCAATGCCTTGCTGGCGACATCTTTGGGAATTTCATGGTTTTTAATAAAAAAGAAACCTGTATCGATACACGCCCTTTTCACCTCAGATGCAAGTGCCATTCTTGCTTCTTTATCATCAGAGAACATAGATGAGACATCAATAATGGGAAGCTGAGCTACTGATGCATTTTGGGAGCCATCGTCTATCTTTATGGGGATGACCTTTCCATTCTCTAACCTTAGCACAGAAGGGTCATCCATGGTTTCCACTTGTGTTGACATGCTCTATTTGATTGATTTGTTGTCCCTTTGCTACATATATACATATATATGTTACTTTCATGCATCTTGATAAGATAGGGGGATCTGCATACTGTTGCCTATCTGACATAATCGGGATAAGGTTGTGGCTTCGGCCGTCGGAGAGTACCGATCAGCGGGGAAAGTCACGCCTGGTACCTTCAATTCCGACGACAAGTCCGAAAGGACACTGGATTGCGTGGGCTAGATAAGAACAACTAATTGAAGATCGCCATAGTACCATATTTAATCCTAACCTATCTGTCTAATATTGATAACGGAAGAAGGGGTTATCATTGTCAGTCATATCCATAAATTCCACATTTGGAATATGCTCTGGCGGGCTTCGCTCTGCCTCTGCATCCCTCTTCCTATTCTCATGTCTATAAGAAAAATATAAAGTCAGAAAGCCGGCTACTGATACAGCCCAAAGGGCCAAACTTACAGTTTTAGCCTTATGGTAGAGAGGACCGTCGTTGAAGATTTGCGGTCCAATGAAATAAGAAATTCCGACACCAATAAACATCATTCCATTTGCAGTAGTCTTTTTCGTATAGCCAACAACATTCATTGCTTCCAAAGAAAACAGATACGATTCTGAAGTTGGACCATTGCCCATCAGTATAAAGTAGGCTACGAGCTGACCATAGCGCTTATAAAGTGGGGAAACGTTCTGGAGTCCTACCATCAATGCAATCATGAATAATTGTACAAGCTGTAAGCCTGCAGACATTAGAGCTCGTTGTCCATATTTATCCCCGAGCCATCCGAATAATAGCATCAAAACGACTTGAATTGCTCCAGCAGGAATTGATGAAAGAAGTAGAGACACACCAGTGTCAAAGCCATAAGACTGTATCAACTCCGAGGAGAAAACGGTAATTCCTCCCAGAGGGATCTGAGTTGTCAACATTAATATGAATAAATTCCATACTCGATAATCAAGCAAACATTCTTTTAGTTGAGCAGGCTTAAATACTCTGCAACCAACACCCTGCTGATTAGCTCTCAAACGCTCCACAGCAATGACCTTTTGCTTTTCAGATAGAAAGCTACAATCGACAACAGACTGGGGCATGAAGATGAACATACAAATTCCAAATAATAGTGATAATGCTGCCACAACTAGACAAAGGATCTTCCAAGAAGAGAAGGTAGAACCTGATTCAACCTGTCCTCTCCAAGAGCCATAAGCAATGATGGCACCAAGGATGGAGGCAAACCCTTCTGATGCAAACCATACTCCTACTCGACTGGACTGCTCTGTCTTTTTATACCATAGAGAACTAATAAGAACTAGTCCACCGGACGATACACCTTCCCAAAGCCCCATGATCAATCGCACAACAAGGAGACTGGCATATGATTTGCAAGCTGGCATACACAGAAGAGTAATAGACCAGCCAATACAACAAGCAGCTACATATCTTGTCTCTGGAAATCTTTGCATCAGAAGATTGTGAGGATAGGCCGATACCATATATCCAACATAATACATGGATCCCACCCATGAGTAATCTCGTCCTACCAAGTGACAATCCTCTTGCAGACCCATAATTGCCGAATACTGTAACGTTTGCTTATCCATGAACTGTAAAAAATACAAGCCACAGAGCCAAGGTAAAACATAATAATCGATTTTCCGAGCCACTTGCTTATTTTCCTCTTCAGTGATATCAACCGATTCGTAGGCATAAGCCATTGCACGGTCTACATCCTTCTTGATGGCTTGCTTCTCGTCATGAAAAGACAGCTCGTCTGTGACGATAACTTGCTCAATTGATTTAGACATGATTCAGAATAATGTCCTTATCACACTCACATCCGGTCAATGCAACCATATATATAGTCTCACCGGAGAATTGCGCCATACTCGTGCCAAGGATTCGATAACCGTCGATCCGCTATGTTGATAAGATAAAGTTCGGTACTTTGCTATCCGGCAATCTTGTTCGGGATCCAATTTCTTTGTAATATATAATGCAGACCTCTATTCAATTCGACTTTTTTATATCCTTTTGTTACCTATTTCAACTTATAATACCGATGAAAGGATATATTTGTTCTTCTCTCATGGTATTACTTATCCATGAACTTTTATTCTCTCGAACCGCTTATGACCAAAAGGAGGTTCGTTGATAAGCCACATCTGACCTGTCACTCGCCTATCTTGCATGACACCTGCATTATCTACTGCCCTTTATGATGATGCCTACTGTTACGAGAGCCAACTAGATAATTAGAAAATACGGAGGTCAGCAATCTCCCATATGAATTAAAAAAACAACAACATATCTGCCTACTCCTTGTGTTCGTATTCACGATTCGAAACATCTTCGAAAACTTGTAGATCGTACTTGGCAAATTTACGTGCAGACACTCTTTTTGCAAATAGAAGGTCGAGCTCTTCATAAGTTCGGTGCCTTGGCTCTGCCAATCGAAAATATGCCCACACAGTAGTTATCAAAGAGGCACCCGCCCAAAAGAATCCGGCCTTTCCTTTCCAATTCCACTGAGTTGGATTTAGCATATATGGCTCTATTACACCAGCAATGGTACTCGTAATGTAATAGGCATTACGGGCCAGACAAATGGTCTTCTGCCGAAGACGAGTAGAAGATAATTCACTTGGGATTGCCCAGCCCAACTGACCAGCTGTCGCTTGAAAAGTTACTTGCCACATGAGTACCATAACGACTTGACCCCATTTAGCACCACTGCTAGAGGCAGGGGCTAATCCAAGGCAACCTATGATAAATAGCAATAAAGTCATCAGGCCCATACCGGCGATGTAAATTCTCCTTCGGCCAAAGTAGGGAATTAGAAGGAACCAGGAACCCAACGTTGAAACCAAACCAAGTGCAGTTTGACCTACATTGATCTTATAAGCTTCCTTGCTGGAAATACCAGTCTGAGTAAAAAAATAAGTAGCTTGGTTGCACATGGCAGATCCACACATGTTTTGACCCGCAAACACAAAGCAGCAGATCTCAGTTCGTCGTAGGTCCACCCCTTTGAAGCAATCCAGATAACTGGTACCAGACTCTAGTTCCTGTTCTAGATTATTAGTATGAATCATCAACGCCATAGTCTCCTGGATCTCTTCTTCCGGCACAGATCTCAGATTCAATCTTCTAATTGATTTCTCAGCATCAGCTAGACGGCCCTTTCTGATCAACCACCAAGGAGAATCAGGGGCGAACCATAATACAACAAACAAAGGCAATGGCCAAGCCCACTGGATAGCAAAGGGAACTCGATAAGACCAAGATGTAACGACATCTATCATTCCATCTAGCACTCCTGCCGCAATGAGCTGACCAATAACGAAACACATATTAATCCAACTAGTAAGAAATGGTCTCAGTGTGGTGGGCATAACCTCTGAAGCATATGCTGGGCCAATTGATGCGAATACACCCCAGGGAAACCCGACTAGAATTTCACCAGCAAGAAGAGTTTGGACATTAGGAGCAAAGAAAGTCAAAAATATAAATCCTGCCATAAAGACCAAGGAGACGAGCAACACTCGTCTGTGACCAAAATGCTCTGTAAGCCATCCATTTGCAAAAACGCCAAAAAAAGAACCCACCCCTGAAGCATCACTAAGTGCAATCTGCCAGGAACTAGTCACCTGGTAACCTTCACCTTGGAAAAACTTGCCATATTTCTGTTGAAAGCTAGGATAGGCATAAAAATTACCAATAAGTGCCATATCATAGCCTTCCATAATAACAGTCACCGAAACCAAAATCGACCAAATAAGAGCATATCTGTACTTTCGGACAGCTTCTGCATTTGTCAACTTGTGCTCAGCTTCAAGGCCCCGACGGGCATATTCTGTCAAAGTTTTGCCTTCATATATTGCCAATTCGGCATGTTCTTCATGCTCAACAATGATCTTATCACCGGGCATATCGTTTGTAATCCCCTCTATTCATCTGTGAACAGACCTTTGATATTTATATTTATGGATTCCACACACGCAGTCCCCTTTAGTATACCCCGCAATAGTTTATCGTGGGGATGGCCGCATCCGTATTTAGACCAGGGGCATGGGGGGTTTCCACTACCATATCGTGTTGAACGCCGCCGACATGAATCCAAAATTAATGTGTATCTTGAGTATTCGATAAATGATAATTGTTACATTAATCGCAATATAAGCTCTTGCATATAAATATGAGAGTTTCCGTTTCCAGGTTTGTAATAATGTCTCTTCAGTAAACCTTCTTTGATAAATTAAGGTTATGTATGTACATGTAACGCAGAACCGAGCGGAGAAACGGAAAGATTCTCGGGCACATAGCAACCTCCAACATCAAGAACAAGTGATTAAAAGTCGCTGAAAATGTAACTTACTTTAAGTGGCAGCCTGCATGTTTCTCACAAAACCCTCCCACAGTAGCAGTCGGCAGGGGCAGCATGTGGGGTAGCTGCATGACATTGTGGGCTGTGCATGATCAGCCATCATCGACAGACAAAGCAAGAATCCGCTTTTGTAACCCCCTCTTATCTCTACAGAAATCACAGGCATATTCACACCATGCTTGATGTGGGTCCCGAGGAACAGTTTCAAAGAATCCACAAAGTTGAAGATGACGGCATTGCGTGGATGATTCGCAGTATTGTAAAAGCTAAGTTAGTAAAATAACAGAATCGCCGTGACTTACATATTTCAGCGAATTTATTTGATCGGGGGATTTGAGTTGGTAATTTAATGAAACCAAAGAGCTGCCATCTTGTCGTGAATAATATAATATACATCTCGCAGCCTTCATATCCCGGCCTGCACGTCCCGAAGCCTGAAAATACGATTCAATATTATTAGGTAAATCGTAGTGTATCACAAATCGTACATCCGGCTTATCAACACCCATACCAAATGCAACAGTAGCCACTATTATTTGATATCCTTGAGCATTTTCCATCCATAGCTTCATCGTCTGCTGCTTCTGTTTTTGAGGCATTTCAGCATGGAACGGACGAGCACCAAAGCCTTCGGCTCTCAGAATATCTGCCAGCATCACCGTTACCTGCCTTCTCCTACAATAAATGATCCCGGACTGAGACGATAATGAATTGCGTTCCCTACATCTCTTGGAATACTGGCGAAGAAAGCCAATGATGTCAGCTACAACCTCTTCGCCAAATTTGAAGCGAACCTCATAATGAATGTTTGGTCTATTCACAGAGGAAGAAAATGTTTTGAGTGTCGGTTCTTTTGGAAGACCAAGAATATTGATGATTTCATTTTTCACAGACTCTGGTGCAGTAGCGGTTAGAGCAGTTATCGGAATATCGCTGAAGGTCTTTCGAAGATATCCAAGCTGTTTATAATGGACTCTGAAACTATGGCCCCATTCAACACAGCAATGGGCTTCATCGATAACAAACCTATTCAGCTCCTTGTGAGCAGCAAGTGTTGCCAATACCTTTCGAAACATAGTGGTTGAACATAGCTCTGGAGAAACATAGACTAGACGGATGGTTGGATGACCACACGCAAGATCATGGATGATAGCCTTGCGTTCATCTGATGGAGTCAAACTATTAATAGTGACAGCTTTGACTCCCAAATCAAGCAAACTTGATACTTGGTTTGTCATTAGAGCCAGCAATGGTGATATCACCACAGTACAGCCATGAGGAGCTGCGACGGCTGGTAGCTGATAGGTTAGCGACTTACCAAGTCCGGTTGGTAAAAGTACGAAGATGTCATCACCCGCCAGCGAAGCCTTTATTATTTCTTCCTGACATCCCCGGAAAGAATCTTTTTTGAAAACCTTGCGGAGGGTAAAATAGATATCCACAATCGATAGCTTCCGTTTGGCAATGACCATAAGACACGAGCGAGAGACAGAGGAACGGGTTGCCCATTTTAGGACGTGTTGATGCCCCTGCATAATTCTTGATGCACGATTGATGCATGCATGCCAGTAAATCAGATCAGCAAGATGATATTCGGGAAGCGATGGCGGTGGAAGAGACGACAAAAGAATTATAATAAAGACGGAATACACCAGACGAGAGTATTGATCAGAAGGAATTTGGTATTACCTTGAATCATCATATTATAATGGTAGACATATGATATGCTCTCAATACGGCAAAACTGATCAAAGAAACCCACAACCTATATCGAAGTGTACATCAGGGAATGGGAAAATATTGGAACGGGGAGGGGGCATAATTAGGGTCGGAGCAAATTTGTAAACTATAAAAGGAGCCGCCTCCGCCGCACTCCCGGTGGCAGACGTCCGTTCCTTAGACTTGTTTGTCATATTACTTATCGATTGAGTCGATTGAAGCTGGTATGTAAAAAGGCGAAATAGAATTCACGTCGCACACCAACTACTTACTAAATAACTTGTTGTAGGTGTGTAATAAGCGCGTTTACCAAGTTATCTTTATGGACGGCTTGAACGGGCGGCGTGGTATATTGCGGCGGTTTATGGTGAAGATAGAGAGCTAACAACAAGAATCAAAATAGTTGCTGATAAGCGTAATAACTTTTTAATTAATTATAATAACCCCATAATTTCGATGGCGGCGAGAAGAACAAGTGTCACATCAGAGGAGAATTCTCGCAAACGGGGGTCTCCTCGTAAGCAGAAGAAGGATCAGCCTGTGGAAGATGACGAGCCCGTTGAGGCTGGAGCCACAGAACTGCAGCGTGGAGATGAGCCAGGCGACGAGCAGCCACAGGAAGAGCGGCCATCAAAGTCGAAAGGCAAGTCGCGAAAGCGTGGTGAAAAGGAGGAGGATGATGAGGACTCTAAGGATCGACAGGCAGGCATTGCCGTTGGGGGAAGAGTCGAGCCCAAGCCCGAAGAGGTCGCACCGCCAGTGTCAAGCAATTCATCAGCAATCGAGCCAGCACCCGATCCAACCGCAGAAGCTCCTGCTACAGCGGACGAGGTTGATGAGGATGAAGAAGATGTTGGTCCAGAAGAAGATGACGATGATGATGAGGATCCTCCACACGTGGAAGAAGACGACGATGATGACGAAGACTATGAGGATGATGATGATATGCCAGCACCCAAAAAGGGCCGACGAACTTCAGCTGAAGAAGAACGTCGAATGGCAGTGGCAGCAGCAGCTGCTGCCGCTACCGCAGGCCAAAATGGAGCTGGAATGAGACCACCATATTCCTATTATCCTTATGGCCCGTATCCCGGATATCCTCATCCCGAGGCATTTGCAGGAGCTGCTACTGCAGGCGGGGATGGTAAAGATGGAGGAGCTGAAGGTAAGGATGGAGTTCAAGGAACTGGGGAAGGAAGTGAGGATAACCGGGCCGGTGATGGGTCTGGTGCCAATGGCCAATATTCTCAATATCCTCCTCACATGTACGGGTATTATGGAACTAACGCACCAGGTGGAGCTTATCCTGCATACTTTTACGGACCATATGCAGCAGGCAATCAAGCAGGAGCTGGTGCTATGATGGTAGGAGGTCAACCTGGCCAAGGTTCTGGTGCTGGTGCGTATGCCAAGTACCCATATGGGCGTCCTGGAGCAAGCCCTGGCGGAGGATCTGGTGGGGTGGGATTCCCCCCTGACGCGGCTGCATTTGGGTTCTATGATCAGAATGGCCAGCCATTGCCTCCATTTGGCGAAGGAGAGGGACCTGGGACCGAGAAACCGCAGCGAAAGGCTGGCGGTGGACCCAAGCGAAAACGACGAGCACCTAGTGATGGTGGAGCAACTCAGGCTTCTGGTAGTCCCGATGGAGTAGCTATTGCGTCCAGTGAACGACCATATCCATGCCCCTACCAAGGATGTCATTGGTCTTTTGCTCGTCTTTCTGATCAGAGGCGACACTTGAGATCGCACGAGAAGCCAACATTCCATTGTCCCTATTGGAACAGCGATCCAACATGTCATAGGAATGGTGGAGCGTTCAATAGACTGGATGTGCTTAAACGTCATTTGAGATTGGTACACTTTGTTCAATTCAAACAATCTGATAGTGGATGGTGCCGGGTCTGTCAGAAGATGTTCCCATCTCCAAAGCACTTTGTGGATCACTGTGAAAAGTGTGCTCAACAAGCTCGACCTACTGAGTGGAAGGTTGACACTGGCCGTGTCTTGGTACAAACCGGTGCTAAAGGACGTGCTGTTACAATTACAGATGCTATTCTTGGCCCCAAAGACCCTACATTGTTATCTATGGCAGAGGTTGATGGTGACCTGAAGGATAAGGAAGATGTAGATGACGATGATGCAGCAGCTGCAGCAGTAGCAGTAGCAGCAACTGATATCACTTCTGGGCCAATTGCAGGAAACCGAGCTCGAGGACGTGGCAGCTCAAACCGTCAAACTTTGTCCCAATTGATCCAGGCTGGTAGCCACATGACCTCTGATAAGTAATGAAAGAAAAAGTGTTGGTCATATATATATATATATATGTGTATAACGTTATATTTATTTATGTATGCAATGGCCTTAATAGGGGTAATGGCAATTGATGTGTGGGTATTGCGTCGTTGTTGGTACTGGATCGACTTAAATAATGTATTGAGTAACAAAATTTTTTTTTTTATGAAATGAAAAGAAAAGATGGAATTAAATATGAATAAATTTACAGTTTTTCAATATATTTTTATTAAATGAAAGTAGTAAACACAATTCGATATGGCCTGGACAGTGTCAAATCAACACGGGTATGACGGTAAGTGAGCGATGTTTTCTCGGGCTCCTGCACGTGAAGAGCGCCACGTCCAATCACCCCCAACAGCCGGGTGAGAGACGCATATATAAATACCAACATCGTTGGACCCCACATCACTACCAGTCAATCAATCAACAATGTCTGTCCCCGCGTTTTCTGATATCTCTAAGGCTCCTAGCGACTTGCTCGGTAAGGATTTCTACCACCTTGCCAATGCCAATTTGGAAATCAAGACCAAGGCTCCTAACGGAGTGGCATTTACTGTCAAAGGAAAATCCAACCAGAAGGATGGATCCATCTCTGGTACTCTTGAGTCCAAGTACACTGACAAGGCGTCTGGTGTGACTTTGACCCAGGGATGGCAGACTGCTAACGTCCTCGACACTAAGATCGAGGTCGACGAGGCTTTCACCCCTGGTCTTAAGGGAGAATTGGTGACCTCTTTCTTGCCTGCTTCTGGTGCCAAGAACGCTCGACTCGGATTGTACTTCCGACAGCCTTCTTTCCATGCCCGAGCATTCTTTGATCTCCTCAAGGGCCCCACCTTCACTGGTGATGCTACTGTTGGTCACGATGGTTTCCTTGCCGGTGCTGAGATCGGTTATGACATTCTTGACGGCAAGATTACCAAGTACTCTGCTGCCACTGGATTCTCTTCTCCTGTCTACACTGCCGCTGTTACTGCCACTGATAACTTGAGCATTTTCAGCGCCTCTTACTACCACAAGGTCAATGGCTTCACTGAGGCTGGTGCCAAGGCTACTTGGGACTCCAAGTCTGCCTCCAATGTTGGTCTTGAGGTCGGTGCTAAGCACAAGATCGACGAGTCTGCTTTTGCCAAGGCCAAGATCAACTCTCAAGGAATTGCTGCTCTCTCCTACTCCCAGGCTCTCCGACCCGGTGTTACTCTTGGTCTTGGTTTGTCTGTTGACACTCAGCGATTGAGCGAGTCTGCCCACAAGTTGGGTTTCTCATTTACTTTTGCTGCTTAAATAGCAAATACAAATAATAATTTTTTTTTCCTATTTTCATCTCTTTCTATCTCATCGGAAATTAGCTACTATGGCACCTATTAGTGCTAGGGTGATTCCAATTCTAGTCATGGTTAGAGGTCTTCTAGACTCTGATTCCATTTGCTCTTTTCGTTTCTCATTTTCTCTTTGTCGTTCTTGCCGATGCTGGTCATAACCTTGCTGTTGCTTTAAATGCTTGTCGAAATCAAAATGCGGGACATCATAATATGAACCTGTGCGTCTATAAGTGAGAGGGTCATTTGACTCTGTTGAAGTTGACGAAGAAGGTCCCGAGCTACTAGTGCCTTTAGTACTGTTATTGTGTCCACTATAGGCCCCCCTAGTATATGGCCTGTCATAGTTGTAAACTCGGGTTCTTTTGATAGTGGTTGTACGGCCACTGCGACTGGCTCCAGACCAAGTAGTGGTTCGAGTAAGAGAATTATGTCCTGTTGTCTCATTCAACCTCTTGTCATAAGCAGCCTTTAACTTTCCATCAGCAAGAGTATCATAAGCTTCCTTGATCTGTTGGTACTTTTCATTAAACGTCACTTTTTGATCATCCGGTAATCCTCGGGTCTTATCTGGATGATATTTCTTGGATAGATCAAAGAATCTTTTACGGATTTGTTTCGTAGAGCAATCTCGAGCTACGCCCAGCACCTCATAATGTGACGTCCAGTTCACCCGACCACATCTCATATCCTGGTGTCTTGTGATTTGGTAAATGCCATTTGGTTTTTTACAATAGCTAATCGATTATCAGCCAAAAAAACAATGAAAACTAGAATTGACCTACTATACCAATAATAGTCAACCAACTGAATCAAGAATGAACCTGGCTGGATCAATAATTATCCGGCTAACGACGACCACCGACCTTTCGTAGAAACAGTGGGTAGGGGAGCTCAGCGTTCGTTGGAAGTTAGTTCAGGAGAGAACGCGCAAGGCACAGGACCGACTGTACTCTCAGGGGAGAGACGCGGCTTATTTACAGCATTGCACAGCCAAGTTGAAGTGTTAACATCATCATGCCATTGTGCGGGGGGTCATCCAAGCCAAGTAAGTGGAATAATACAGAAGATCCAAGTGCTAACAGCTAGTCTCAAGGAAGATTGTGATTCTAGGAGACGGAGCATGTGGTAAAACGTCGTTGCTTAATGTGTTCACCAGGGGCTACTTCCCCCAAGTATACGAGCCTACGGTTTTTGAGAATTATGTTCATGATATCTTTGTGGATGGGCAAGCTATGCAATTATCACTGTGGGATACTGCTGGCCAGGAAGAGTTCGATCGATTGCGGTCACTGTCATACTCGGATACCCATACGATAATGTTGTGTTTCTCGGTTGATTCACGAGATTCGCTTGAAAACGCCCAGACCAAATGGGTGTCTGAGATCGTGGATCATTGCGAAGGTGTTAAATTAGTTCTGGTTGCACTCAAGTGTGACTTGCGAAATACTGAAGAGAATGAGGGTGCTGGTGATGCCACCGAGACTGCCAATAGGAACAAGCTTATTAGCTATGAAGAGGGCCTGGCGGTTGCCAAACAGGTGGGCGCATTACGATATCTCGAGTGTTCGGCAAAAAAGAACAGAGGTGTCAATGAAGCATTCACCGAGGCTGCGCGTTGTGCGCTTTCTGCAAAAGCAAAGGGTTCTCATGAAGAGGAGAGTTCTTCCAAGTGTGTGATTTCGTAATTGTTAGGTATTTTTTTTATTTCGTGTTTCAATTAATTGTGCTTTTCCCCCTTACTGAACTTGATATGGTCGACCGCCTGCCGGTGGTCACTATTGGTAGTCCTTGATAGTGACTAGTCTATTCATTCTAGTGCTTTGTATTGTAAAAGAGGACATGAATTGGACTCATATAATTTATTCTCAAGTTGTTCCGTCTCCCTCATCCCGTTCTAATCCTGTTTTGACCCTAGCATAGCATTAAAAATGCCCACCAAACCTCTACCTCTAAATGTATGTGCACCCATTTCCGATCTTGGCCTAAACCTTACAATCGTCAACACAATCTCGGATCGAACAAGGTGGCACTGGTAATGGATCTTCCAAGCTCTGAAGGACCGTCGCTGACTGAACCACCATTACAGCAACAGCAGCAGCAACAGCATCAGCAACAGCCACCGGAGCCACAATCTAAAGATGCATCACATCCTCCTCCTCAAGTCCCTTTCTCGCTGTGGGACTATTTGGTCCTGCAACTAACTGACTCTTCATATGGATTATTTGTTGATAAAGTGGAACATTTGACCAATGTGATTAAAGTCCCGTTGTATCTCGAAAAGGTCGCGCTATTTGGAATGCTCAGCTGTGCCGATATGTTCCTGCACACGTTCACAATTCTCCCCCTGAGAACATTGATTGCACTATTTCAGATCGCCAGATTTCGGCCCTCTCTGTCTAGAAGAGGCGACGCGGTCAAAGGCTTGTTATTGGTTGTTTCACTATGGTTTCTGCTAGAGCTGGATACTTCAAAAATCTATCACAATATCCGTGGTCAGGCTGCTATAAAGCTGTACGTCATGTTCAGTGTACTTGAAGTAGCTGACAAGTTATGTTCTGCTTTAGGACAGGACATACTTGAGTGCTTGCTGTCAGTGTCAACACTTACAAATGTGCCCCGTTTGATCATTTTCGCAATAATGGGGGGCATTTACTGTTTTGTTCATAGTGTGGTGCTACTATATCAAATCATCACCCTAAATGTGGCAGTCAACTCATATTCAAACGCTTTGCTTACATTATTACTGAGCAATCAATTTTCAGAAATCAAATCGTCTGTATTTAAAAAGTTTGAGCGTGAAGAACTCTTTCAACTCACATGTGCTGATATTGCTGAACGATTCCAACTGCTAATCATCCTGTTGGTAATTGGTGTCCGCAATGTAGTGGAAGTCAGTGACATAGGTATTATCCCTACATCATGGGCGGGATGGAACAGATGGATGGGCGCACTATTTGGGCCTGCCATCGTGGTTGTTGGTAGTGAAGTGGCTGTGGATTGGATAAAGCATGCGTATATCGCCAATTTTAACAATATCAAACCAAAGATTTACCGTAAATTCCTCGACGTCATGGCTATTGACTATGCCGACAATGCATTTTCAGATCAAGTGATGACCAAACGGACTGGATTTCCTACATACCCCTTGGTAATTGTGTCTACAAAAATGCTGCTGCAATCTTACTATATTCTCGCCGAATATTCAACTCCATTGCAACCACCGTCACTGGATGATAATGAAACTTATTCGTTATCTCTACTAGAAGCATTTTCAGGAATGGTTAAAGGATACCTTTATCCTGCTGCACAAGAAGCACCACCACCTCCTATATCGACTGTTACAACATTTGTAATGTCATCAAATCTTTTGCCATCTCTCAATGTCTTGTTGGCGTGTCTTGTGACTTATATGGTGTTACTGCTATTGAAATTGATTCTCGGTCTTCTACTGTTGAGATTCAGTGCTAGAAGGTATACTATTATCCGATCTCGTCACCGAACCCGCGCTCCTAGACATCAGCAATCGGACTTTATGACAGACATATTACGACCTGGTGAACTCGACGACAAGTCTAGAAATGGACTTTATGAGCCTGAAGAAGTGGTTCCGCCGAGGAAGGAACACACTCCAGTTGTAGGCGATGGACTTGCAGAATTATCGTCAGTTACTAGATTTCGAATGGCAGCAAAAAGGATTTGGTAAATTAATTTTATATATAGATAGATGGGTTAGCTGTCTGCACAGAAACGAAACAATATTTATTATTATTATGTACAAAATATTTACAACCGAGCGATTAATCGTTGTTTCTTTTTTAGAAGAGAAGAGTCGGCGACCTGTGCTCACTTCTTTACTGACTTTTGCTGTGCTAGGATTCTCAGCAGTCGTTCTATTCTTCGTCGTGGAAGTCTTAACCTTGCAGCCAGAAACAACACAGATGTTAAGAATAGCAAACTTCCTGCCTGGTGGGATGCTGCCAGGGGGGTCGGCACAACATAGATCAACGTAGAAATACCAAGAGCAGCCTGCAAAGTCACAAAACCAACAGTAGCAGCACCGCTTCGGATTACTGGTCTTGGAACCAACCCTCGAAACCTAAGCGAATACAGGTGAACTAACAGAGTCGCAGTCCAAGTGGTACATGCCAGAATTCTATGGTTAAGCTGTACAGTGGTAGGATTCTCAAGCATATTCTTCCACACCAGGTTGAAACTTGAGTCGGGATTTGTTGCATAGTGGGAATCGAAAAGCTCAGACTTTGGTGGAGTGAGACCGGTTCCCATCATAGGAAATGAGTTATAAATAAGTCCTGCATCCAATCCGGCTACAAATGCACCAGACATTGACGTCAAAAATGCCAAACACAACAATCCAGTAACTGTTCGTCGAAGTGGCCGAACTAATGGACTAGACAACAGCGCTATTTCTGAGATAGCCTTTTGGGGGTTCTTGATCCATCTGGATTCTCGCAATACATCCAATCCAGTATTTACCATTGCAATGTATAGCAGAAATGCTGCCCCCAAATGAGTTGCAAGTCGATATTGCGAAACACGAGGGTGCGCTCCAGGTGTTGTCATCAATTGCTGATCCAAACCAGACTTGACCATCCACCAGCCGATAAATCCTTGCAATCCAAGTAATCCAGTGATCAACACTATCCGCTTCGTAGTATGGGCGCTGACTTTACGAGCATAAATAAAATAAGCTGCAGGCGCCAGAAGTACCAATCCAATGGCTCTTCCCCACAGCCGGTGGGTCCATTCCATGTAATAAATGAATTTGAACTCTTCGAGGGTAATATTTGAGTTGAGAATCTTAAATTCAGGCGATTGCTTGTACAAGTCGAAAGCACTCTCCCAATCCTGCTCGTTCAGTGGAGGAACAGATCCCGTAACAGGTTTCCATTCTGTAATACTGAGCCCACTTTCTGTCAATCTAGTCAAACCCCCCAATATGACAATACCGAATACCGCACCAGCTGTTCCTACAAGCCAGTAACCTACACCTCTAGACGAGTTGACCGGCGATCTTTTCCCAGCAGGTGGTGCTTCTTTCTTGCTATTCTCAATGATCTCTCCAATAATCTGACTTCTATTAACAGCCTGTTGTCTTGCATTGGAAAATGTGCTAAACTGCCTAGTTGTGACTTTATTCTGAATGCCGGTCTGGCTAATTGGCGTGACTTTAGCTATAACAGAGCTGTTATTCAATTTCACTGGGGATATCTTAGTCCCGAGCCCAAGCCGAAGAGCTTTCTTCGGCCGAATCAGCTCCAAGCATAACTTTGATCCGCAAGACCGCGAAACAGAAGAAAGTGCTTGGGTGCCAGTGAAGAAAAACTGAGATTTTGCTAACAGTGTCATCTATCTGGACAGAAAAATATCTGTAGCCAAAATGTCAGGTTATATGCATGCATGCACGGCGATTAGTCCCGCTGGCTGTAAGGATTATATTGTGGATGGAATGATTGGCTGTGCAGTGATATCCCGGCACAAATACAATTAATTGCCGATTATTGAACCCACGCAATTCTACTACTTTCAATTATTTTTACTATATCTATTTTTTTCTTGGACTTGTTTTGACAATTGAAGTCAATGGGTAAGTAAAATGGCTTCAAAGTCAGCTCTGTTCTGCATCTTTCGTACTCAGCACCCATCAACATTGTATGCGGCTCACACGGCTCAAGTATGATTGATTCATTTGGTTCTGTTTCTGCCTCTACTTCACTTATAATGCTGCTGTTTTCGTTCTTTAAGACCCTCATTGACCATGAGGTGACTGTGGAATTGAAAAATGACATGTCTATCCGAGGAACTCTCAAATCGGTAGACCAATATTTGAACCTCAAGCTCGACGATATCAGCACTGTGGACGAAACAAGTTATCCTCACCTTGTAAGTGTGCTGCAAACGATAGTTTCTGATCTAACAGTAGAGTGCGGTAAAAAATCTATTTATTCGAGGATCTGTTGTGAGATATGTTCATCTCCCTGCTAATGCTGTTGATACAGCACTATTAGAAGATGCATCACGAAGGGGTGAGTTCAGTCTGCGTTGCAATCAGCGCCAGTGTCTAAGCAAAGTAACTAACAAAAGAAGCACTTGCCCAGGCTGGCAAGCCTATAAAGGGCCACTAACTTGTGTGAATATATGTAATGATGTATCGTAGAACCATGATGTTGAAAATATGTATCATAAATTATTGTCAGTTTCGTTTTTTTCAATGTCCTATGCTGGAGGAAGGAACGCTGCATACAAGACACCCTGTGCGAGTATCCAAATTGAAATATATGTCACGATCCTTTTCCCTCTTTTGACTTGTCCTAGTCTTGTTCCTCTTAATTGCAATGCAATATACCAATATACCCCAGGGAGACATGTAGATATTCTGGTAATTATCTGTACATGCCAAAGGAATACCGCACATAGACCCATTAGTGCCTGGATCAAGATCACCGGTCTGATTCTATCATTTTGATGCAAAAACTCTATAGTAGACCACGTTATCAAAACCAGTGTAGGGGCCCCAAAGAGGAAATTTGGAATGTTGTTGGGAGTCCAGTACTTTAGGAAGCCATTACCCCAGTATCGGCTCTGGACATATCCATACACAGACGGAATTACATTTTCACACCAAGGCCGTCCAGGACAATAGTCACGATATGCATAATACTGTAACCCAATGAATACTGTACCAATGAATGTGCCACCAATAATTATACTAGCCGTTGACATAAATGGAAAGGGTTTCCTTGGAAATGAATTCTTCCATTTGATGAGCTCCCATACAAGATCATATGCAAACAAAATGCCCCATAATAATCCGTTTCCTCGAAGACCACAGGTTAAAGAGAAGACAAGACCTGATAATATATAACTTTCTTTTGTTCTAAGCAATAAACCCACGAAAGAGAGCAAGGCAAAGGTAGACTCCGCGTAGCCTGCCACGAGAAACATTCCGGCCGGAGACATGGCATATAACACTGCAGTAGTTCTGGCAAAAAGTGGACCATTCTTTGGGAATATAGCCAATGTCAATTGATAGAGTACAAAGCACGCAAGATAATGGGAAACATTGGATATGACGATAGCTGACAGTGAATAGACGTGTATATTAGTGTCCACACCCCAGATATAGCCTGAAAAATTGCCCACACCTCTAATGAGTAACCACCAAAACCGGCCCCAAGCCCATTCTTGCTCAAACATGAGACCTCTATCTGCTAAACTAGTGAAATAAACCGTGTCCCATATGGTCAGCTTGTTCACAATAGGCTGGATCATCCAATGGAGCGAGCCATCTTGTAAGAGAACTGCTGACGAAGTATCATACTGCTTGGGAACCAACACCAGAATTGATATTAATATCAGCTTCACAATGACAAAAGTCTTTGTAATGGCGACAATAGATCCCATTTGAAGTTGGTCGCGCCAATTGTTGCCAGAAGGTTGAATATATCTACTGTTCGTCATCAATGAACTGCCGCATGTAGATAGGATGAATTTGGCAACTATATTCAGGGGTAATTTACGCAGGCTGGACACGCTTATCTATGTATGTATAACTTTCATACGTTAAATATTTACAATATTAAATGCCAGCAACGCTGGAAAAAACCTCCTTCTCACCATCACTAAGAAGCTCATAAACATATCTAGATCGCTCACTTGAGTTTCGTGACAGAGCTCTCAGCCATTGGTTTATAATAGCGTTGATTTCGCTGTCTGATCTTCTAGTCCCAGTTGCTTCATCAATGATATCTTTTGGAATCACGGATTCAGTAAAATCATCCTCCCATTCTTCATCGCTCTCTTCATCGCCTTGTGCTTCTGCAGCACCTGCACTTGGAGAATTGACAAACTCTTTAATGAGGAGCTTGACTATCTTGGCAGGAACGGGAACTTTTGTGAATTTAACTAGGAGTTAGTCATCATATATTGTCAGCAAAACTTTGCAGGCCTCAACTTACGGATCTGCGCCTTGGAGCGAGTAATTATGACATCTCCACTGGGAATTTCTGGATCCCCATCCACCATAATCTCATCAAGGCATCGATTAGGTACATTATAAAGCTTCTGCAATGCAACGACACTATTGTTAGATAAAAGAACCGACAGTTTAGAGAAACACGTACTTTTTCTTAATGGTTTCATAGCCCCTAATTACTTCAAAAGATCCCACCCATTTTGTTAAAACAGTATTCAGCGCATCAGGAATTGATGCCAACACGTTTATCACATCATCGGGAGATTGGATCACTAAAAGTGCAAAAACATGTAAAAGGTTTTCGACCAATGTTAAACTTTCAGCAGAGTCAAGTCTCTTGACAGTCGCATCCAATAACTTGGGAAGGATGTCACCAAGGTCAGAGCCAAATTCACCAATGATGGCGGTAACTAGCTGCCCAGAGGCTAGAGCAGCTGAATCCTCCCATGATGGTTCAAGAAGTTTTGACGCCACTTGCAAGATTATTTCGGGTCCGCTGATGCCATTGATGATAATCTCCCTGATCTCAGATGATGCTCTTTCCACCAGATATGTGAATGCCTCAGATGCTGCTTGAATGATTTGTGTATCAGAAGTCAAACAGATAAGTCTGAATAACGGATTGAATGCTGCTTCCATTAATGTGGGTGGAAGCGGTTTAGGTCCCTTCTCTAGTATTGTTCCAAGAAGTTCAAGAGACAACATCAGGTCTGGAGTATATTCTCCATCGGAACTCGACGTTATATTGCCCACCAGAAGTGGAACAGTGTCTGAGCATAACTTGGAGTAAGCTTCATTATCTCTTGCCCAATCTGCCATCTCCTCAAGCGCTTCCTGGACTTCGCTTGACAGTTCAACGTTCGCAGTATCTTTGGATGCCAATGAAAATATCAACCGGATAATCTCAACATTTCCAACTGCTGCAGCAAAGTCAAGCCTTATTGTAGACAAAACAAACTCAACTAGTACAGCCGGAGTGTCATCCTCTGCTTGGTCCAACAGAAACGCTATTGCATTAAATATCCTATTCTGAAACGGTTTCAACTCATCGGAGAACTGAGAGGCATATAAATTAATTGCAATCAATCCCGCTATCATTAGCAACGGAGAAGTGTTATCTTCAGATGCCCGCATTGCGCAATGAAGAAAATCCACTTTAACCGGACGTGAAATTCGCCCCCCAGAGCATTTCACGAGCACAGACGAAACCAATATTGCTCTAGCTCGAAGGATAACATGCTGTTGGATATTCTGCTGTATTGATCCCAGGCATCTTACCAATTCCGGAATGTGGGATCCACAGTCCTTTTGCTGGGCAAGAGAGGTTTCATGAAGTATCGTTCCCAACGTACATAACAAGCTTTCTTGTAAAGCCCACGGAGTGACTTCATTTATTACCGTCTCGATCTTCCGACAGAATGCACCTAGGATATATGGTGAACTTATCGACCCCAGAAGACCAATGATATCCCCTCTTATAGATGGCTCGAGAGAAAGCTCTCTTTCTATGGTTACAAATTCGTTAATATTCTCATCCCAACCTTGGAAACTCTCTGGAATCTGACATAGTTGTATACATATAGAGGCAAATTGATCCAAAAGAACTTTGTTCTGGGATAGTTCCTTGGATACCACTTGATTATCAGAATCGACACATACTTGCAGGAAAGAGATATTAGCCATTGTGAAGTCATTAATACAAGTCTCGACATCTTCGTCTGCTTGGTCCTCATCTCCTATTTTCAGAGATGACTGGCCGCCGCTGATGACAACCGTCACAAATAAATTACAAAGGTCGCTAAGACGAGTCCATACAACTTCAAAAATTCGACCAATATCAAGGATTTCTGGCAATGCTGATTCCAATTCCTTTATGGTTGATAAAACAGTTATTTTTGTGCTGATCAAAGAATATGAGAGTACCTGAGACCCCTTTGGAAGGTGGTCAAGGGATAGTATTCGGGTGAATAGTTCAGACCATTCACCCACAACCTCCCTTGCAATGGCCATCATTTGCTCCTGCTGATCATCAGCAGCCATAAGGAAAAATTGGATGCAAGAGTTGAAACACTCGATAGCTATGATTCGAGTAGTCCACGGGAAACTATCAGACGCAGCCGATTGATACAGCACGCCAAGCAGCTGGATTCCGTATCGGAAAAAGTCAGCCTCGGATATGATATCATTAATAAGCTCCTTAAGAACCGTTAAAACTCCATTGACTAAATCAATATTGGTGGAGGATGCTGCTACTTCGAATTGAGATAGTAGAAGGTCTATAAGATTTGGCCATTCATCAGGGAACTCAACTGATGCAATTCGAGAAATCAAAAGCCCTGTCGCTGATCTGATTTTAGCCTGTTTTGATCCAATCAAATGGAAAAGACTCGATTTGACATTTTGTTTGACTAATTGTGAAATCGGTGGACCTTCGAATTGGTCGAATCCTATACTCCAGTTATGAAGGATCACTGCCTTTAGTACCAGTAAAGCACCGTGCTGCACCGACAGATCATTTGATTTGCCAGCAATAGAAATAAGCGACGATGCAAGACTATCAACATCGGTGTGTCGAAATTGATCCAACGAAACTTCTGCACTTCGCCGAGTCTGAGAATCAAAAGACTGGACACCCACCAGAAGCTGTTCCACGCTGTGATCCATGGCTAAGTGTAAGTTCATGCACAGTGACCGCGACCGCATATAATTAGTATACGCGAAGGGTAAGATATATAGGGGATCATTCTGACTTGCTAAATAGCAACAATTGAGATATTAAAAAGAAGGAACTTCACCCACTGGTAATACTGCCGGTTTAAAAAAGATACACTACTCTGAAATATGTTGTGATATATTCCCAATTTGCTGCCATTTTATCAATTGCCGAATGGTGAATGGTGAATCCGATCGAAAACCCCACTCAAAGGGCAAGGAGAATACTTTGTAGTTTAGAACTGTACTAACTGACCACAAATCACCTGAAGTCGTTAATTTCAACTTTTCTTCTGTAAACTAAATTTTATGGTAGATACCTGTCCTCTAAAAAAAAGAACTGTTCGGAGAAACAAATCATTCACTGGATGCTGGACTTGTAGAGCAAGGAGTGTCAAATGTGACGAAGCTAAACCTAGCTGCAAAAAATGTTTAAAAGGTAATCGAGTTTGTGACGGCTATGGAATCCGACTGGTTTGGGACCCACAAGGAGCCGATGGACGACATGACAGGAGGTCTATATTTGATGGTACTGAACTTCGGAATCCTTTATACAGTCTAGACCAAGTAGATTCTATTCTATCAGAGCTAGAGATTGCCGAGTTCATCTATCCCACAATGGATGTCTATAAAGGCCCATTCTGCATATTACGAGTAGACATACCGTTAACTGTCCAATTAGAAGGACCTGCTGAAAATGACACTCGATTGATTAAAACTATTTTAGAGGAGGAGGAGGAAGAAGAAGAAGAAGAAGTGGAACTCAAGCATAAGGCGATCCGGCAACGACAGATGCCAAAATGTGTACCTGTATCTGTACTATCTCAGGAACTCGTCATAGCAAAGGAACCCACAGAGGAACCTACAGAGCTAGCAGGATGGCCGAACCTATTATTTGGCTCTCTGTCATTGTATCTGGAAGAGAGTGATTATACTTTTGCTCGACATATCTACCACTGGGCTACTTCCATGTGTGATCTCATGGTTGCAACTCCGAGAGAAGACAATCCCTATAAAACGATATTCTTGCCCATGTTGGTAACCAGGGCAGCACTATCTCGGGAATCTCCAATATATAGGGGCCTGATTCATGGCCTTTGTTCGCTGTCTGCATTCAATATGAGCTCACGCTGTAAGATTGGTCGTGACAATGAGGTGAAAGAAGGCACCGAGCATCATAATAAATGCTTGGGATGTCTGTCACAAATCTTGTCTGAACGGCATTTTGAGGATCGAGAAGCTGTTATGGGGACTTTCAATTTGGCCATTATAGCTGATTTGTTTATGGCCGATCTTAATACTTGGAGAATCCACCTGAGGGGCGGCAGAATGTGGTTACAGGAAGTGTCGACAATTCCATGGGTCAGAAGCAAGGATTTCCAAGTATTACATCAAGCTTTTATTCGGCTCGAAGGTATGGGGCCTGCTCCATTTGTTCCTAACGATCCTGCTTTGGGAACCATCGATAACCCTCCTTTCTTCAATCTACAGTTTGACATATACGAGTATTGGGATAGACCGGATTTCTATGGTCTGACGCGGCCCATTTTTGAACTCGTTGTGTTTATGAATGGTGTGATTTATAGTGGTCGACAACTTTCTAATGATGCTGTTGCAGAGTTAAAGCAAAGAATTTTGGATAACAAGCCAGATTTCCCAGATCAGGACTCTGATATCATGCCATGCGACGATGTTGTGACCCAGTGCAATACATGGACACTTTACTATGCATGTTGGATATACTTCCAACGATATATTAACCGGCAGTCTGCGTCTAAAATGCAGGATTGTGTAAGCATGTCTGTTAGTCTGATTGAACGGGTGTTAAGACTTACCGAAGATATGGCCGTATGTGGTCTGTTGTGGCCGATCTTGGTCATTGCATGTGAGACTACAGGGCAGGGCTATAGGTCGAGGATCATTAAATGGTTCGATCGTGGTATCAAGTTGGGCTTTAGCAATATCGCCGCCGCCGAGTCTGTCGTTCAGGAGGTTTGGAGAAGGAGAGATGATACAGGAAGTGAAATTCCTTGGTTTACGATAATGAAGGACATGGGAAAAGATATTTTGTTGATTTAGTTGCAGGTTTTATTTTGTTTTTGTTTTCTTAGGTTGCGTCATTTTTGCTTTTAGTAATATAATAATAGTTTTATGGGGGGTCACCTGCATGAGTCGTCCATCATAACATCATACCGGCCGTTGTCAAGAGGCCATAGGCGAGAGAGGCTCAGCGGCCTACACGCATCTATGCAGGTGTTTGCCCCGTTACTTTGCTAATCTGGCTTAAAGTACCATTTAGCCACATTGACGCCCCATTTAACGGTGCATGTGTATGTACGTTTGACGGCCCCCGCTAGCGATCTATATATGAGATATGCCGTCTTAAAATGGAAAATATAGTGATCTTTTTCAAAAATTGGATACTATACCATAAAGGGGCTCCGCTTCATCCACTTGGGACACATCACTCACTAGTTTAGCCGGCCGTACAGGGGGGAAAAGCAATTGGGTATACTTTAGGCTGAAACAACAGTGCAGCAACTAGATGATTACCCGATTCAGACACCAATTAGTGTGAAACTGGCTGCACCCTACCACATAGCGTTGATAGCGTTGTTGTGACATCCTGCCCGTTCCGTTCAAATATAAGGGCTCAATGCGCCACCACGGTGATGCATCACATTCCTCTACACAGCAAAGCCCCGTTCAAACAAAAATATTTATCTCTACTGGACAATTTGGGATTTCAATATGACGTATCAACCAACCGTCCTGTTTAGGTATGTTTCACATATGATGTTGCCTATTCTAACGCAGTATGTCGGATCTTTTAGGATTAGACAGCCCAGGAGAGCCGAAGCGGATGACCTTTGGTAACATATCAAACAGTATTATAACAAAGAATTTAAATATATATGGACACAAATATGATAATTCTTCGGTGTCGAATTCAACCAAGCTTTCATCTATCCTTGGGTCTGATGATATTTCTGTTGGGAATTCAAATTATACTTACGGCCCTCCACCCCCTGTTGTTCCATATATTTACAAAGCGACTCACACCCCCTTCGTTGGTACACTTGTGGACAAATTTTGTTGCTTTTGCGAAGAACCAATTGGATCTACAATTGGAGGAGAGCGTATCGCCCTTCTCCGATGTCATCACCACGCCCATTGCAAATGTCTTATGCTCCTGATCGATGATATTCATCAAGTCATAAAATCAAACGATGGTACAGGCCTCCCCTGTTGTCCGGAATGCGATGAGATTGCAATGCCAGTCGATGAATCACTTTATCATGATATTGTGGAGCAGAGGTTGTTAGAGCACGCATCATTTGACAGTGGTTCTCGTATAGAGACTGCTACAATAGAACCTGACAAACTGACTTTCAGGAATACTTACTCGAATATTGTATCAATAAGTGATGCGCCTCCACTCACACCTTCAGGAACCACTGTCAATTCTAGTAGCTGGGGTTCACCTAATAGTCTGGTTCGCACTCCCGGAAAGACAAGAAATTCAAAGATGAGCAGTAGACTATCGGCACCAGCGGTAGTGACTTCGTCGATCCCACTTCCTTTTGTCAGATCGCTTTGTGAGTGTGCAGAGGTCATGGTCTATCCCAATGAAGATACTTTTGTTAACTGCTTGGTAACGGTATCTGTACCGAGTGATTTTTATAAGCAGCACTACTCGTATAAAAGGACTACATCAGACTTGGACAGCACTCGAAAAATAATAAAGCGCCTCGGTCAACCAGTCTATGAGAAATATGGTACTGATATAGTAAGTTCTGGATTATTGAGATTGTACGATAAATTGTACGTATCGAAACAGACTTCGTCGTGGAAGAGCACGATCTGTTACTTGTTCGAACGATCTCTCATACTTGCACACGACGGCGGAGGAATTGATGATGTACATGACGATGGCTCTGGTAACCTTATTGTCATAAAAGGTGTTATTAATATTCAAAAGCATCTCACTGGTGTCACGCTTACGGGAGAGTCTAATAATATCCTTTGCTTGCGAATGGACTCTGCAAACCTTCCACGGCTTTACCTATCTCACAAGGATAGAGCTGTTATTAATTTATGGAGATGTGCATTGACCGAGCCAAGGTTGAACTTCCCTATTGATAATTATCATTGCAGTAGTGATTTGCTTTCCCTGTGCAATACTTTGCCTAGTGGACTCAATAGTCGTCCACCTATTTCTATTGTTTTGGCTATACCGACAGCTGGTTCTGATACCGAGATAGCCACAATATCAAAGCAAGTAATCGATTTCCTGCTATCGACTATGGATCCATTAGACAGGTTGGGCTGCATCGTATACAACGAGCATGGGATAGCTTATTCTATGGGGTTATATCAGAAATCATGGCCGCTGTGGAGTTCATCTCTCAGTAGACTGGCTACTACTAACCGCATGCCTTCCAACGGATTTGACGTAGGCCATGTTCTCAGAGCAGCAGAGAAGATATTTGATGCAAGTCTGGACCCAAATCCAATCTCATCGATCTACCTTGTCGCACAAGGCAAAGTCCAATTTGAAGAAGACTCAAATGATATACTGGCTCGCATGAAACACAGGGGAACCAGAGCTAATATTTTCTCGATGGATCACAAAGGAACTTTCGATACTGCAGCATCGATCGCTTCTCTGACTTCAGGTAACTATGTATGGTGCCACGACTGGGATGAGTTAAAACCATGCATTGAATCACTCCTGGCTCGTGACACGACCTACTCTCACCGAGCAGTTGAACTGGTACTTAAAGTTAATTCACAGGTCGAGGTCACGGGAATTAGTGGGATTGAGAGGGGGCCAAGTATTGATTTCTTAAACCTGCCTTTATATATCAAGGCCCCTCAATCTCAACAGACCTGCATCTCTCTAGGAGATCTCCGAGCAGGCGAAAGCTACAACTTTATCGTTCAAGTCAAGCTCGATGCTCGGACAAAATATTTCGATGCGAAGGTTCCTCTCTTTCAAGTGCTTCTCAAGCATTTGAGATTTACTGACTGTGGACAGTATTCTAATCCAAAGCCTGTTGTCACCAGCGAAGTCGGAATACATGTCATAGCATATAATGGTGAGGGAGAAGTGGGGAAAGATTTACGTTTGGTTGACAAGCCGAATACGCGCTGGAGTGTTTCAAGCAGCAACTATGAATCTCAGAATTCTACTAGTAGCGAGATAGCGAAAGACATTGCTGAAGTTCCACCTTCCCTGTATGAAAGCATTGCTGCGTCTTCTCCATGTGTGGTACCAATATTTTCTGTTGCAACAAAACGTAACATGGAAGTTATTAGGAGAAGAATCGAGCTGATTGCTGCTGGAGCTCTCGAAAGGTCGCTAAAACATAACTCCGAACAGGAGTACGACAAAGCAAGTAGTTGCTTGGAAAATGCCCGAGTGCTCATTCAAGGATTGTCGACCCTGCCTCTGAGTGGGAACCCGGATCAGTTCAGGACAATAGAGTCTCTCGTAGCCATCATTGACAAGGATCTAGAAGCTTTAGGGCCAAAAGTGATCCAGCATATGTCCGCTATAGGTCAAGTGCGGTGTCGAATGATACAGACAATCTTTGTGCTACGAAGCGAGATAGCATTGACTAATAGGTCATATATTGAAAAACACATGCAGCATTTTGGGAACTATATACTTTAGGACAATTAATAATACTAACAATATCAATCAGTCCAACCGAATCCGCTTGTTATCTCGCTTCAGGCTTAAATCATACATAACATCTTCGATCTTTTTCACATCATACTTCAATGAATCAAACCTTCTGCGCAGACTATCATTTTTCATAGGCATTGCCATGAATTCAGATTGCAATTCTTTGACAAAATCATTAATTTTCAACGGCAGCTCTGCCCATTCCGACGGATCTTCACGAGTAGACATATTAATCACTGAAGTTGCAGCCAGTCTGGAAATCTCGTTAGATAGAGAGATGCATGCATGAAGGTATTCCTCGCCAGTAAAATAAAAAGGCTCTTCACGTTCAGCAAGCTCGAATGGTACATCCAGCTCATTAGCAACATCACCAGGAGTAGCTAACGATTTCGATTCGAGCCAGCGACTGATCAATACAACAGCAATGGCTTCTCGTAATGCATATGTCCAAATATTGTGGAATTTATAAAAAGGATGCTTGGCAGCTTCGTTACGAATGCCAACTACTGATTCCTTGAGATGAGTGTATTGAGATGATTCGAATAACTGTTTAGCAACAGCCTCGGGGCTGGCAGCTCCACTAGAATGGACCACCGATAGTATGCGGAAGCATCTACGACTTGCCAATTCCACAGAATCTGCGGCAGTCTTCAGTGCATCGGTGACTTGACTATTTTTCACCGTCTGTTCGTGCAATTCATCGAAAATAGTGATGATAGACATAGGGCAGAGCACAGAATGAAACTGGGTTGCGGCAGAGGACTGTAAGACAGCTTTCACGTACGCGATGGCTTCAACTACTAAGGTCAATTGATAAAAGTGAATTCATAAACACTTATTTCGTCATTGTACACTGTGAATGTTAATTTTATTTCCGCTTGCTCGTTCTGCAAGCTTCTGCTGTCATTTTTCCCCTTCTTTTCCTTTTTAAGCTTGACTGCATAAATGGATCTAGCCAGTTTAGGCTACCGACCGACGATTTTTGTTTGGTTAAATCAGACCACCAGTTTCAATTGTAAAATACGCGTGTTATATCCAATAGTTGTCTGGCTACTTGACTCATAGTTCATTGGCTATTTCTCGATGGGCAATTTGATTATTGGCTTTCATTCTGGCATTGATTACGTCCATCGTGCAGCCGATGCGACAAGTGCAGTGCAGCGTGCAGGGCCTGGCCAATCGGAACTTGCAGATTGAAGTTTGTAAGCGATTGAAGCAAGGAGTCTAGAACCTTGGTAACGTCAGACACGCCTTACAAACCAAAGAAAAGCTCCAATTGATGGTGGGGTTTCTAGGTTATCGCCAGAAACTCCCCAAAGACAACTGATCAACCTCGATTAACTGAATAATCATTAAAAAAGTCTAGTCCGGAAGCCTACCCCTCACGATACTGACCTTGTGATCGACATTGATACCGTCTTTGTGGGGACTCACGCCGCATTCCCCCTGCTCTCAGAGATATAAAGATCGAATCGTCCCCCCAAAAAAGAACCTTTACTAATTGAGAACAAGGTGGGTTATTGTTAATGTTCAATTGATCGAAAACTAATTGTAGATGTCTTTAAGAATCGTTCCCAGGATTGCCCGAGTAGCACCTCGAGCGTTTGCACGATCTTTGACGCACTCAGCTCTACGAGCTCAGGCCCAGAAGCCTGCTGGCGAGCCTAAGGCCGAGCCTAAAGCTGAGCCTGTTCAGGAGTCTAAGGGAGGAAGTGGTTTTGGTACAGCTGCCCTCATTATTGCTGGAGCTGGAGCTGCCTACTATGGATATACCTTGTTTTCAGGTCCGTCACCAATCGTGAAGGAATCTGCCAAGACCTATGGTTTTGAAGACTACAAGAAGGTATACGAAGCCATTGCCGAAAAGCTCATCGATGACGATGACTTCGATGATGGATCATATGGCCCTATTTTGGTGCGATTGGCATGGCACTCTTCTGGTACCTATGACAAGGCTGCTGCCAACGGTGGTGCCGGGTTTGGTACTATGCGATTCGACAAGGAGGTTAATACCGGTGCCAATTCTGGTTTGGTGAATGCACGAAAGTTTATGGAATCTATTAAGGAAGCTTTCCCATGGATTTCTCATGGTGATCTCTACACTTTAGGAGGAGTTGTTGCTGTTCAAGAGCTTGGGGGCCCAAAGATCCCATGGAGATCTGGTCGTGTTGACGGAGATGAGACCAAGTTGGTTGCTGATGGACGACTTCCAGATGCTTCTCAAGGTGCTTCCCATGTACGAGATGTATTTTACCGAATGGGATTCAATGATCAGGAAATCACTGCCCTTATCGGAGCTCATGCTCTTGGAAGATGTCACCCCACCAGTTCTGGATTTGACGGTCCATGGACTTTCTCCCCTACTACGTTCACCAACGACTTTTACAAGCTGCTTCTGGAAGAGAAATGGCAATGGCGAAAGTGGTCTGGTCCTAAGCAGTACGAAGATGTCAAGACCAAGTCTCTTATGATGCTTCCTGCTGATATGGCTTTTGTCCATGACAAGGAGTTCAAGAAGTGGGTTGTTGCGTATGCCAATGACGTTGACTTGTTTTACAAGGACTTCTCCAAGGCTTATTCCACTTTGTTGGAGCTTGGTCATGACTTTAAGGAAGCTCCAGCATGGGAGTTCCCCACTGTCAACTAATGCAGTTAGACATGTGACATTTGACATCGACATTTGACATCGACATTTGAAATGACATTTTGACATTGACATATTTTAACTATCTTAAAGAGTATTATATATCCCAAATGATAAACACAATATATGATAAGCTAATATATTCAAAACTGTATGAATAATCGTTACTGTGGTGAGAAGGTTTTGGAGCATCCAAGTAATGGTAGTTTTCTTTTGGGTTTGTTCTCATTTCTACGGGTACGTAATGTCTAGAGTGGCTTTACAGTGATATTTAAGCTAATACATGAGATGAGGGTGTAGTAATTACAAGAATGTTTCAGTCTTCTTCCTGAAAACTCGGGCATCACGCAACCACTGTCGGTAATCTTTTAAAGATCCGATTTTCTCCCCATAGTAGTCGGTGACAGGGTTCGCAAGACTTTGACTTCGAGGATCAGGCCTGTTGCGTTGAATATGTCTCAAAAAGTCAGTATTCTTCTTCGAGAAACTGGAAAATTGCTTTCGGATAATACTCTTAAATACAATGTCGCCGAAAGTAGGACCAGCGAGATAACCAATTCCACCACATACTATAAGACCAAGCGAAAGCACCATGATTGGGTCAAAACCAAACATCATCTCAGTAGGATCAATTACAATATTAGAAATAAAGCCCCAACCGATTCCCATGCCAAGGAACGTGGTACACACGGAACCGATGACATGCGTTCGTCGTCGTCGAGTTCTTAGAGCAAGGAACTCGTTCCATGTGAGATCAGTGTTAAGAGTGGATCGAGTAGAATGCAAGCCTCGAGCCAATCCTACAGGCTTTGAACTAGGTCCAATCCGGGATTTAAGTGGGTTCAGTCCACAAACTCGAGCAAGACTGCCAAGTCGCAAGCTGGTGGATCCATACAACCTCAAGCTCATCATGTTGAATGTATGTTAAGTTCTAAAGGTTTGGACGGTGAAACAGAGATGAGGGTGACTTTTCATGAGGCTTAATTTTTTCCACCATCATCATGGCACCTCTTCGCAAGAGAAAGCCCAAGGCTAGGCATGAGGTTTCAACATCACAGGACGAGGAGGTAACTGGTCCATCTGTACTAGTACAGGAAGATAACTTGTTTCTGAGACAGCCAAAAACATCTAAAAAGGAAAAGCGTGATGTCAAACGATCCACATTACAGGAGAGGCTTCGCACTTCCAACTTACATGCTATCTCTAAATCATCAGCCCGAAGAGTGAAAAGAAAGGCTAAAGCCAATCTGAGTAGTAACTTGTCAGATCTACTGGGTTCTTTACCTATCACTGAAGATGGTGTAGGAGATTCTATAGTTATGTCAAATGGTTTTATCGCAAAGAAACAGCGAGTCTCAGATCCCAAAAAGAGTTCGAGGACCAAGGAAAAGGTAGTACAGCAAGAGAAATCAAGATTTAATAAAGTCTTAGCCGAGAGTACTTTTCGACAGACTCCATTTGAAGCGTTGAGAGCTCATATTTCCAGCACTATAGAGATCAAAGAAGAGTTCAAAAAAGTGCCTAAAAGGGCCAGCCAGATGGACATCAATTAGGATCTATGACCCAGAGGAGAAGCGCTGAGTATTGGGTTTTGAAAGCATTTCTTTCCAGTGATATCATGATTTTTTCGATACATTGGTGATAATTTATATTTAATAATCGATGAATGAATTAACTATGGTAGAGGTTCACAAATAAATCTACTCTAATATTTCTTTGACTTGTAGCGATGGTTTGTACCCATACACGAATACCTTTTATCCGGTAACTTAGTTCAAGTATCTATATTCAAATAACTTATGTCAAGTCCTATACATTAATTTTCGATCAAAAGCGTAGCATTTGGTTCCAAAATAATAGATATATATAATAACTTGGCGGAAGACATGTCCACCAATATGCTCTGCTCTCTCTCTGCTCTGCAAGCACATTTAAGTGCTTCGTTCAAGAACCTCTGGCAGCTCATCCACAGAAAGATCTCCAAAGCAAATGTCATAAATAGCAATCAGAAGAGGAAACTCCTTCTCTTTTCCTTGCTCAACCAAAAATTCATGGACCTCTTTCATGGTGACAATACCCTGTGCAGATTGGCCGTCCAGCAGCTCCTTCTCAACCACCTCAATATGCTTGCCAGTTCGAGCAGTCTCTCGGCCAACTCGAACATTTCGACCATTGGCACATGAAGTAATGAGATCAGCAACTCCGGCAGACTCTATAGTGAAAGTCTCAGGCCTACACTTGGGAAAGAAGGTCAGACCGAATCTTACCATCTCCATCAGGCCTCGTCGCATAATAGCAGCCTTGGCATTGTCACCCCAGCCTGCTCCTTCAACAAGACCCGCTCCAATAGCCACCACATTCTTAAGTGCACCCCCGATGCTTACACCTGCAGTATCAGGGCTTGTTCGAACATGAAAGTATGTTCTTTGAAACAGAGTTTTCATTAAGTCTTCATCGACATCTCCGTTAAAGTAATCTTTGGGAAGGGGATATGCCACAGTAGTCTCACAGAACTTCTCCAGAGCTACTTCTGGTGCCAAGTTTGCACCAGACAATACTCCACAATGAAGACCCAGCTCCTCGTGGATGTAATCTGACAATAGACTGACTCCATTTTTACCGACATTAATACCCTTGAGGCACGAAATGGCTCGCTTGCCTGTGAAATCAACACCTTTGATCATCTTCACAATATTCTTCAAAAACTGATGAGGAATGTTAAATACAATGATGTCTGCCTGCTCAACCACTTTGGTAATATCTGGGTTGGCTACGAGGTTGTTTGGAAGTTTGATCTTGGGCAAGTATCGAACATTCTCATGATCATTGTTAATGATATCGGTCAATTTTCGGCCATGAACGTCCTCTTCGTAGACCCACATCTGGACCTCCTCCTGGAACAGGCTGGACTTTTCCTTTGTGTTCTCTGCAACGATTTTAGCGACAGTAGTTCCCCTGCATTAGCATATCCCAACAAAATCAAACACTTGGGCGCGCCAGCCATCCAGATCACCCTTTTGAATCAACTTAAAATCAAATTCAACTATCTTATCATCAATAATCATAAAATCTAGAAAAAAATCGTGTGAATTATAAATAATTGACTCAGATAATGACCCATACAAGGTGGTTTGGCCCAAGTTTCAAACAATTTTCGATTATTGAAAAATGTCTCGCCCATAGGCTACTTACCAGTTACCAGATCCTACCACGGCTACACGGAATACTTTACTGTATTTAGCAGCCTTGTTTTCCACAGGGCTGCTAGGTCGGGAAGCATAATACTGATGTTGTTCTTTAGAAGCCATTTTACGAGTTCCTCCTAAGTGACGAGATATCAAAGCTAACCTTCGAGCACCAGACGACATTTATATATCTTTTAAATTTGTTGAACTGCTAGTTAACCTAAAACGATATGACCTGCAGCAGCAGAGGTACGGAATTTAATACTGCTCTTTTTTGCTTTTTTTTTTGTTCCGGTCTGCATATACCGAACCGAGGTTTGGCAAGTTACTGGATAGAAATCTCCTACTGCAAGCCAACCGTGCCAAAACGAATGTAATCAGATTACATTAATGTGCAGTTACCTACTTGCTATCCCTATCAATCGTATTGATATTTTTCTAGTAGCTTGCTCTATTTTCGCTTGCCATTGTTTCCTGATAGGTCCACATTGCCATCCTGTTCAGTAAGTAGACTTGTCCTGTACCCTATACTAGCCAACGTTACAACAATGTACAGCTAGCAACAGCATAGTCAAAGCTTCCCTGCCATCGTTATGAGTTTGGAACACTGCCCACCTTTACAATTATACATAGACTCGGACGATCTCAGATTGGCTGTCAATTACACACACGTCATAGCTACGTCATATAAAAATTCTCGACCGTATATTACTGTGTATGCAAGACCACATCATGTCAGATCCTTGCATAAATACTGACCCAATCTGGATAAATAAACACCTGTACATATATTGCCATCGAAACAGAAAAATACTATCTGCGCATTACATTGTTTGACATTAGTGACAATTGCCTTATTTGTGATAGTCAACCAGGGTTCGTTGGTGCCTCACATCGGAAAAACTCTGCATCGGAAAAAATAGCTGTGTCGATCTCTCATCGCCGCACTCCTGACATCATACTGATATCATGGTGCAGATAATATGTTGCAGATATACAGATGAAACATATCTCCGAGCTTTGCCGTCTCTTCCAACGCAGGCCTATCACCACCAGCATCTTGATCCTCGTCACTATCAAACTCGTCTTCAAGATCTGCAGCTGCTAGTCCGAAATCATCCCCTTCAATTACGCCTTTTGGCATACTTTCTTGCCAATCGCCAACAGCATCAGTCTCCCTTTCAGGAACCGATTGCATTACTTTTCTATCGCGCCAAGCGCGTCGCGCCTCCATCCAACTTTCTAGCTGTTCCATTTCTTCGATAACCGTTGATAGTGACGCAACTCCATTTTTATCTGCCTCTAATACCATTCCAACGAGATCTAGTTTCTTGCCTTGAGTGCCTTCGCGCAGAAATTCTATGATACTACTCATCCACATCAGAATACCATCAAAAAGACCGTTATCGTTGACATAAAGCTCATTTATGAACCTTATGGCACTATCTTGGTGTCTCTTGCATAAATCAATAAACTGTTGAACAGTCTTATTAGGATCCCCACTCAGCGATTCTGATTCAGCGACTTGCACAACCTTGACAAGATCATCCATGAATTTTTCAAAATCACCCATAGACTCGTAGATCTTTGCTGATTTGAAAACCTTGATTAGTGGACCATAAAATACGGTGACAAGTTCCTTGAGTAGTTGAACTGTTACCCCATCAGCCCAAAATTCACCCATCATATCTTTATCTCGCTTGCGGACAAGGATGTTTAGCACTTCTCTCAGTTGTTTATACGAATCTGATCCTTCACCAGTGCCATTTGCTTTCCACTCTTCATGCCATGATTCTACCAATTGCTTGTTAGCTGATGGCACCGCGACATTTAGTACCTCAGTGCACGAGCGGAATACCTGTAATAGCAAATCAGTATCAGACTCCAATGAAAGCTGCTGGATATAATTGTGAGACTTGAGATCCGAAGACACATATGCCTCAATTACAGTGACCATTTCAGGATGTGGCATAACGGCCTTTATTTCATCTGCCAATTTGGCCTGGGATTTGGCATCGTCTGCAAGTACAATCATCATTAAATTCTGTAGTAACGACCGCTTACCAAATGGCTGGGCTAGAAATAGGTCTGTCAGACCTTTCATAACCGCCACTGGATTCGAATATCGCAAGATTGTTTTGAGAATACTGTAAGGCACCATGCCATGCAATCTTTTGATTTGCGAAAACAGTTCTGGCGAACTATCCTGGGCTACAAACATGTGGTATAATGTAGCAGCAAACTCAATCACAACCCATTCAATAAACTTTTGAAACTTTGGTGAAAGTTCAACTACCCTTCGTTTCTGTTTGAGCTCGCGGAATATATTAGCTAATCCGTTTGGCTTGATTAGCTCGGCTTTGAATTCGGCAAGATAAGACTCCAAAAGCCTAGCCCGTTGCTTGGCTATAGCTAAGAACCGAAGTTGATCCTCATAACGGATGATATCCAGTTTTCTACGAAGCTCAATGTCTTGTATTTCAGACTTTGATAGTGACCGCAACCTGTCTTTGAAAAGGAATTCCAATAAAATTGCACTTTGAGTTACCTTTGGGATTTCCAATAATGCTCGTAGGTATGCCCTTAACGTAATCCGCTGCTTTTCTCGAGGAAGGTTCTTCTGACTCTTGCCAAACTTGAGCTTGGAAGGGAACTTCGTTGATATCGAAGAAGACACATCGCTTGTACTGTTATTATCATCGTCGTAATCCTCGTCTTCGTCGACATCCCGTGACCCTTCAATGTTGCTTGCACTCTTATGTCGTGACGGCAAGGTCGGGATTTCTCTTCCGGGAAAAAGCTTGTGAACCTTTCTGTCCAGCTCGCGAAACTGGCTATACGTTCGTGCGACATGTATTAAAGGAGCTCCTTCCATTTGGCAACGGATAATGTATTCCCAACCTGATTCTGAAAATAGCCCTTTACGAGACATCTTCCTTACACCGTCGATATTGATGTGATATCCATTGATAAACTCTTCGTCTCTTTTCTTGGCAGCAGCCGTATCAACTTCTTGAATACCTCTCTGGGAAATTGATTTCACATTAACATCATGTTCGTCTGGTCGGGTTGTATGCAGTCCAGAAACTGCATATATTTGGATCAATCGCTTGATTTTGTTGCCGATTCGCTTCCGTTTAGTGGTTTCATCTCTGTCCACTGTAGAACTGATATCTTTATCAGCAAAACTTTCAATAAATGGCTGTACTTTCTGTTGCCAGAAAGATATATCATCAGCAGCACTTAAAAACGGGAAGGTCTTCACTCTAGTTATAAACATGTGTCTGAGTATCGGGAACTCTGCACTAGCTTGAGCGTGCGATGCCCCAATGCCAGACCCATTGTAGGCATTGAATGGAGGGCCAAACCGACTGATGCTCTTAAAGTCGTTTAACTTGGCCACTTCATTTTCAATTTGCAGTCGGACCAGTTCTCTCTTCAAGTAGTGCTCGTGGACTACCGTGAAGGAGTCCATGATGCGGCAATGCAAACATGTGCGCATCCCATTATATACATAGTTAGTCTAGGTACCCCGCATGGTGGGGCAGGTGAGACACGGGAAAGAAAGAGAACGGAATCTGGCTCACATTCCTCAATCTCACTCCAAGACTATTAAGAATAAAAATACAAAAATGAAATATGATAGACACAAAATAATGGCGATAGTAATGCAATGGTCGAGTCCCGTGATCTTATGGTTGTTCTAGTCCTTCGCTGCTGCAAGAGGTTCGTCATCTCCCTCCACAGTCGAGAAATATTTTGGTAATAAAAGGCCATTAGCATCTCCCGGGGACAAAATCACACCATTTGCAGATTGAAAGAACTCGATTCCATCGGCAAGCGCTTTTTTAAAATCTATATAGACCAGCACTTTTGCAGACTTCCTCATGCCACTTATGACTCCATCTTCTCCAAATTTCCCTGATGCCATATGGATATGATTTCTATTCATACGAGACAATCCCATAGTTTTAATGATTTTCCATGCTCCCAGATTTGTGCCGTGGATTACCACTTGTGGAAATTGATCTATACTAGACAATGGGGTAAGCTCGAGATCTTGTACTTGTAGTGAATGTCCCTGGTTTGCACGGATCAGCCATTGCGAAGTATTGTCAGATGGTAACGGTTGGGCGTCCAGTAACGACATATGTTTCAAAGTGAATCTCTTCTTGTCATTATCATTGACGACTGCGATGATATCCTCAAAACCATAATCCTTAAATTTAGAGTGGCTCAGTAGCTCTGATACAATGACATAGCCGTCTGATGATATTTTCAGGCCCTGCTTGATCGCTCCATGTCTCAAAGTCTGTGATAAACCTTTTGACAATTTGACAGTTGGATTTTGCTCTTTGACTCTCATATCTCTTTATTGTTTTTGTGGTTGATATGTGTAATACAATATTTTGTCACTCTTTTTGAAGATGCTTTTTACTCGAATCAACGACTGAACGGCTGAACCAAGGATATATAAGGCTGGACACCGAAGTTAGCCTTATCATCAGGGTATGAGACAGCATAAAGTTCTAAATCCCCTTCTCTCGATATTTCAGTTAAATAAAGAAGAAAATTCCTTTATTCCCAAATTTGCCTTGATACAGGCGTTTTTTTTCTCTAGCTATATAAGCAATACACTTTAATGAATTGGTCCAGAATCCACAATGCCTTAGTAAAATTGGGGTCTCTCTGCCCATGGCATTTACCCGCCCTATAATATTTCGTTGTCAACATCTTCGCTGCATATTATTGTCTCTCGACTACACTAACTTGGGGATCGCTATGGCTGTCGCAACCACTCCGGCAGGCTCGAAGATTGTGACACAATCTGTGTCGCCATCTCCTGCTCCTGCTCTTGTCACCCCTGTTAAGGCTACGGGAATTATCCCTGCTCCTGTAAGCAGAGAGCAAGTTAAGCTTCTACTACTGGTAAGTTTATATACCGATAGGTGAAAAACACCGTCTGTGATAAGTATCGTATGAGGCTAACGAAGCGATGGAACGCGCTCAAGCAAAAAGGCATCCGTGAGCAAGACCATCATGAATTGGCTGAGATTGCTCGTGTCTTACAAACTATAACATCCTCACAGGCCTTGTACAAGTCGCGACTGGAGAAGCTTGCCAGTGTTCGAAATCCTGCAAAAATCGATCCGAAAGTGCTACAGGCTCAGATTCATGCTTTCAAACTCTTGTCACGTAACATTGATATCTCGCCAAATGTTCAGGATGCACTCATCGAGTCTCTCCAAGGTTCGTCATACGCGCCTCCCGAATCCTTGGAGGTCAAGTCTCGCGGACCCCCACCACCGGGATCCTGGCAATCTTTTGAGAACCGTCAGCGAAATTTGCTGAAATCTGATTACCCAGAATTAGTTCAATCAGTAGGTGGAGCAGCTGAGAATATCATTCGAAATCGGGTTGCTCAAAGGATCATAGAGCTCGAGCGACTTCCTGCCAATTTGGGCACAATCGATACCAAAAAGCTGACATTTGAACCAGACGACTCCATTCCTGCCGAAGAGGATACACTCAAGCTTAAAGCACTTATCGAATTGAAGTCACTGAGAATGCTGACCCGTCAAAAATCTCTTCGTCAACATCTCGTCTACAATATTGCTGCCAAGTCTGAGAACGTGTCAGCGAGCATGACTAGCAGATCTCTAAACAGAAGAATCAAAGTTCAATCTGCCCAGGAACTTCAACTTGCTGAGCAGTTGGAGCGTCAACAGCGATTGGAGCGTGAACGTAGAGAAAAGCACCAGCAGCTCGTATACAAATCGGCAGTCCTAGGACACCGTGAGCAAATCTGGGAGGTTGCTCGCCAACGACGCAATCGCGTTAGTCTATTTAACAGAAGCATTTTATCATTCCATTCTGCAACTGAAAAGGAAGAGTCTAAACGTGCCGAGAAGACTGCCAAACAGCGATTGCAGGCGCTGCGTTCTAACGATGAGGATGCCTATCTCAAACTTCTCGACCAGACCAAGGATACTAGAATCACACATTTGCTACGTCAGACCAATACGTTTTTGGATTCATTGGCTCAGGCAGTCCGAAGTCAGCAGCAAGCTAGCGGTAATATAGCACCAACTAATGAATTGGAAGATGATGATACTCATCGGGAGAAGGTTGATTACTATGAGGTTGCTCATCGTGTGAAGGAATCTGTTCACAAACAACCATCGATACTTGTTGGTGGAACCTTGAAGGAGTATCAAGTCAAGGGACTTCAGTGGATGGTTTCTCTGTATAATAACAATCTAAACGGAATCTTGGCCGATGAAATGGGGTTGGGTAAGACCATTCAGTCTATCTCTCTGATTACATATCTGATAGAGGCTAAGAGGCAGCCAGGTCCATATCTAGTTATAGTACCGTTAAGTACCCTCACTAATTGGACTCTGGAGTTTGAAAAGTGGGCTCCGAGTGTACGAAAAGTGGTTTACAAGGGACCTCCCAATGCAAGAAAGGCACAGCAGGGTGTCATCCGAGTGGGAGACTTCCAAGTCTTGTTAACAACTTATGAATATATCATCAAAGATCGACAGCTTTTAAGCAAGATCAAATGGACACATATGATCATCGATGAGGGACACCGAATGAAGAACGCTCAGTCGAAGCTGAGTTATACGCTTACCACTTATTATTTTTCTCGTCACCGATTGATCCTGACCGGAACACCACTTCAGAATAATCTTCCCGAGTTGTGGGCGCTGCTGAATTTCGTCCTTCCAAAGATTTTCAACTCTGTTAAAACCTTTGATGAATGGTTCAATACTCCCTTTGCAAATACTGGAGGCCAAGACAAAATGGAACTCACTGAAGAGGAGACACTTCTTATTATCAGACGATTGCATAAGGTTTTGCGGCCATTTTTGTTGCGTCGATTGAAGAAAGATGTCGAAAAGGACCTGCCGGACAAGGTTGAGAAGATAATCAAATGTAAGATGTCTGCGATCCAGTCAAAGCTTTACGAACAAATGTTAAAGCATAATGTTCTCTATGTTGGTGAGTCCAGTAATTCCAAGATGTCTATCAAGGGTCTCAACAACAGGGTCATGCAGCTTCGAAAGATCTGTAACCATCCTTATGTGTTTGAGGAAGTTGAAAATCTTATCAATCCCTCAAAGGCAAATAATGATGATCTTTGGCGTGTTGCTGGTAAATTTGAGTTACTGGATCGAATCTTCCCCAAGTTCCTGGCAACGAATCACCGTGTACTTATGTTTTTCCAGATGACCCAGGTAATGGATATCATGGAAGACTATCTCCGGTTGAAGGGAGTTCAATATTTGCGTCTTGATGGTAGTACTAAGGCGGAAGATCGATCTGAACTCCTAAAATTGTTCAATGCTCCGAATTCGCCTTACTTTTGTTTCTTGCTCAGTACTCGAGCTGGTGGTCTTGGTCTAAACTTGCAAACTGCTGATACTGTTATTATTTACGATACTGACTGGAATCCTCATCAGGATCTTCAAGCCCAGGATCGTGCGCACCGAATCGGTCAGACCAAAGAAGTCCGTATTTTACGACTCATTACGGAAGAATCTGTAGAAGAGGCTATATTGGAGCGAGCACACTCTAAACTCGAGATTGATGGAAAGGTTATCCAAGCCGGAAAATTCGATAACAAGTCGACTTCTGAGGAGCAAGAGGCTTTCTTAAGATCATTGTTGGAAGCAGAAGATGCTCGAAGAGACGTGGAAGATGAAGATGATGATATGGATGATGACGAATTGAATGAGATCCTGGCTAGAGGTGATGAAGAGAAGATCATATTCAAAAAGATTGATGAGGAGCGAAATAACAATTCAAACTATGGGCCCCATGCAGCAAAGGGCCGTCTGTATGGATATGATGAGCTACCTGAAGACTATAAAAAGGATATCAAACACCATCTGGAACCAAGAAAGAGTGAAACACTTGGACGAGGGGCTAGAGAGCGTAAAACTATTTATTATGACGATGGTCTCACTGAAGAACAATGGCTTGATGCTGTGGATAACGATGAGGATCTAGAAGATGCTATTCAGCGCAAGCGCTCCAAACAGTTAAGACGACTGGAACGAAAACGATCCCGGCGGTCTCCAGGTGCAGATGAGGATGAGGATGAGGACGATATTGATGATGATGGTGAAGGTGATGGTGACGACCAGGTGAATGATGAGTTGGATGGACAAGATGAAGAGAATGATGAAGACGGACTTGTTGGAAAGAGAAGCCGTAACAAAAAGATTCGGTTATCATTGGCAAATGATGTCAAGGATGAGGATGTAGAAGAAGAGGGTGGAAGACGTGCAAAACGTAACTCCAGCGTAGCTTCAAAACCACCTGCAATTGCATCTGTTGTATCTGACAAAAAGTCTGTACAGGCCAATGGTCTTCGTCTCTACGATGTTGTAGTCAACGCGACTGATGACTCAGACGACCGTGATCTGTCTGAAATTTTCTTGGAAGTCCCACCTAAAGATGTCTACCCAGATTACTACGAACTGATCAAGAAACCAATCGCTTTGACTGTGATAAAGAAGCGATTAGATAACTCGTCTTACAGGACTCTGGATGATGTTAAAGCTGCATTTGACCTTATGTTTGATAACGCAAGAACCTATAATGAGCCAGGGTCGATGGTTCATGAGGACGCTGAAACATTGGATGGACTAGTATCTCAAACTTATGAGGATATATTGAACGAAATTGCCGCTGGCGTTAACAACGTTGTAGAGGATGAAGCGGATGGAACTAATAACGAAGCTAGTGATAGTGATCTCCCACGGGCTAAACGCGGCCGCAAGTCTCGGGCTCCTACGTTGAAGCTCAAGCTCAAGTAATTGATTCACTTATAACAGTTACTTTAAGTCTTGTGAAATAAAGCAAAATGATAATAAATAAAGTTATGAAACAAAATGTATAGATTAGATCGGAATATTTCTTCCCTGACCGCATCGTAGATGCATGCATTTATGGTGTGAAACTCCTATGGTCTACCCGACGTAATTGCCCACTACCCCACTGCAAGGTTTAGGTTGAACACGTCTGTCTAAGCAACTGCTGCGCGCGTGGGACGTATTCTTCTTCAACCAGAAGTGAATTTAGGTAGTTTTTTGAAAGCTTCAGCCTGTTTTTTGGTTGTACAATTGCATCATTTGAATGCAGCCAACACTCTTTTTTGTTTCCAGGACCAATTTTTGGACTGAATTGGCTCTAAGAGCCTATCCCATAGGGACTGTGAAACATATCCTGGCCTTCTGGTGATTGCAGACTCATTGGTCTACGAGGGCACAATTAAATACTGTTGTTCTATCCAGAAATACAGGCTTATTGGTTTAGTTCCTGCTTTTGCTCCCTTTTCCACATCTGCATCTCTGGGATCTATTAAGCTATGCCTTCTCTTTCATTACGGAGAAAGAAGGTGCCCCCTAATGTTGCATTGGATAGAGATCTTCATCCCCAGGTCCCAGGAACAAGCTCACCGCCATTTCAGTTTGCTGACTCTCCTGTAAGTGGAGTGACATTCGACACAGCAATATCATCAATCTCGCAGGACGAGAATGATATTAATATGCCTCCACCGAATGCCCCTCCCGCTAGCCAAAGATGGGGCCGTGGCTCCTTGCTACGAAAGAGGGCATCATCTGCAACGCTGGCAACACCTGATAGTGTCACAGCTTCAATGGGCACAAAAGATGGATCTCGGAATAGAAGTCGATCTCGAAAGAGAGAATTTTCTGGTGCAAGTAACGATTCGTCATCTATGGCAGCTACACTATTGTCGAGGATGAGACAATCATTTGAAGATCTTCGAGATCTTTCAGGTTCTGGAACTCCCAGCAATTCTGAATCACGGCAGCGATCTCCATCACTTCAAGGGCCTATTAGTGGAAGTACTTCGCCCACTGCTCTTCCTACGGTGCCTCTTCGACAGGTGTCTTCAAGTTCTCTTTTTTCTGCATCTTTGTTGTTTAAAACAACCCACAAATCCCAATCCCCTATCTCACCCTCTCTCTTGGCTACAACACTTGGTGTGGGTTCAAGTGGTTCGCGAACAATCTCGCCCAGAGCCATGGCTACAACAACTTCTCATCCTCCGTTACCGGGCATATCATTACAACCTAATGGTTCATTAACAGCGATTCCATTGCTGTCTCCGCCAGCTATAGAATTGGAGAATCCTATGGAGAGTACCATAGCCCGAGATTCAAACTCTGATGAGCGTTTAAGCTCGAGTCATGACAGCAATATGGGAAGTAGCAGCAAGGAAGATGAAGATTCATTAACAATTAATGTCGAGTCACGGCATAGAAAGCAACAGTCCTCTACCTCTTCTTCTTTGGGCTCTAGTGATCATAAGACACCCTCCTCATCTGCATTTACAGCACCTTTGGCAAAATTAAGACGGAAGACAGTCAACAAGCTATTTTCAAGTGATATTGATAATGAACTCCCTTCCAGCGACAATACCCAGGGTGTTGAAGAGACTGGTTCGTCCCACAGTACGTCAGATGACGTTTTAGAGGATGGTTCTCCTCCGTCACCCACAAGATTGTTCCCACTTGTAAGATCAATGTCTAGTCAATCTGGCTCTCCTGATAGAAAAGGAGTAACAAATGCTCAGTCCGCTTCAGGATCCCTAGAAGCTCCTCAGGTTATGAATAATAGACCAAGGAGCCGAACATTGGGATCTCTGAGTGCAGAATCTTCTGCTAAATTATCGAGTGCATTTTCGAGTCGGCCGTCGTTTGGATCCCTGCTAAGTGGAAAAATGAGAGCCGATAGCGATACCACTATGATCTCGTCATTTAGATCGAAGCATACTCCAAGCCCTCGACCTTCTACGTCTCAGAGGCTTACAAGTGATGATGAGTCGTTTATTCTTCCTGCTCGTGAGAATGATGAACCTGCAGAATCCTATCTTGATAGAGTTCAGACATCTTTGAAGGCTTCTAGTTGGACGGCTGTGGTTCTTTCCAAATCAGACAATCCATTTCATAGGGAGGTCCTACAGCATTATGTGAATGGCATTGAGGTTACTGATGAACCAGTAGACATGGCACTCAGAAAATTCCTTATGTACGTGCGACTTCCTCGGGAAACACAACAAATTGATAGAGTTTTGGAATGCTTTGCTTTGACTTATCATGAAAATAATCCCGGAATTTTTATAGACAGTGAGACAGCTTATATTGTCATTTTCTCACTTGTCATCTTGCATACAGATTTTTTCAACAAAAGCAACCGGCATAAAATGCAAAAAGCAGAGTACGTTCGAAATACTTATGCCAAAGGGGTGTCAAGCGATATTTTAGATGTGAGTGACTTGTGCTAGTGCAATTTTTTTGAATTTTTCCTTTTATGAACTAACATTAGTGCTTTTATGATAACATCACTTATACGCCATTTATTCACACTGATGAGGAGATTGGGCAGGCTCCAAGGCTGGCATGGGCTCGGCGTAGCACATCATTTGGTAGAAGTTCCAAGGATCCGCTTGACCCTTATACACTGATTATGGATGGTAGACTAGATGTTATTCGTCCAAGTCTAGGCAATGTTCTGAGTCTTGATGATACTTATCATTTTCATAGCTTGGATTCTGAGGCACACTTCCTCGAACTCCGCAAGCAATTTTTGCATGGTCCAACACTTCAATTATTATCTGAACGATCTAGACCAGAAGCATTTCTAACGCCAGACACCACCGCTGATCCTGAACACAGTGACCCAGGGGTTGTTGATATTAAGGTAGTTAAGGTTGGCCTGATTTATCGTCGCGAGGCAAGAAGAATGATATACTCCAAAAACACATGGAAGGAATGGGGTGCTATTTTGACTGCGTCGCAGCTCTATCTTTTCAAAGATGTTTCGTGGATAAAGAGTTCTATTCTGGCCCAAGGAAATAATTATTCTGAGGATTCATTGGACTCGTATCGAGCATCCGGCAATGGAGGGATCATTCGAGCTCCTATTGATGGCTTTCATCCCAGTAGTGTTTTATCAACCATAGACCTGATTGCATTATTGTCTCCTGGACAGGAGACTCAACCTTATTCCTTTTTACTTGGAGGGCGTGGAGGCTCTCAGGATTGGTTTGCCGCAGGTTCTGATGATGAAATGAAAGATTGGATGATGAAGATAAATTTTGCTGCTTCTTTTAACACTTATCATGTTGGTATACATGGTGTTAGTACCACCAGTAATGATCGTATTGACAGACGGAAAAGCCTATATCTTCAGTCTCTTCGAAGAACTAATAGTGAAAGTTCCATTAACTCTATTAATACCACAATGGTTGCAGGTCGTAAGCCCCAGGACTCTAATGAGGAACTGGCCAGCTATCACAATGCTCGAGTTATAGCGGTGAACCAGAAATTGGAAGAAATCTCGACAAAACTCGCTAGTGTTGAAGCTGAACTGGATGAGCACAATCGTGCAAGTTTGGGTCTGAAGATCCTGGCGCCAATCCAACAGAAAACGCGCGAGGGTGTTATCTTTGCTGCTGGAAGACTTGCAGCTAAATTGGATTGGCATTGGCTTGATCAAAAGCGACTTGTGTGCTATAAGGAGTTATTTGAAATGGAACTGAAAGTAGAAACAGATTTGTGCGATCGATTTCCAAGCAGCTCCATTCGGCGTCTTAATAGAAAAAGCTCTGATCTATCTTCTATTGCATCTCCATCGTTGCGTTCTCCAGTGAGTTCGGTTGTTCACCTTCAATCACCTCTTGAACCATCATCTCAAGTGTTTTCTCTTGAACGGGAATCTCAGGATTCTGGTTCAATTGTTGATATTGCAAGTGTGGTGGAGGTGTCTTCGTTTGTTACTGCTCCATCTGCAAATACCACTGAAGACTTCGCAGAGGCAGACATGTCTGTTCCAGTGGAGGATATTGAATCAGATCCAAAAGTAAAGTCTGGAACAATCGGTGGTGGTACAAAGTCTGACTCGTCAAAGGTGAATTATGAGCAGAGTCCCCAAACTATAGAAAGTCTCCCACTGCCGAAGCGGACATCTACGTTACAGAGAAGCCTTCGTTCTGGTACTTCGAAGCGGGCTTCGGGTCCAGTAGAGAAGACTACTGATAAGGATGCTGCGAAAAGAAGTGCTTCTTTGGTACGTAAAGGTGACGGTGACTTCACGTTGAATGGTAAGAAATTCACAGTTGTTGAAGTAAATCCTGAATTTGCAACACCCAGTCACCAACGTACTCTGTCATATAATCTTCGACACAGCTTCAATGACGAAGATACATCGAGCGCTCTCGAAAAGACTGTATCTCGAAGCACTACGAATTCGGTGCTATCATCACCGTCTTAGATATTATAGATGTTTTCTCGCATAGAACCAAACATCAGTATTAACAAATGTTCCATTGGACTCGTACTAGTAAATAGTTAGTTCATATTCACAATTTTTCATTATTATTTACAAATAAATACTATAATATAGTGCCACTAACTCCAAATTTTGCTTATGTGACTAACAAGCTGAGTCTCAAAAAGGAGATTTGCAGTCAGCGCTTGATCAATAACACTCATGAATTGAATAGGCCCGACGGTAAATGGTGAGGTGGAATTTCAAAATTATCAAATGCATATTCTTAAACCACTGTCGTAACTTAGCCTAGACAAATTGTCAGCAACTTTTAAATACCTCAAAATTAGGAATTCTCTTATGCGAAAACCACGTCTAAAATCTCAGCAACCCAGTAAATCGGAGTTGCTTTCCCGACTCAACATTCGTATAATGGATGGTGACTAGGACACGCATGTTTCAAACTGGATCGTTCATGCTTAAGCCATGTTCTTCTTCTTTTCATAATAGAATCCAGTTCTGGAAGAGCCCAAATTAGTCACCTTAGGACATCCATCTCTATCTCTCTCCAGCTTTGTACATTCATAACAATAAAAGGCGTCAGAAACACCGGGACCTCCGCAAAGTACGCACTTCCCCGATGCATCTCCAAAGGCACATTCATCGCAGATCCGGACTTGTGTTGTAGAGTGCACATAAGAATCACATATAACACATTTCCCATCACATTTTTCGCACAGCCTCCCAACGTTTATTCCAGGTTGCTTGAGACATAGGACCAGATCTGGTCTGTGTCTCGACATTGTAACACGATAGAAACTTGTTGAAATACGAGTTAAGGCAGTATATTTCAAAGCATAGCTATTACCGATGTTAGGTTACACAGCCGTGCAAGGCTATATGTAGGCGGGGCCGGTTCCGACTCGGCTACCCCACATCCTAGACAGATATTTCGTGGAAGGGAATCTCGACACCCGCGATTAACAACGGTCTTAGTTGCGATGACATGCATCCGACTTAGCTCCGACATATGCATGAAAGCCATCTCGTACGGAGTTTGGACGAACTCCGCAGCACGTTTGAATATCACACTTTGGAAAATTTAAATCTATTAACTATAAATATACGAAGGCAAGCTTTCTCTTCCGTCTTTCTTTGCAGCATTCGTTGTGAAGTGAAGTAATTCAGATTTTATTTCGTCATGGCGGTAAACGTGGTGTCAGAACCTCCAAACGGTGGCATAGGTTGGATCCAAGCATTTGGCGGCTTCCTGGCCCTTTTCAATAGCTGGGGTGTTATAAATGCATTTGGAGCATACGAGTCATACTATAAGGAAAACCTCTTAAGCTCGAACTCTGGATCTACGATATCATGGATCGGTTCTATTGAGGGTTTTATCGTAGTGACGGGTTCTATTGTTACTGGTCGTCTATTAGATGCTGGATATTTAACGCATATTCTTGCAACAGGAATGTTTCTGATGTCTTTTGGAATGATGATGACTAGTATAAGCACTGAATTTTATCAGGTATTTCTGGCCCAAGGAGTGTGCGTTGGTCTTGGGTGTGCGTGTTTTTTTGTCACTTCTATGGCAACTGTCTCATCGTACTTCACTACCAAAAAGATCACCGCCATTGGCCTTGTTGCTTCTGGGTCATCTTTTGGTGGTATCATCTTCCCAATTCTCGTGTATGGACTTGTGGATAAAGTTGGTTTTGGTTGGACAACTAGAATCATTGGCTTTGTCATATTGGTGACCAACATCGTTCCCGTGGCCATTTTACGGAGCAGAATCCCCCCTAGAAAATCAGGTCCACTCATCGACAAGCCATCTCTCAAAGACAAGGCATTTATTACTTTCACCCTTGCAAGTCTTTTTGGATTTATGGGAATGTATATTCCAATTTTCTATGTGCAATCATATGCACAATATATCAATACTCGGGTATCTGTGTCCAGATACATCGTTGCGATTTTAAACGCTGGGTCAATTTTTGGTCGAATATTCCCCAGTGCTCTCGCAGATAAAGCAGGAGCATTGAATATTTCAACTGTCTTCTGTATATGTGCTGCTATAATGGCATTTTGCATGTCGTCAGTAGTTAATGAAGCAGGAATTATTGTATTTGCGCTATTATATGGATTCTTTTCTGGAAGCTATGTATCATTGGTTCCAGGATCAGTCAGCTCGTTGACACCTGATTTGACAATTCTTGGTACCAGAATGGGAATGACTTTATTTGTATCGGGATTTGGGCTTCTAATTGGCAGTCCTGTCGCTGGTGCACTAATTGGACCCGATAATCATTTCTTACACGCGTTTGCATTTTCTGGATCATGCAACCTTATAGCTGCATTTCTCACAGCCACTGCTAGAGTCTTCCTCAAAGGCTACAAAATTCGAGAAAAATGTTGAACATGAAAAAAAAAATGATTCAAGCAAATCGACCCGAGCTGGCCAGAACTTGCATAATGCTACATTAATATAAAAATAAATAGTTAATATTTCATGCTGAATGACTGACTACTGCAGGGATATGAACTCTATTTTTATGGAGCCATCGCTTAGCCTTGTTGCTTGAATTCGCGCATCCTTGCCGTATTCGTGCATGTCTCGACCCACGACGATTACTAACTCGTCGATCATTTTAGTCATTCCTGACCTCCAAAATATCTACACCGAATCTCTGCTTCTTAAATATCATCATCTTAAAAACAATGGAATATTGATTCTTTTCGTAGATAATATGACTTGTGGTTTTTTTTTAAAGAAAACAGTTGAGATTTTCCTCCTGTCAATCAAACTGTCAAACCGTTAGCCGTCTAACGACTCTGCATTTACTCATCCTTGGAGTGCAGTTACCTAGTCAGGCGTAGGACTGATGACAAACCTATAGGGTATGGTCCCATTCGGCATAGTAATCTCGGATCGAACTATCCACACCACAATATATATCTATATATATAGGGGACCGAATAGAATACAATTGCTAGTTGTTCCCCACAGTTTACCGGGATTTCGAATCATCCATTCTAATCACAGACTCAGAATCTGATTCGGGAGTACCTTCTTTGAATTATTTCCGTATCTTTAGCATACGAAGTAAAGATGTCAGATACAGAATCTTATAAGCTTCAGAACAATGGACATTCTTTACCTCAAGAAGAGCTTTTACAGCCCATTGAACAGAGGCATGGAGAAGAAACGACAAGTAACTCTGATGATGTCGTAGAACAGCAGCCTGAAACTCCAGTGGCTCAAGGACTGTCAAGATTTCGCGAAATTGCGTTGATCTTCATGATGTTGTCAGCTCAACTAATGACCCAGGTCGGTGTTGGTGGAGGTATAGCTCCACTGTTCATTATTGGAGACTATTTTCATCAAGAGAACCCTGGAAAGCTCAGTTGGTATCCTGCGTCCTATAGTTTGACTGTTGGTACTTTTATTCTTAGTGCTGGAAGATTGGGTGATATGTATGGCCACAAGAAGATGTTTATATTTGGATACTGTTGGTACGCCCTTTGGTCATTATTAGCTGGAATCAGCTCCTATAGCAATGAAGTCTTTTATGACGTGTGTAGAGGTTTGCAGGGAATCGGTCCTGCATTTCTTATGCCAAATGCTTTAGCTATTCTTGGCAGGACTTACCCACCAGGTAAGAAAAGAGCTTTTGCTTTTGCTGCATTCGGAGCCTGTGCTCCCGGTGGAAGCATTTTGGGCTCTACTTTTGCTTCGATTTTTGCTGAGTTCACACATTGGGGCTGGATATATTGGTCTCTTTGTATTACCACTGCTTCTTTGGCTGTTGCTGCATATTTCATTATTCCTAGGGATGAGATTGAACGAGGAAGTACTAGTCAAAAATTCGATTACCTTGGTGCCATTTTCGGCATTGGAGGACTGGTACTCATCAATGTGGCTTGGAACCAAGGACCGGGAATTGGGTGGCAACATCCTTCTGTCTTTGTACTGTTGATCGTTGGTATGGCCTTGATGGCTGTGTTTGTTGCGGTCGAGATGCGAGTGTCTGAGCCTTTGGTACCATTCAAGGAGCTTCCTTCGTCTATTAGTCGCGTCCTGGCTTGTGTAGCCTGTGGGTGGGCGACTTTCGGTATTTGGATATATTACTTGTATATATTTTTACTGAGAGTCAGGAATATCAGCCCGCTACTTGCTTCCGCTCAGTTTGCACCATGTGCTCTATTTGGCATTGTGGCTTCTACTTGCACAGGTTTGTTGTTTTCGAAAGGTGTTCCAACGCATATCATGATGTCTGCGGCATTAATTGGCTTCTGTATACCATCTATATTGCTGGCCACTATAAAAGTTCATCAGACATACTGGACCGCAGTGTTCTTCAGTACTGTCATTGCACCGTTTGGAATGGACATCAGTTTTCCCGCTGCTACATTGCTTCTGAGCGAGTCTGTTCCTAAGAACAGACAAGGTATGGCTGCATCTTTAGTTGCGACGGTGGTCAATTATTCTATCTCAATTGGCTTGGGTATTGCAGGAACTGTGGTTCAACAAATATCGCCAGGTCAAGATCCAGAGTCTCTGATGAAGGGAATTAGGACAGCTGCCTATGTTGGTATCGGCCTCAGCGTTCTTGGGTTCAGCATTGCTATGTACGATGTTGTTAAAGGGACCTTGGGTCATACAGAGAAACCTGCGGTGCTGATACCTCGAGAAAAGGGACAGAATGAGCAGAGCAGGGATTGATGTAATATCTTTTGAAGCGTGCTCTTTAACTTATTGTAAATACATTTATATTTTGGTGTATACTATAACCATGATACTTTTTATTAAAATAATAATATAATCGCAATTAATCTAAATAAATAAAAAATAACCCCAAACAAATTACCTTTTGTCGAGGGCAAGCCTTAAAGCATTTATCTTTCCCAAGTGTATATGTCGCATAGACATATAAAGAAGATCCCACTCTTCCCAGGCGACGGTAACCTTCTCAATTCGCTCGTTCAATGATCCATCGTATAAGTGACAGCCTGCGGGTAATCTGTTGAAGTTCACGCGAGGGCTGAAACTTTCCTCTGAAGTCCAAGAGAACAAGCTAGCCAATTATTCCCATCTATTGGGATCTTCTCAGTAAAAGAAGGGTTGGGAAGTCAAAGGAATTTGAGTTGGGATTCGGCCCCAATTTATACAGGTTCAGTTGGCCACCGCTCTGAAAACCAAGCTCAGAGATTATATGTTAGACCGGGAGATAAGAGTTTATGAGAAAACATATGCAAGATAATGCATCTGTCATGTACAATATACTAGATTAAACTTTTAACATGACCTATGTCCTCCACAAACTCCAGCTACTTTTGCATTTGTAGCACATTACTTCATGCTTTCTACTCGGAGCAACGGTTGATATGTTCACAGAAGCTCAAGGTACCCAGGGGTCATGAACTTTTCTTCTGACGTCAGTCAAGAGTTGGGTGAATTTGTATAGTAGATCGTAATAATAATAATGTATATAAAATGAAAAAGATCAAATAATCACACTGCTCTAATGAAATGCCAATTCATTCAACTCGTTTGAATGATTTTTGCAAGCTTACAAGTTTCCAATCTTGAATTGAACGTCTACCGACTCCCATTCCTCAAAGAAAGCTTTGAAGAACTTAACTCCAAGCCAAACATCTTTGGATCCAGTAGTAGCACGGATACTGTGCATGGACAATTGAGCAATTCCAATATCAATAGCCCGCATACCAGTCTTTGAGGACATCTTAGGACCAATGGTACCACCAGATCGGGAATCATTTCTGATTTGGAAGTACTGCAATGTGTTGTCTGTCTTCCTGGCAATTTCTTCAACGAAAGCAGCAGAAACTGCATCGGTTGTCATGTGTCCATTGGGATCAAAGGAGACGGTCAAACCAACATTAAGCTTTGGCTTGTGGTGTTCAAGATAGATGTTGTCAAAATTCGGGTTGACAGCATGAGTGACATCAGCGGACAAGAAGAAAGAGTTCGCAAATGTTTGTCTCTTAAGGTCATCGGTGGAGCCTCCATGAATAGCTAAAAGCCTTTCAACAGTTGCATCAAACAAGTTGGAGTCGGCACCCTGTCGAAGCAGACTACCAATTTCCTCATTATCATATAATCCAACCATACTGAGTGACTTATTGTCATCAATCTTGTCAAGAGACTCCAACAGACCATAGACAGCAGAGAAGGAGCATACCTTGTCGTCGATTCGTGGGCAAAAAACGAACTCACCATCAAGACCTCCAACAGTACCCGGGTGGTTATCAAATAGTTCGAGCTCGGCCTGTAGAAAATCACCAACTGCAACCCCGCTGTACTTTGACAAAGATCGCAGCAGCTTGAGGCTATGCTTACCCACCAGAGGGGATCGAAGCTCATCCTTAGTAGGGGTTAGTTCTTCATCTCCAACAAGGCCAATTACTGGTGTCATTTGAGTTTCAGTATTGAAGGGACCATTGGCTGGAGCACCGAAATGGGGAGCCAACGTTGGAATTTTAGCGACAGGATAAGGAATTCTTACCAACTTGGCAGTCACTGAATCACCATCTCGAACAATAAGTCGACCTCCCAAACCAAGATCTCTATCCCACCAGGTAGAATTGAAACCACCAGAGTAGGGGGCAGTTCCAAGGAGCTCGTATCCCTGGACTGGGGTTTTGTTGGAAATGGGCTTAATTCGAGCAGTCAAAGCATCAATGTGAGCACCAATAACGGCCACACCATTGCCTGGTGCCCATTCTGAGCCTATAACAAATGCCAATAAACAGGAACCATTTCTGGTGGTATAGAATCTGTTAGACTGTAGTAATTTGTCGTCCCAAGCATCTCTTTCGGGCAAATAGACAAATCCCTTCTTCTCCAATTCCTTTGCAACATAATCAACTGCATGGAATACAGTCGGGCAAGTGTTCATGAAATTCAAGAACTTCTCGGTATACTCTTCAGGAGAAGACTTTGGGTTAAAAGGATTGGAAGTGGAATAATCCTTGGCAGCATCCTTGGACTTGACGGAGCTCTCCTTTGACTCAGAAGAAGACGAATCAAAACCATTCACTGGACTTGAATTGACCTTGGTTTCTAGAGCCTTTCGGAATGCTGGATTAGATCTAAATGAAGCCATTGTAACGAAAGAATTAGCAGCGAGTGTGTAATATCCAGTGGATTGGCAGTGGGATCAAATGATACGGCGCCAACTGATAGTAAGCACTATGTGGCTGGCTACTATCAGCTGCAAAGGGTGTAACGGATTCCGATATTTACCCTGTTTGGAAGAAGTTGTAATTGTCTAGCCCTTGTAAGGACATCAAAGGAGGGAGGATGAATTTAGCTCAATTGGCACAATCTCTGCCATTGATATTATTTGTATGAAATCGAATATGTCGCTGACGACCTCCTGGGTGTTGGACGTAAGCGTCGAGAACAATGGCCCCAAATTAGGATTAGACTGTGGCGCGGCGGTGAATTGTCACATCCGACAGTGATCGACAGAGTAACACCGGCACAATGTGTTCTATGCAGCCGGCTCGGTGTCAGAGATAGCCCTTGCAGCCTGGGGTGATCAAAAATTCTTCCTCCATGCAAGATACTCCGGCCCATCTGCGGGTATGCACATCTAATATTGTTATTTTTAACTCATCATTCGTGATCAATTATTCATTGACTCAACAAGTGAAACGGGTCCAGGCCCTCTTTTATTTGACTTGATTTTTCTCATTCAATTACATTTGAGAAGTAAAAATCATGTGTTAATTGTCATGAGGTCCCGCATATGGCCGGCCGTTTACTAACAGGGTTTCTGCACGGATACATTATTTGTGAGGTTAACCTAATCACGTTGTTTCTTCGTATCCGAGATTTGTCCGAAAATATTAACGTGATTTGTAAATATTCAGATTCGAGACTTGTGGGAGAAATCAATATTGCGGATGTGTACGAATATTCGCAGATTTGTGCCTGCTCGTATACGATATCGGCTGGCGAGCGGGATGCCGGCAGAATTTCTGTGGGACATTCTAGGGTGTGCGGGAAGGCTATCGTAAAAAATAAAATAAAAAAACGTTGGGACTAGTCGGAACAGTGCGGCAAAGCCGCACAATGTCTGCATAGAATGTTTGATTTTGGCCGCGTAAATGTTCTCATCCGACTATGGGGTGCAGATGGGCATCGGCTCAGCCCTACAGCAAAAGAAATTATGACAGCGTAAAAATGGCAAGGAGCAATCCCATGACTAATGGTGATACATTATATATATATATATACATTCACCTCTCCATCTCACCCATCAACTTATTTATATATTTACAATATCTCGACAACTCAAACAGCAGAACACTCAGTTTCCAACAACTAGAAAGAGACGTCCCATGTCTTTGATGTGTGAAGGCCCAACAAATCATCTTGTGGCAAAGAAAAAAGTCCAGCGTCTCAGAACAGGATGTTGGACATGTCGACGACGTGGTTACAAATGCGATGAAGCGAAGCCTTATTGTGCAAATTGCAAAAATCTTCATCTCACTTGTGAGGGATATGGAATTCGCCTAAAGTGGCCCGGCGAGCGCACCCGAAGCCCCACTAGACGGGATCAAGCTAGTCGTGCATCGACACCGGATGATTTCGCCCGTGCTGACCTTTTGACCGAAGTGGTGGATACATCACTATATGTTCCAGGAATTGACGTAGAATATCAGCATATTCTCAAATTTGGTAATTCGCCACCACCGTCACCCGAGCTCGACTATGCGTCAGGATATGCATCTGGTGCATCGCATTCTGGATCAGCCACGTCCGCGCCCGCGGCGTCTAGGTCACCATCCGAGTTTGCCATTAAGCAGGAGGACAGCGATTATTCCTACAGCCGGCCGATCAGCACGCGGCCCTCATCGGTATCACCATTAACCGGGGCTTCCAGAAAGGATCTGCATCATCATGACCCAAATCATCTGTATATACACCGAGCGGATAATAGAAGACGGCAGTCCGAAGTGGACCAAGACCTCGAGAATAGACTCATTTCCCATTTCTTCACGGTAGTAGCGGAAGCTCTATTGCCTATAGATATCAGTTCCGTTAATCCGTTTCGGGATATCATGGCTCCTTATGCAAGTACAGGAGTCAAGTGTGCCATGTGTGGCATATCTGCCCATGTTTTGAGCTCCGATGACGCAGGATTGGAAGCAATTGCTACATATTACAAAGTTTCCGCCATCCAGGAACTCAGAGACAATATAAATGTGGGTAAATTTGACAGAGACGACTTGTCAATATCTCTCTTGCTTGCTACACATGAAGCTTTGGAAGGTAACTTTTTGAGCTGGAGAAATCACATTGCTGGGGCCGTTAGAGGAATTATTGAAAGTGAGCTTGACCGCAGTACTGATCCAGAAGTGTTGTGCTTACTAGATCTTGTCAGACATCACTATGCATTATCTTCAATCATCCCATTTGATAACGACGTCCCAGAATTTCTTCGAAAGGCACCTAGATTGGCTCACTCTGAACAGTCTTCCATCGATAACACTTCGTTCGCCACCATTTGCAAGTCATTTGCTGATCTGATTTCGTCTATTTCGGAATTAGCTGCAAAGGTGACACCTAAAAACGCTGCTTTTAATCCCGAAGACTCGTTGTGGACTTCAGATTTGATAACTGCAAAGTTGGAAATCATATTGAATCTCGATATGCTAGTTGTGTCTCCCGAGAACCTTTCGAGGGATGGATACAATGCTGCTATGGTTATCAAGTGCTGTTGCTTCCTGTATTATTGGATATCATTGGATAAGGCTCATATCGACGTGAAGATGTCGAGTGAAGTTGAACACACTCTTTCACTAGCATTGCAACATCTCTCTCAGATTGAACCTACCAGTAACGTCAATGTTTCACTGTCGTGGGCATTGTGGCAAATCGGCATACTTTGCGATGGTCAAGCTGGACAGAATATGATTGAAGATCGATTATCTCTGATCATGAACAACTGCCACAGACCGCAACTTTGGAGAGTCGTTTCGTTCTTACGATCGGTTTGGAATGTTAGGGCCAGCAAAGGTTTCTTCAACAGATCAAGAAGGCTGGCACTGAGCTTGGTTGCTGAATCTAGTGAACATCTCATTTTTATTTAATTATTTATTTTTAGCATTTGTTGTACATTTTGGTAACATATATGGCGCCTTATTGGAGCATTATTTAACACAATTTTGAGGATTTGAAACTAAAAAAAGACAACTACAAAAGAGTTGGCTAAATAGATTTTGGTATTGTGTTGTCAAATTTGGTCTCATTGGTCGTATTATTCTATATATTTAATTATTATCATCATTAGGTAAGCAATTTCATCCCTTTGGCCACACGCGACTCGATTGAGCGTCGAGCCGCGGAGTTGATCTGTCATACTATATTTCCGAAGTAATGGAGAAATCCAGATTGGACCTTTTGGTTGCTGGATATCTAAAGGATAATGGGTATATAAACGTAAGTATATGGCAATAATGATAATTGAACCCCAACTAATCCAGGCTTTAGACGGATTGGTCAAGGACTTGGGACCGCTCGATATTCCCCAGTCGGATGACCCTGCTGACAAAATCCGATCGTACATACATTTTGGTCCAAAGTTTAAGATTGTTGAAGAAGGTCAGGAAATCATCTCTGAACATGATAAGTTCTCTGCTGCTAATGGTGATAAAGTTGCGTCTGTGGATGGTGGTTCTTTGGTAATCAGTATGGCAGTGTGCGATAACGTTACAGAATATGGTCAAAGCTGCCTAGTAGTAGCATTTGCCGATAAATCACTTCGTATTTATGATAAAGAGCTGAAACTTTTGAAATCGTACTCCGATGTTCATGACGGAGCAGCAATTCGTTATGTGAGACAATTGGATGACAAGAATATTATCACAGGTGGGCTCGATGGACGGCTTGTAATATCTGACAGTTTGACAGGACGTCAAGTGAGTTCAATTAAAGCACACAGTAGGTTTGTTACAAGCATAGATACGTGGAAAGGATACATAGTGAGTACCGGATATGATAGTGTGTTATCAGTATTCAGACTTCAAGAAGATGGATCAATTGAGAAGATCGCATCCGCCAAATTGATGACTATTCCAACATCTGCCCGCATAGTGTATTATCAGCAAAAGCTTTGTGTTATGGTGAGCAGACAAGATTCTACTCATATTGTATATTACGAACTACAAACTTTAGAGGAAGCTTTGAGAGTCAACTTGTGTGATGCGGACTATGTGTCAGATTCCTTCACCCCTATGGACATTGCCTTAGATCGCGATAGGCAGAAGTATGCTATTGCTACAAATCACATTCCATATATGAGGATCGTCACCGGAAAGGTTGGCGAACGGCAAATTGAAAACAATCTAATCACATTTTCCCCGCAGGATAGTTACTCGACACCGCAGATCTCATGGAGCTCATCGGGCAAGGGGATCTGGGCAACAGGAGACGATGGTAAAATACGAGGTATCCAAGTTATCGATGGCAAGATTGTTTGTGAGCTTCCCGGTCATACTGATAAAGTGCGTACCTTGGCAGTAATTGAGGGAGATTCAGACATGATTTGTGGTGGAGGGGCAGATAAACAGTTAGCGATATGGATTTAACGCATCAATAATAGAGAAGAAAAATAATATATTGATATGCTTAATGCATCGATCGACCTTTCAAGCCCGGGAACTGATCAATCTCAGAAACAAGATCAAATTTAACTCGACCTGATCCTTGAACATGAACAGTAATCCCTGCACAAGGACACCCTTTGAAATTTGAGGCCCAATGCCCTTGAACAATCCAGCAAGCCCTTCATGCTTGAAGAGGTATGTCAATGCATCAACAAAAGACTTGTACTGCCGTCGTCTTTTATCAGACGACTGCTGCATCACTTTGGCAACAATCATAGGCTGGGTCACAATAGTAGCCAATGCCTTTGACATTGCACCCAACAAGAAATTGTCTCCTGCACTAAGGACCTGCTTGTTGGGGAACACTGTTTCTTTTAATCGCTCAAATGATCCATATGTGATCGATGGATTTATGACGAGAATTAGAGAGGCCTTCAGTCCCCTCCATAGTCCACTTATTCCATCTTCTTCTAAAACATCGTTAGCGGTCGCAATCAATCCTTTACGTTCTGAATTGGTCTGTTGTTTCGTTGTAACGACAGACACTGGAATTGTAAAAATCTGAGCCAAAGCTCCAGCGACAGCTCCCAAGATCAGCTCCGTGACTGTTGATAAGTGCGAAGTACCTCTTCGCATAATATATGCTCCTCGGATTAGACCATACCAATAAAAGTATGCAAAATTAGTAGATGCAACACCGATCAAAGATCCAGGAAGCCCGGAATACAATCCAGGGATACCATCCTTTTTGTAAATCTTTCTCAGCGCATCAAAAGTCCCTTTGTACTTCTCATGTTTTTCTCCCGACTCCAAATCAACCACATCATCGTCATCATCAGTCTGAACTTGAAGTCTCGTCTTTACACTTATTGTTAGCCAACTACATCAAATATTTCACCGTCAACAACTAGAATTCAACCAACTCACATATCTAAAGGGTATACCAGAGAATTTGCAATCATTGCAGCCAATGCCCCTGCAACTGCCTTTCCCCATGGCGAAAGGGCTCCGGGTGCCTGTTTGGAAATTCCTGCCATCTGTTGAGTCTGGATCTGAAGAAGTCAACTACTACAACCCCAGACTTTAGGTTCGAAGCTTCCGGCGGTACTTAAGCCTTATCGCCTCGGTATGGTCCGAACCCTTCCCGAGGTCGGAACATCTGTACGCCGTAATACATGAGGCCCGCTAATTAACTGCCTGGGCACTGGACTTACTATAGTGCCGGGTTCAGCTAGCTGGAGTAAACTACACTCAACATAAGCTCAACGCATTTTGTTAGGAATAACAAATGAGCCATCAGGGTCACTATAGTTAACTACTCGAGAAAGATGATATTACTATTAGTGGGGCATATGGTTAGCAATTGATTGCTCATTCAACTATCATCACATGTGATTTTTGGACATATGTCTCTTTGCTGTAACGAATTGGTTTTTATTGTATCCATTATTCGTCAAAGTCAGTGTGTTCTAAAAGAAAGAGTCAAAGATGTGTGATGTCGTCGCAGGCTCTTTTGGGCCCTGAAATAACCTTTATTCGTAAATGGCTATGGGCGAGACTGAGCCACAGCTCAGGTACCGCCGAGGGCATTTTTACCCCGCAGTGGTTACTGAATTGGGACACCGAGCAGTGAAACAGAAATGTTTCTAGTCCCGCCAGCGCACAGGCGATCTTAGAATCAGTTAATGATAGACGTGATGAGCCCCTTAGCTAACAAATTCGGCCTATAGAATCTAGCCCCACCAATATATTTAGAAGTTGATCGACTGGCATACTAAATTCGGGATGTCACTTAAAAAAAAATTGAAGGCGGTAAAAAGTTTGACCTCATGTGTTGGCTGTTAAAGAATTCAAGGCAAGTCGCAAATCCTTTGGCAAGAATTGAGTTACGCGCCAATAGGATATTCATTGTGATATTCGCGATGGGATGAGCGGTGGCTCATCATTTGCTTGTTTTTGCTGTCTCGCTAAGTTTTCATCATTTGATTTTAATCTCATTGACTCCATGGTGGAATCCCGTGGCATGCTTGAATCTGGTCATGTCTCGAAACCCTGTTTCAGTTGTGCGGTTACTCTGTGCTCCCCTCACCCCCTCTTATACCCCTACATGCAACGGTGTGACATCAGGTCTTCCATCGGGTAGGACTTTGCAGCAAATGACAACCTACCACAGTCAGCCCTTCTATCCATCCACTCATCCTAGCACGGATAGGATCCTCAGTTTTCCGATCGAAGTGTTTTCCTGAGGAATCTTAAACGAGAGCAGCTCTGAATAGATTGATTATATTATTAGATCAAGGCGGGGTGGTGGTTGTACTGGTTACGGTTACACATCAACAACATCTGGGCGTACCTGCATTGTGTGCCGATCCCATCATCCAATTAGCAAGTTATAGGCATTGCATCAAATTAAAAAAAATACGTACTCTCGGTAAAGTGGATGGTCTTCAAGTGGATAAGTTGAGTATTACCATCTTTATTTGACTGAGTGGAACAGAGATATATTGATCCTATTGATAGGTCAATCATTTTTTGAATTTTCTTTCAAGACCTCCCTACAATGGCAACTGATCATCTGAAGATCTTGGTAAATACTCCTGGGTCGAGCAATCAAAATCTCGGATATCATTTACAAAATGGGTGGATCTACAATTCCATGCCTTTTCGGTGGCTCCTGTCCATTGGTGGAGAGCATCAGTCAACTTATCTTGTGACAGCATATATTTAGTGCCATCCGCAACTAGGTTTCGAATTCAGTGTTTCGACCAATACTTTAACACCCCTATTAACTCCCTCGTCTCTCGTTATGAAAGGATTCCATTCGTTGGTTGTCTTGGCATTTGCTGCCGCTGCTTCTGCTCAGACCTGTGATGTATCTGGCCCAGTTTCCAGCTTGTTGACTGCCTTGAAGGCTCTTGCTTCTGACTCTGACAAGACTGATACTGCTGTCAAGGGGTATTCTTCTTCCCAGGGACTTTCTGGTGCTCTAACCATCCAGAATGATGAGTCTGCTTTATCTAGTGATGTCAGTTCGGCAATCAGCGCTCTCCAGTCTGTTTCCAACCCCTCTCAGTGTGAGCAGGACGAGGTTACTGCTGCTGTGTCGAGCACCGTTCCAAGTATCATTCAGCTTTTGAAGGATCTTTCCTCTAAGGCTGCTGACCTTACTAGCGTTGGTGCTGGAAGCATTGTCCAGGGTGATCTTACTGATTTGCAAAAGGGTGCCGTATCTTTGGAGAGTGCTGCTTACAGCGTGATTGCCTGTCCAGATCTTGCAAGCGTTGGAAGTCAACTCGCTTCCTTAGATGTTGTTTTCACCTCAGTTATGTCTGTGTACAGTGTTACTCCGGTTGATGCTCCTACTGCATCAAGCTGCGCTGCAACTGCTGCTGCCAGTTCCGAGGCTGCTGCTTCTTCTGCTGCTCCTGCCAGCTCTGAGGCCGCTGCTTCTTCTGCTGCTCCTGCCAGCTCTGAGGCCGCTGCTTCTTCTGCTTCTTCTGCTTCTTCTGCTTCTTCTGCTTCTTCTGCTTCTTCTGCTTCTTCTGCTTCTTCTGCTTCTTCTGCTGCTCCTGCCAGCTCTGAGGCCGCTGCTTCTTCTGCTTCTTCTGCTTCTTCTGCTTCTTCTGCTTCTTCTGCTTCTTCTGCTTCTTCTGCTTCTTCTGCTTCTTCTGCTTCTTCTCCTGCCAGTTCTGAGGTCGCTACTTCTTCTGCCGCTGCTATTGCTCCTACCAGTGCACTTGTTGGTAACTCTTCTGTATCCAATGCTACTGCCTTTTCCACCGCTGTGGTGACTGAGACGGACTGTTCTTGCACTGAAACATCGACTCCAGTCGCTTTTACTAATGCCACCTCTGCTGTTGCCGGTGCAACTTCTTTCACAACTATTGTGACCACTCTTACTACCACCGTCCCTTGCTCTACTGCCCCTGAGGGATCTGTGGTTTACACCACCGAGACTTTGGTTTCGACTGTAACTGTTCCCTGCTCCACTGGTGCTGCTCCAGTTGCCTCTGCTCCAGTTGCCTCTGCTCCTGCTGCCTCTGCTCCTGCTGCCTCTGCTCCTGCTGCCTCTGCTCCTGCTGCCTCTGCTCCTGCTGCGTCTGCTCCTGCTGCCTCTGCTCCTGCTGCCTCTGCTCCTGCTGGTTCAGTTGCAGCAGTTGGTTCTGCTCCCGCAGCATCAGCAGTCCCTTCAGCTGCACCAACTGCCGTTGAGGCATCTTCTGGAAACAAGGTCCAGGTTGTAGGTGCTCTGCTGGCTGGAGCTCTTTTGCTCTCTCTGTAGATCTTTTCTTCTTTTTTTTGAACATAATTTCATATTCTGTATATCGGATTAATTAATTTCTATAAATTTTCAATTTTATTTTCTATCTTGATTCAGTAGTTTCTCGAACTCTTTTCCTGAAGAAATTTTTATTTTTGAATGGAACATGCTTTCACGTTTGATTTATCCGATGATTTATCGAGAGTCGATTTGAGACCTATATGCAAGCCAGTTAGCTGCTGTGGTTATCCATTAAAATGAGGGGTAATATTTACACCAAATGGTGTAACAACTTCTCCGTAACAATAACCTACCCACTAACTAAGAAAATATATCATATACGAGTTCCTGTACACCCTGAAAAATACAAAATAATCGATAATCAGCATTATAAAACATTTGTATTGCAATATTATTGGATTTCGTGAGGAATAAACCGATGAAGCAATCGGTCACCGATATGCAGGCAGTCAGTCTCCTTAGGAGTAGTTTCTCGATCTACCCCTGAACCCTAACCCATACCTGACCCTTGAAAAAATATGTGATTTATCAGCGTCTAGCTTTATGGCATACAGTGGCTGGCTCTATTGGTAGTCGCAGTCGTTGATCAGGCACATTGAGAGAATGTCAGACCTCGAAATATCATTGGTTCCATTACCGAAGGTCTACTTCCCCGATATAGAAAGTGGCCCGCGCCAGGTTGCTTCGCCAAAGCCCAACCGAAGTAAAAAGTACCTGTGCACAGTCGAGGGATGCTCAAAAGCATATTCTAGACCTTGCTTACTCCAACAGCATCTCCGTTCCCACACGGATGAACGTCCATTCAAATGTACATTTGAGGGATGTGAGAAAGCATTCTTAAGAGACTCTCATCTCAAAGTGCATCTGTTGTCTCACTCGGAGGATAAACCTTTGCACTGTCCTGTGTGCAATAAGGGCTTCAATACCCGTCAGCATCTCAGTCGTCATGAAAACACCCATTATCCAAGCCAAAAGTGCCGTTACGAAGGATGTGAGTCTGCTTTCTACAAACACTGGCAACTCCGAAAACATGTTGGTGATGTGCACGAAAACAAAAGGCTATACATATGTCCTCACGAGGAATGTGGACAAGAATTTCTTCAACAGAGACGACTTGATGCCCATATACTCAAAAGCCATTCATCAATACCTAGATATCACTGTGGTAACCCAGGATGTGATGGCAAATTCCAGACTTGGTCTGCACTTCAGAGTCATATAAAGACGACACATAAAAAGATTCCTTGCCAGATTTGTGGGAAGTTATGCTCTGGACCAGGTGCTATAGCTCAACATATGCGAGTCCATGAAACTGATATGGACAGCGATAGTCGAATTTGGCAATGTTCTGAACCCATGTGTGTATTGCAAGGGTTGTTTGAATCTAGAGATGCACTTGTGGCCCACTACGACTCGGTCCATAGATTCATCCCGGATATTTTATTGGCACCTGGGTATATAGCACCACCAGGACAAATCGAAGACACTCATACCAATGAAGCTACTCCAGATGAGACTCTGTACTCTAATGTATTTGAGGAGCATATTGACGTTCAAAATGGTGAGATTTCAAAGGCAATTGCCCGGCTCACAGGAGCAGGTTATGAAGTATCTAGAAAGTTTGCGTGCATTTCCACTGGTTGCGAATATCGATTCAACAGAGAATATGATTTGCAGCGCCACATTGCATCGTACCATCCGGAACTAAGTATGGCTTCGTCAATTGAGCTAAATCCAGATCAAGAACAGGGGCTTGGTGGTGATCTCATTGACAGCATCGACCCAGCATTTGTCAACAATCTCCAAGTTGTTGATCCTGACATTATTAATATTTAAATATTTAAGTCGATTTGAGAAGGAAAAAAGTAAATAATCTACTAGGCATATTGCCTACATAGCATTAAATAAGAATTATGCATATATACATATAGTACATTTAATCTGTCATTTCGTTATGCTTGTACTTTGCAAGCTCATCCTTCATGGCTATTACTTCAGTTTGCATGTTCTTGATATAGATGATTGCACTTTCAACAGTGTCCGCTTTGGAATTTGGAGGCGAGTCGGGAGATATAAGGCTCGCTAGCTCAGACAGAGCATGGTTGATTCGGTTTCGGCGCCCTTGCTCAGCAAGTTTATGGCTTGTTTTCTTTGAAGCAAGGCCTGCGCTCAAGTGTTCCGGATAAGACAATCCCAATTGACTGTGGTTTCCCTCTATTATGTTCTGGTAATTGGATTTGGATGCTAAAAGTGCCGACAAATCTGACGACATATTGGGATTCATCTGCGGAGAGATGCCCGGAGAGATTACCTTTGGTTTTAGAATTGGAGATGCAGAAACACTAGACGATCGAGATCCCCACCCTCGGGAGCTAGTTGGAGGTTTGGGCATGATAGCAGTAGGAGTGCCTAGAGGCGATCCTGATGTAGAGCCCGTTCTTTGGTGAGACTGATGTTGATGTTGTTGAGACTGCGGTCGTGAAGAAATATTGACAGTAGTTCTAATAGCGTTCTGAAGTCGATCCTCAGTTAATGAGCTACCGTTTGAGTTTACTCTGGTATTGCCCTGTAGATTCATTAAACTAGCAGGTGTAACCGGTGTCGAAGGTTCTATAGTGCTTGCATTGGATCCAACTGAAGAATAAGAGTCCTTACGGCTTGATTGAGTGTTTGCGCCGAGCTGTTGGCTAGAAAAGGCCCGTTGTTGAGGAGGAGGCATTAATAATTCCCCTAGATTCTCTGGAGTTACCTCATCACGCGGACTTGGTTCTGAATTGCTGCTTGCCGAGCTGTTGAGGCCCGACTGAGTTTGTGAAGATGGTGCAGAAACTACAGATACCGCTGCTGCTGCTGCAACTGCTGCATTAGCAGAAGCTGTCGACCGTCGTTTGCTCTGACTACTAGCCTTCATTATGGGTGAGTTCTTGATCAGTCGACCGCTCGTGACCTGGCCTCCAGAAACGCTCGACCTGGATCCAACAGGCCCAAGAATAGGAGTCTTGGAGCTCCGTCGAGAAGAAGATTGCGACGGGGTGCCGCTGGGATCAGGAGATGGCCCATTTGACCCAACTATTGATGACTGTAGATGTAAAGAAGGTGACATATCTACAGCCGGCGAAGACATAGGACTGAAATATGAAGCAGGCATTGAGAAATCGGGTGGAGGATTCGAGGGTGGGCCGCCTTGAGACATATCGAACGATGACGAGTCGACCGACGGACTCATAAGAGGAGTAAACTGTATATCGTCAGACTGGAGCATTGCCCGACTGCCATTAGCATCCGCTGGTACAATAGCAGGAGACCGAAATATGTCGTTGGGGTTCACATGGTGACCCCCGTGACTGTGGCCATGGTTATCGTTCACGTCATGGACAGTATTAGACCCAAGGGGACTATTCCTATGAGACGGATGAGAGTCGTGTTGATCTTGGCCAGTGGCCTGTCGCTGGTGCTGTTGTTGTTGCTGGTGCTGCTGGTGCTGCTGGTGTTGTTGTTGACTGCTCTTGTCGATAAAATTATGGAACAAAAAGTCGTCAAAATTAGCTCCTTGGTGCCCGCCAGGTTGGCCCTGAGGCGATTCGTTGTTGGCATTAGAGCCTTCCTGGAACTCAAGAAACGATTGCATATCTACAGGCAACAAACCAGCCTGGTCGTGCTCTTGGTGCTCGTCGTACCACTCGGAAGGGTGCATTGCCAACGATCCTACCCGAGGTGCTACTAATATATGAGAAGAGGACGAGGACGGAAAAAGTCCGCCGATCCCCTTCATACACTCTGGGCTACTCCCCACTGTCAGCCGTACCGAGTGTGAGATGGCCATGTGCGTTGGATATGCACAGGTATTGGCTGGGTCCGCAGATCTACGGTGCCCGCACGACCGTTGACTATTTGTCTGCGGTTTCCTTTAAGCGGTTGGCTCCACGGAGACACACAGCATTTAGCGCCACGACATCTTGGCATGGGTTTCCACGTCACACAATTGCAGCAATTGCAGCTGATCAGGGGGGTTTGTTCATCTCTAAATTTTATTTTACTTTAATTTTTTAATTTTTCATATTTATCAAAAAAATTTTAACTTGAATTATTGCTTCAGACGGGTTGATTTTCACGCAAAACTAATTGCAAGCATTTCTCCTCAATTTATCCACTAAGTCTATTTGTTACTCTGAGGTGGGATGGTCATGGCATATGGGCGTCTCCGTTCCATATGTGGAAGTGGTAGGATGTATGCGGTAGGATGCGGTAGGATGCACACTCGGGGTCGCCGGTTGATAGCTCTAAAGGAATCTAAACCATACAATGGGAGCACATGCATGCAATGGAGTTTGACTTAAGTATGGTTGGATTTGATTTTTACTTTGTTGAATAAATGTGCAGTGCAGCCGACGGGTTGAGATTCGCATGGCACCCTGCATAGACGTTACATGACATATGTACTGTACAGTATTAGGCTAGCTGGTTTATTGACCGAGATGGTCCTGGTGTTTGATACTGTGTAATAAATAAGAGATATAAATAAGACTCACAACCAAGATACTTCAAAAGATAATGCTACTCAGTTGCTTGGATCGTGTTTTGAGATTATAATCAATTAATAGAATGCCTATCCGAAAACTTGTACCATGGACCACGGATCACGGATCGCAGAATACACATCGGATGGCTCATTATATACACAAAATGCCAGTGGAATAAATAATCAAATAGGTCTATATCGCGGTGTTTGGCGGTTAATACCACTCCACTGACGGAAGTTTTCTAGTTAGCAAAATCAAATTTATAGAGACTTACCACCCCAAACTGATCCGTTGATCGATAGTGCTACATTCCATGATTTCACTCCGACCAGAGCCAACTGCCACAAAAGTCCTTGAGCTAGTGGCAACATCAACTGGTCCCGCAATGTTATAACAGCAATCCACATCCAAGATCCTTGGGCTGGTGCTATTGATCTTCGATAGCTACTCTCAAATCTGAGATCGGGAATCTGTGGTTTCGCCATAGTTCAAAAGCAAACAACACACAAGTTACAAGAAGTCTCCAAGTTAAACAAGTAAATTCAACAGCAAAAGAAGTTACTAGTATTGGTCAAAAGGTTTGTTGTGTCAATGAGTCCAGCAATAGAAACAAATCGCCGCTGTGTAGACTACTAGCGGTAGCAAGGCGTGACAGTGAACGCTTTAAGTTAATGCACTTCTACAGCGGGGCTGAAATTTCACTTGCCGCACTCCATCATGGATCAAGATGAAGGACCAAAAATCACGGTCCGCCACGTCGCCAAAGACGAGGTAGACTTTGTTATGTCGGATGTAGACATGGCGTAAGTTGCTGTTATTTTGCCTATATATAGATCTAACCCATTCAGTCTGGCCAACTCTGTGCGTCGAACCATCATCGCAGAGATCCCAACTATAGGTAAGCAAAGAAGACTCAGTGTTTAGTCAGTTTTGGTTGAGGGAACAAGCATCTAACTGTCTAGCTATCGACTTGGTCGAGATAGAAATCAACACATCTGTCCTTGCTGATGAGTTTATTGCCCATCGACTCGGACTAATCCCTCTGGATGCAACCCATGTTGATGACCTCGAGTATACCAGAGACTGCACCTGCGAACAATATTGCGAAAACTGCTCTGTTGAACTTTCGTTGGATGCTAGATGTACTGGAGATGCCACTATGGAGATATATACAAGAGACCTGATTGTACATGCATCACGCAACAGGCGAAACGATTCGGTAGGACGGCCCGTGTTCAGCGATCCCGCCAAAAGAGGTGTTTTGATATGTAAGCTCCGTAAGCACCAGGAGCTGAAGCTCAAGTGTATTGCAAAGAAAGGAATCGCAAAGGAACATGCCAAATGGTCACCTGTTTCCGCCATTGGTTTTGAATACGACCCTTGGAACAAGCTACGACATACCGACTACTGGTATGAGGAAAGCATCGAGGATGAATGGCCCAAAAGTAAGAACACTGATTGGGAAGAACCTCCCAAGGACAACGAACCATTTGATTACAATGCCAAGGCAAACAAGTTTTACTTCAACGTCGAGACTGTCGGATCCCTCAAGCCAAATGAGGTGGTAGAGCGAGGTATAAAGGTTCTCCAGAACAAGCTTGCCGAAATAGTATTGGCACTTGAAAAGCTCGACAGTAGACCAGGCGCAGGTCCATCGTACGCTCCTGCCGGGGACGAGTGGGGAAACAATAATGAAGATGATGCTAATAGGTGGTTCTGATGCAATATGTATGTTTGTATTATAGTAGCTTTCTAAAGCTTATGGTACTGAGATTTTTTGATTCCATTCGACACAGTCGGTGAACTTGACTTTGCCTCCAAAGATATCAAGAGCACTTCCATATGTAAGATTTACCTTTCCTCCGCTTAGTCTATGCACCAACTCTAGATCGTCTATGCTCTTGGCACCCCCAGCGTATACAGTGGGAATATTGACCCATCGGCCTAACTTTTCAACTAATTCTTCATCTATTCCTCGACATAATCCTTCGACATCAGCAGCATGGATTAGAAACTCGCTACAGTATTTCGACAACATATCCAAAGATTCCTTGTTCACTTCAGTTTCTGTCAAAGTCTGCCATCTATTCATAGCCACCAGCCACTTGATATTACCATTCTCATCACTTCTTCGTCTACAGCTAACGTCAACCACCAATCTGTCCTTACCAACTTCATGAACAAGCTTCTCGAGCCTTTCTAATGACAGCTTTCCGTCAGGAAATAAATATGAAGTAACTATGACTTTAGAAGCACCCTTTTCTATCCAACTTTTGGCATTGTCAGCTGTGATGCCTCCTCCAACTTGAAGGCCATTGGGCCAAGCATTTAGGGCTTCCTCAGCTGCTTGATCACATCCAGGCCCCAGCTTGATGACATGAGTACCAACTACATTGTTGTCTCGATATAAGTTTCCAAAAAAGCCAGCAGACTTTGTAGACACAAAGTTTGTCTTTACAGTCGAATCATTATCACTCAACGTGCCGCCAACTATCTGCTTGACTTGCCCTGAATGGATGTCGATGCACCCACAGAATTTGGTCATGTATATAAATATTAGGATTCCAAATACTTAAATTTCACGCGGCTTTTCTTAACATGTCGGATCAAGATGTGCAAGAAATATTTAGGAAAAGTTTTGAAGCCCAGTTCGAGTGGACTAATCCCCATTCTAAAATCGATACACCAAAAAAGAGTATAAAACAGAATCATCGAATCCAAGATAATGAGTCCTCATCTGAACCAGAATCAGACTTGGACGAAGAATTCTTAGGGTTTGAATCAGATCGTGAGGAACTACTTCCTCAAATCACTGCCAAAATATCCCACAAGCAGACACAGACAGACAAACCGACAGTAGTCAAGTTCGTAGACACGACTACATCTTCTCCACTTACGTTTTCCAAGCGGGATCGTAAGGGATTCATGATGTCTACAGCTCCTAGAGAAATCAAAACTCAGACTACATCTCAAACTGTCAAAGACTCTAAAGAAGATCTTGAGAATGATCTTGCACTACAAAGGTTGATTAGTGAGTCACATATCCTTGCAGAAGCAAATTCCAAAGGGCACATATCTGGTGTAGACATCTCGACTGACGTTGATTTCGACCCTATTGGTAAGTCTCGCCTAAAGGCGCTCAACATGCGGTTGTCTTCAGCAGGTATGAACAAACAAAAGGATCCGAAAATGCCTATGGAGATGCGAAGAGGTATTAATGCCAGTCGCAAAACAAAGGAAGATAAGCATGAAGCGTATGCCAAGGAGGCTGGTATCGTGTTAGCTAGGAAGGCCCATAAACCCACTAAAGTAGTCAAGCGAGACCGTGGGTTGAAAATTGCATCAGTAGGAAAAGCTACCGGCCATGGCCTGGTCATAAGTCAAAAGGAGATTGACCAATACACCACCAAAAGATCTAGTAAAGGATTCAAGGGTTCCAAACGGAGAAAGTAATATTGGGTAAATTAGAACACATTTTGCATCATTGTCATCATCATCATCTCGTCGTACATAGATTTAACCCTGACTTTTGAGCTCTTCCAGCTCTTGGTAGAGTGATAAAATAACAGTCTCTAACTTGGAGAATCGCCTTGAAACCTCATCTGGAGAAGGCCGTATAGTCTCGAGAACTTCAGCATTGACTGCGAAGGGAATTGCCTCGACATTACCCAACTCATAACTCTTGACTTTTGCTGTGAAAAACGTGAACCTGTCTCTTAAATGATCCAACTCTCGGGGAGTGCTCTTGTAAACTCGCCCCAAGTCTGTCGAGCAGCTTGTACATCGTAGCTGGCAATAGGTAGAACCAACATCTGGAGTAGCAGCATCCAATGGTACCAAAACCAGACCGCCGTAGATTTTAACTATCTCTTCAGCACATTCCGCCAATGTAAACGATCTGATTGACGGAGTTGCTGCTACCCATGTCGACGAATCGCCAAGGATCTGGTTGCAACCTACGCATTGGAATACAATCGGAGCCATTGAAGGCGGTCAGACTTAAAGTCTAAAGTAACCCACACAATAAGCCTGCAACAATTATACAACAAAAGCAATCAATGTGTGCCAATACGTATCTATGAGGTTATGCTTGAGTTTGTCTCCTCCCCCTAAATCACGTCCAGATCAACCGCTTGAAAATCCAGCTATCTGCACGCGGTAATGTTAAGCATATATTTTGGAAGCACTTTATTAAGTTTCACCCCACACACTCGTAACTCCGCCGCTTCACATGGAATCTATTGATACAGTGTTTGTTAAGGCAATCTCGACGATTCGAACCTTGTCGAGTGGGACGAGATCAGGAAGCCTGTCTCGTCCTCCTCCTGAGAACAGAGCCCGTCTTTATGGATTATATAAACAAGCAACTGGTATGTAAATATGAGTGGTGTCATGCTGATCTGTATATGTACTGGTGTGTTTACGGCATGCAAGCTAACGATTAGAGGGAGACATCAAAGGACTATTAGCTCGACCTTCAGGAACTGGACCTGAAGATGAAGCCAATCGCAACAAATGGGATGCATGGAAAAATCAAGAGGGACTTTCAAAGGTTGAAGCAAAACGACAGTATATAGAGCTTCTTGTTGATACTATGAGAACACACGGTAGCGGGACTGCCGAGGCTCGACAGATGCTTGGTGAACTGGACGCATCGTGGGCTCGAGTTAGAGCTACTATGTCTACTGGACCATCACCTGCTCCCTCTACCATTGGTGCGACTACTGGAGTGCCCTATGGACAATACTTAGCTTCAGGTGGACCGAGATCGGTGCATAGTGTTGCTGCCAGCCGAAGAGGACCTGCTTTACCCAAAGCAACAATGTCTGAGTTTGGCGTGAGCCAGCGTGGAGTGCCTGATGATGCAGAATTAAATGATGATACAGATGGTAGCGGTGAACGAAGTGATGAGATACGCAATTGGAAAAGGGATGTTACATGGGCACTAGAAACCATTAACGAAGAGATCACTGCTATTCGTCAGAGGTATCTCAATTCACAGCCAGTAGTTGGTCCCAATGGCCAGCCTATTCTACCAGTCTCAGGCGTACCAATTGTGTCTGGTTCTTCTGGTTTTCCTGTTCCAAATGATTCAAGCAATGGCGGGCGCAATGGTAGCATATTGTACTCAATTGTGAAGCACTTGGCAATAGATATTGGTGCCATTGTTGTTCTGGTCAACATCATCAAATGGTCGCGTCGAAACCCAAACAGTGCTAAAAAATACCCCCCTCTTTCTCCTATTATTGATTCAATAGTTCGAGGATTTAAATTTCTACTGCTGATTCTTGGCGTCGACGTTCGAGTTATATAAACGAGCATCATGTGCATATACATATAATCATATAATACATATAAAAAAGTCATGACTAATAAATACATCTAGGACCAGCACAATTGCTGGATGCACTGATTATGATTGCACAGGTCGGCCTCCTTGATATCCTTGTCCTTGACCTTGACCTTGTTGTCGTTGGCCTTGGCCTTGATGTCCGTAGCCTTGACCACCACGTCCTCGTCCTCCTCGGCCACGACCCCGATATCCACGTCCTCGCCCTCGCCCTCCACCGAATCTTCCAGCATCTGCCTGGCCAAATGTCTCGAGGTTGAGCTTTCGTTCCTCGCCTCTTCTCTGATATCCAGTCTCAGGCTCATTTTCCTTACTAACGGCCGACTGGAAATTGTCAAAGAAAGAGCTCTTTTTGTTGTAAAAGTCTTGGGCATCTGCCTTTGGAATCACAGATTCTTCAGTACCTTCCTTGGTGAACTTGGCATTACTTTCATCAAAATTGAATTCTGGCATATCTTTCTTGATAGCTCTAGTGTTGTTCTCTTTTGTCCAGTTAGCCCGTCGAGCACCTCCTGCAGGCCCTGAATGATCAGGAACAATTGAGGAAGATGCTTTCTCGGTAGTCCTAGACTTTGGAATCAAAGGAGCGGGGACTGGTACCGCTGGGGCTGGGGCCGATGCTGGAACAGGAGGAACTGCTGGTGATGAAGAAGATGCAGAGGTCGCTGGTACAGATGAAGGCACAGGAGCAGAGGCAGGAGCTGGAGCAGAGGCAGCTGGGGCATTAGACGACGTAACTGGTGCTGCCTGAGTTGCAGAACCAGGTGCTGTGGATCCTGGAGTGCCAGAATATGATGGATATCCATATGCGTATTGCTATGTTAGACAGTCTATTTTTTACATGTTCACAATTGATAAAAAAACATAGTCAGATCAGAAGGAAGGCAACGGAAAATATCTGCACGGTTTTGCGCACTCGGAAAAATAGTGAATTAACATCCGAAAATTCTTCATCATAGTAACAAGTTTTTTTCGCTCATGAAAGCAAAAGCAAAAGCAAAACAAAAAAACACTTACTTGGACTATCGCAGGGTCATACTGAGGGGCACTGGGGGTAGCAGTGCTCGGGGTTTCAGCAATCTTTAAATCCTTTACATCAGTCCCCCTGAACACGATGAACTCATAGACACCGTCAGACGCAGGTATCTCGTCTTTACCGCCCCGTCGACCCTCGGTTCCATGGGAACGAACGTTTCTCAATGACACAGTAGACTGTTCAGAATTGATCTCATGAAGAGTACCAACATATCTTGAATTAGCATGCCAGTCCCGGCGGGGGTTCTCACCTGATATCGCTGTTGGATATCAACGAAATTGTCTTTCCAATGTACTGAGACATTGTTATGATAGGTGGGGAAGTGTGAAATGCCCGTTGAAAAATGTATATCGTGGCAGTCACACTTCTCAAATGGGCAACGGCTGTATCGGGGTTTTATCGCATTAGATGTTTAAATTACCATAGCATGGTATTCCATTATCGGGTTTAACATTTTGTAATATGGTCATCGACCGAACAGGACTTAGCGACATTATATATATCATAAAGAGAAGTCAATAAATAACAATGACCTCAATAGTTCCCTTCAAGGCGACAGACTTACTCACACTTAACTCTGTGAACCTTGATGTTCTCACAGAAAACTATTCGATTGATTTTTACCTCGAATACCTGTGTTCATGGCCGTCAATGTTCTTCAAATCAACCAATCCTGAAGGTCGTTGTACAGGATATATGATGGGTAAATCAGAAGGAACTGGTCCTGAATGGCATAGTCATATCACTGCTGTCACAGTGGATGCAGACTATAGACGACTTGGAATAGCTCGAGATCTTATAGATCACTTGGTAACTTGTTCTGAAGAGGCATCTCAGGATTGTTATTTCATGGATCTTTATGTTCGAGCGTCAAATGGACTGGCCATTGATATGTATAGACGGTTTGGGTTCGAAATATTTCGTCGTGTTGTCAATTACTATGGCTCGGGCGATACCCCCAAAGATGGGGAAGATGCATTTGACATGAGAAAACCTTTGAAGCGAGATCCTCAACGAAAGAGCTTCGCTAAGACTTCCTACACCGATGAAAGCCCATACTATCAATACTTGTACAACAAGAAGCATTTCAAATATTGATACTTAATTTAATTTATTTTCTTTTTCTAATCCTTTTTTATTATTATTTGTTTCTGAAAAAATTAAGTATAATGTCCATATGAGGACAGATGGAACAGATCATATTATAGATAATACGACCTGTTTAAAACACAAAGGATGTCTACTTCTACGATGTCAGCAAATGAAATGGACCACTATGCCCACTTGGACATAACGGTGAGTAGTTCGCTGTTATTTGATCTTGTTTGCACCAAAATAGGAACACGACACAAAAAGTCTTGCACCAGAGTGTTGGCAAACTAAAAGTACGAATATCTTGTCATTCAATCGTTTTGCCATGCCTATATAAACATACACAGATTTACTCTGATGGAACTTTAGTTAGCAGCTGTTAAACAAAAAAAAAAATTTTAAAAAAATGCTGAAAGCACAAAAAACTTACCATCAACCTCACCGGCGTCAATAGCCTCAATGGTGACGTGAGCAGGCTTGCCGTCGACTCGGGCACCAATGGACTGGGCAGTACCCAAAACCTCCTTAACAGTACCAGCAAGCTCCTTAGCAAACGACTTTGATCGCAGTTCACGGGCGATCTTCACAACCTCATCCAAAGGAATGTTACCGTTGTGCTTGATGTTCTTCTCCTTCTTTCGGTCTCTTGGGGGCTCCTTAAGAGCGGTGATGAGAAGAGAAGAAGCAGAAGGAACAACAGAGACAGCAGCCTGTCGGTTCTGGATGGTCAACTGAACGGTGACTCGGATACCCTTGAACTGCTTGGTAGCCTTAGCGATATCTTCACCGACCTTCTTGGGGGAAAGACCGAGAGGACCAATCTTAGGAGCCAGAGTAGCAGAAGCTCCAACTTCACCACCAGTGGCTCGGAGGTAGATGATTTTAATTTCGGTGGGATCGACCTTGGGAGGCATTTTGTATTTTTTTCGAGATTAATCCAAGTGGGAGTAAAGAGAAGCCTATTGAGCGTACTGAAATTTGGCCTATGCTGTAGGGTTGTGTGAGTCGGTTTGGGCGCCTCAGAGTGCATGCCATGTTCAAAATTACGCAGGACAGTCACAGCTTTCTGAAAAGGGAAGGTACTGATATATTGATTGATAGCGGTTTGGGTTATCAACGTCGTGCTTTAGGGTTCTATTATCCGGGTACAGTTGGTTATTCTGGTGACAGGACTTCAAGAGAGAATCCTATTCTTTAGCGACACTCAACTACAATAAAGGGAATGTGACAATTTGCTTGGACAGCTAGATCAGCCTTCGGTGATTCTTCATTCTCTGCTAGTTTGAATCTAAAGCGTTCTAACATTTGATACGTTTCGAAACAAACTAAAGGAGAATTTGTCATGAAATATTGAGTCCGAGAAGCGCAACGTTCCTTGTTAGAGTTCTCCACATCCAGATTTTAACTCATTAGAGCAAGCTGATCGAAATCACGGCTCTGCGTACAGCAGCAGGTTGAAGATTATAATATTATACTAAGGAACCTCTACTTTATTCGAACGGATAAACCAATTCGATCTCCACGTTCATCTATTGCGCTGCTGATTTCTGATTCACCAGGTCCTTTTTCATGTGGTGTGACTGACTATTCATCGATCTTTACAGACCGAGCCATTGTGCTTCGCGATTTTTCTGCCTGAATGAATACCATCGTAATCTCTATATTGGGTGGGTGTGTTTGTAATAACTGGCTAGCGCCCATGTACGTACCCCCTATTTCGAATTAGCTCACATGCAACGGCTGACATCTTAAGCATATGTGGAAGTATGTCGATCCTTCGTATATATTTGATCATGCAATTTTGATATAATACGAGCACAACACTTATCTGTGTATGCCGGATTGATCTATGTATATAAATAGCTAGTGAAATGATTGACTAAAGATAAATATGAAGGTCTTGTTCTCATCTGTTCCGCTGCGAAATCACGCAAATGCTGTCCTATCAGTGGCCAGATACTTCGTTGAACAGGGGCATGAGGTTGTTGGATTGGGACCCCCCGAATATCAGACCAGAATAGAGAAGATTGGTGCAAAATTTGTTCCTTATACAGAACCAAAATCCTGCGTTACAATGGATGATCTTGACAAGGTGTTCCCAGAGTACAAGAGTATGCCTCCAGGTCCAGCTCTGACAGTTTTTGGAGTCAATAAGGTATTCGCTGACCCTCTTGCCGAGCAATACAGGAAGATCGAAGAAGTTTTGGATACTTTTGATGCTGATATAATGTTGGCAGACAATTTATTTTTTGGTGCGTCTCCTTTGGTACTAAAAAGGAACCTCAAATCAAAGAGGCCATTTATGATTTACATTGGAAGTACCTACCTATTTTGGCACCGTGAAGATTGTGCCCCCAACAATTTGGGATTGCCATTAGCCCATAAGGATACTTATAAAGAGCTGGCACTCCAAGTGAATAATGTGTTGCACGTCCCGATTTCTAATTTCATTAATGAGCGATTATCTGAAGTTAATAGTCCACCGTTGACAACAAATATGTTTGATTCTAGTTTTTTGATTCCCGATGTCTGCTTGCAACTTACTGTACCCCAGTTTGAATATCCCCGTGCCGATATTCCAAAGTCTGTCCGGTTTATCGGTAATCTTCCCATTGTACCAGATCAAGCGCCAGTTCCATCTTGGGCAAAAGACCTTGACGGCCCTGAAAAAGTCGTTCTGATTACACAAGGCACTCTCTCAAACACTGACTTTAGTCAGCTCGTTGTCCCAGCCATTGAAGCTCTCCAAGATGAAAAGGATATATTGATGGTTATTACGACCGGAGGGCGACCATTGGAATCAATTCCTTGCAAATTACCAGCAAATTGTCGTGCAGAAAAATTCTTGCCCTTTGAATGGCTACTGCCTAAAGTTGATATTCTTGTAACTAATGGTGGTTACGGAACTGTCAATCAGGCTTTGAGCCATGGGATACCAATTGTTGGTGCAGGCACTGGTGAGGACAAAGCTGACGTAACCGAGAGAGTATCTTGGGCAGGTGTTGGAATTAATTTGAAAACACTAACGCCATCAGTTTCTGATGTCAAGAAGGCCGTTTTAGACTTATTGAACAATAATAATAATAATTACCGGCAGAGAGCACAAGAATTTGCCTCTCTTTTCGCCAATATGGATGTGGAAGAAGAATTGAACGAGTGTATAAGGAATGCCAAAGCATTTCGAGCTGTCTAGTATTTTAGGCAATATATAATAGTATTAAGAGATAAATTTGAAAATTGCGTAATTTTGAGCGACATTGCAGATGTCATGTAATAAGCTTAACTTGCCAAGACAACCAATCACTGTCACGTGAGACCTATATAGCTTATCGCGCTTTTGACCGTGCGATCTGCCCGAGTATCAGGACGTTACGTTGCGGTAGAAAACGCCGGAATAATCTCTCAAACCAGATAGATAATCATAAAGACTGTAACCACAAAATAAACAATACAGTATGTGACTTTCTTGGATACCAAATTTAGCCCACTGCAATAATCGCTCTTGTTGCCCACTAATTAATATTATCTGGCTTTCTTAGTAACAGTCAAGGAAGTAGCAACGAACCAAAAAGTCATAGTACTATAAAATAAATATCTTCAGGGTTCCATAAGATCAGACTACGATTAACAATATTCAAAACGGAAAGGAATATCTGGTACTTCACTTTTGTACAAGGTAGTACTCCGAAAGCGGTACTTATGCATCATGCATGTTACATTCTAAATGTTGGTGCCACATACTGTACGCCATATAAAATGTCCCTTAGACGTCTAAGTTCAGAAAAATCATCGAACAATGAAATTACGAATCTATGACCATAATATACGATATGCAAATACTGATCCCACCAATGGCGAGTATCCTTGGGCCATTCGTAAACACCTTGTTGCCAAGAGTATAAGATTCCACGCTGATTCTGAAACTATTGTATGCCTTCAAGAGGTTTTACACGAGCAAATTGAGGATCTTTGTGATCTTCTTGGAGAGAACTGGGAATATCGCGGAATCGGACGAGATGATGGTAAAACAAAGGGAGAATATGCACCTATTTTCTTCAACAAACAGGAATGGAGTGTGGAGAATGCCGAGAACCTCTGGTTGAGTGAGACTCCCTTGGTACCTAGCAAAGGATGGGATGCAAGACACAAAAGGATTATTACTGCCGTGAAGTTGAAACACAAAAGTACTGATAAAATCATTCAGATCGTTAATACCCATTTGGATGATGGAGGTGTGACAGCTAGACTTGAATCAGCAAAGATGATATTGGACTACATAAAGAGATACAATGGAACTACCATCTTGGCAGGTGACTTCAATTCACAGCCAAATGGACCTGTATACAATGAGTTATATGAGTCAAATCATTTGTTTGACTGCTCTACTTCTGTTGATACCAGTATGAAGTATGGCTATGATTCAACTGTGTGCGGGTTTAACGAGGATCTCGAAGACATCATCGATTATGTATGGTTTACAAAAGGTGTGAAGGCACTGAAATTTGCAATTCTACATTGTCGATACAATGGTGTTAGTGCCAGTGACCACAGGCCTCTTGTAGCCGAACTATCGGTTTAAATAATGCAATTGGGGTTTTAAATTTTAATACATGCAACATATAAAATTGAAGAAAGATCAGAACGATGATGGCTCCGAGGGACTCCACGAATCAAACTTGGATCCTGATGTCGGTGTAGTTGGTGACTGGTAATTGCTGCTCGAACTTGTACCACGAACATGGGTGTAATGCTTGACTGCTGTCGCATCATTATTGTCAGTTGCTGGATAATAATAATCCATTACAGATTCAGTGTCTTCATATTTTTCATGTCTTCCTGACGGCACTTGCGATTCTGGGGTATTGTGGTCTTGGTAATCAGCTATTATGGCCGATTCATGTTTTCCTTTATGCTTCCTTCGATAGAACAACAACAACGAAACGATTGCAACGATTGCAATGGTACCAATGGGAACTGATATAGCAATTGCTACTTTTGATCCATGATCCAATGAACTATTATTATTTTTAATAGCTGCTTGTGTCATAATGGGGGCAGGATCTGTAGTATAAGTTTCTCCATTATTATCAATCCATTGCGTATAAGTTGAAGTGATAATCACTTCATTAACAGTAAGAGTACTGAGAAAAACTGTCTTGGTAACTAAAGACGGGATTATAGTTGGAGTTGTGAATGAGGTTGATGACACTTGGACAGGAACAATCGACACCGTAGTGTGAGTTCCAGTTATTGTTAGCCCCGAGCTAGTTGTGGTAAATGCAGAAGTGATCCTAATTGCAGACGACATTGCGCCATTTGAAGATTCATAGGACGAGTAAGAACTGGACTGCGTCTCAACAACAGAGGATTCAGAAGAAGGCTGAAATGATATCTGAGATGGTTCGTGAGATAAATCATGGCTTTCCGTATTTGATGGGACTAAAGAGGATGTCAAACCAGAATTCAGCACCGTGACAGAAGAAGCCCTAACCGATGCTGATGAATCCAAAGTCAAACTCTGGCTAGTTATTGCTGTAATTCGGTCTGAACTACTTGTCAAAGATGAAGCTGTGAATGTTGATGCTTGGCCCTCTTTAGTTGAAGTGGAGTGTGAATCTGAACTTGACGATGCGAAACTTGCCGAACTGAAAGCAGTTCCAGAGCTCAGTACAGTGACATCTCTTGAAGTTCGCAGGACCGATCCAGAAGATGAATTTATATGCGATGACTCGGTTGACCGGGTTGGCTGAGAGCGTATACTAGTCAGCGTCGGTAGAACAGAAGAAGTAGAGAATAGACTCAAAGTCTCGGCAACGCTGCTACTCGGATCAGTAGTGGTATTCGTTGATGCCATTGAATGGGTGCCCTTTTATCCTCATTGACTTGAGAAGAAAAAATGGCGGCCAATCGCACGTTTAAGTATTATGTTCTTTTGTGTGACTAGTTCGTATACGCCCGAAGCATCCCACCTTTAACAATGCACATCTGCAGCTCGTAGTTTAGACCTGCATGTGTATGTGTGTGTATTTGCGCCCTGCAGCACACGTATGCACGTTGTTGATAAGATACATGTACGCATGCTTAAAATTGTGGTAGAATTAAACGTTTATCATCCTCCAGAGGAAATAATATCCATCAGCTACAAACCAGAATAATATATTATAATTGGGGCCTTTTAGAATCAGCATTGCTGTGCAGTGTTGAACTAAACTAATAGTGGATTGGGTGGGCGGTGCTGTACTCAAGCAAGTTTATGGGTTGTGCCAGGCATGGGTTGACTAAACCAAAACAAGCGTGCACAGCATCCTTCTGGCCACATAGCGGTGATTGGTCTAAATCCGTCGATCAACAATTAGTTTATTATATTTCCTCACATCTATTGGTGGGTAACGGTCAATCAATAATATCTACTACTAAGCGATGTGGCTTCGTATCCAGCTGGATTCTTATGATTGTCATCTGATCTATGGTATCTACATAATATACATCGCGGGGCAGAGTCCTGTTATGAGTTTTATAACTAGCTAAAAAAATTTAAATTTTGGCAACGTTGAAATATAATATAATCGCACAAAACTCTAACTCGTGGACTTATATTTGTTCAACAATCTCAAACCTTCTTGGTTTCACGGATAAAGGAGCCAGAAATAAACAACGAAATAAACCGCTATGTTAAGCTCGATGAGACTACTACTAATGTCGATCGGATTAGTGGGGCTAGCCCATAGTTTTGACATGGGGACTCAATATGGAACGTCTTTGGAGGGGAATCAAATTCCGGTGAGTAATGAACCAAACTATAATAAGCTAACCAATATAGACCACCGAGGCAGTGGAGTGTTCCTCTGAAATAATGCAGTCCTATGGCTTCGATCAAAACGGTCAAAATAGTAGTGAATGCCAATCTAAAGACTGCAAATGTGACATGTTGGCACAAATAACTACCCAATGCCTGGAAGATGTCGATCAATTGATAGTGGTAAGTATCATGGAATCCTCTGGGTTGTCCTGTATCACAGACAACAAAATTCCATTGGTTATTCCAGGAATGAAGCCTAATATTTTGGATGCCAAACTTAATTCCGAAAATTTGAGCCCTGCATTAGAGGATTCAACAAAAAATCAGTTTGAAGATTCAATATTAGGGAATGCTTTAGGAGATGATGCTTACGACAACAAGGTCCAAGACGGAATTCTAAACTTAGTTGTATCCTATGTCGATCCATACTCAGAAGCTCCATCAGTTTTATATCTTGACTCTCATGACCAAAATGAACCTGAAACACCAACCATGCCTGGTGATGACCAAAAGAATGTTTCGGATGATGCAGAAGATGATGCAGAAGATGATGCATATTCCCTGGAAGCGAATGAAACAGAGCCAATGAGTGAGAGAATACATGCTTCACCAACAGGACGTCATACTGGACCATTTTCTCGATTCTTTAATAAGAACCCAAGGATATATGGCAAGCATATGTTTGATGGGGATGGGGGTTTTCCCGGTGGAATACATGAATATTGGAGAAAGTATAGAGAGCAAAAGCAGCCTGTGACAATTACTAAGACGGTTGTTCACATCAAGACCATTACCGTGAAATTGCCAGTGACAGTAATTGCTACAACCACTATTACAGACTTTGAGCTAACCACATTACCTACTCAAGTTGCGATGCAACCTGGGTCTCAGATAGATATTGTTATGGATCAAGTACCTGTTATTCGACCGCAGGTCACTGTTGAAGTGGCTTCTGATATTGACAAGGTGGGAGGTTTGACAGATTCTGTCGATACGTACTCCATATCGGCAGTTCCAGCAGTTCCACCTGTATCAACTACTCTTCCGATGTCAATTTCTTCATCTCAAGTTAGTCTTGGGATAGAATTTCCTACTACTAATCTAGAGACAGTGGCCAGTGGAACTTTATACATTTTCGAGGGGCCGATTAATGCTACAAGTTCAGCTGCCATACCCAAAATCCAAACGATACCCGCGATTCCCGTTTTTACCAATATGAGAATAAATACACCAAAAACTAGAACAGATACCAGTATTCTCGGCGGAGCAGTCATGCCTATGAAGCAAAATATATCCTCGTCAGCAAGGATGATATCTGGAGGAACCAAGATTTCACCGCATCTAGTAAGAGCGTTGTCCTGGCTAATATAAATCTGCAAATTTATACAAGTATTGTTTTGCTTCACTTGGTTTTCATTTCTACAATTTTTTTCCAACGCGTTATCTTTTTTTTTCCTTATCTTATTTGAGATTAATGTACCAATATCTCGGATAATCTAATCTTATCTCTTGACTTACAACCCCCCTGAGCCGCCTATGAGTGACAGTTTGACTGAGTCGTCCACAGTGGGGGAGCTGTCGTTGACTCGTCCACCAGACGCTACAGGACTCCTGCCCTCTGTATTTGGGCCTTATAGATTGACGATGGCCTCATATGTGTCAGCAATCATAGCAACATCCACTGGATTCCCACTTGATGCGGTCAAGACCAGGATGCAGACTCATAAATTCAAAAACTCCTGGCAATGCACTGTGGAGACATACAAGCTTGAGGGCATTGCGGGCTTCTATAGAGGGTTACTGGCGCCGTTATTATCATCGAGTGCTGTTCGAAGCATTAGCGTGACAGTGTATTCAAAATGTATCCCATTCTGGTCCGAGATTTGGCATGAGTGGTACAGTCCTGCGGGATCTAAAGACTCTGCAGTTGTAACAGCTTTGAAGATCACTCCAATATCATTATCATCGGGAGCTGTTTCTGGAGCAGTGTGCTCAGTGATATCTTCGCCCTTTGAATTCACAAAATTGGCATCGCAGATCGAGCTTTTGATTCGACAAAAGCAAGGGTTACCGGTCGACGGAGTTATTCCGAGAGGTACTTTTGAGGTTGCAAAGGAAGTAATAAAAAATGGAGGAGTTGGAGCATTATACTCGGGTTATAGATACCATTTAATGCGAGAGATCATTGGATCGAGTCTGTATTTTGGAGTTTATGAGAATGTAAAGGCTGCTACTTCAAGGACTCTTGGTGCGCATAACCCAATATCAGTAGCCATTGCCGGTGGATTGGCAGGAACTCTGTGCTGGGTAGTAGTTTATCCGTTGGACACGTATAAAAATCGCTACCAGAGAGATCTATACCGGCAGATACTAGAAACTGGATCAATTACTGGTGTTAAAAGGCCAAGCTTTCGGACATTATTACGCAGAGGCATGTATCGGGGCCTGGGGCTATCAATTGCACGCACAAGCACCATTGGAATGACTTTCTTTTCGTGTTACGAGCAGATTATCAAGATTTTATAGATGTATAATAGCCTTTTCAAACATATTCTCACGAATCATCAATATTATGAATGATATTCCGGTCTCTCTTTTGACGATCGCAGAAATAACCTAATGTTGTCATTGTACTGGCGTATGCGAGACACCATAAACGAGGCACCCCTGAGTGAGGCGCATTGTTGGCTTTATGCTAAAATTAGCGTTCCCTGCCCTAGAACGCCTAATTATTATTTACATACGGGATGTGCACTCATGAACTTATGCCATTTACTTTTCGACGATTCTAGACATTGCTGAAACCTATTTATTCGAGGCCGCCTAGGACCCACTTTTTCAAAGCTCTAATTTAGACAGGTGCGTAATCTGTTTCAAGCGAATTGTAATACTTTTTTGTCCTTCTGGATAGAAAGGATTTGCTTTTTTTTTCCCTTTCTCGGTTTGTCAAGACACTCTAGGTTGAGTGACTGTTGAGAGTTTTTCTTTTGTTAATCATTAAAATGAGTCCTAACCGGACTCTTCAAACCCTTGTACTGGCCTTTTTGGCAGTTGCAGTGCATGGAGCCTTAGCGGTTCATCAAGAAGCTCCTCAAGTCACAGTTGGCCCCGACAATTTGAACGTGTTTGTGGTCCGGCGGGATGTCTCCATTACTGCGTCGAACACCAACTCAAACCCGACAGACGTGTCGTCGTCATTACCAGCGTTGGCAAGTACCAATGTGGCAACGCCGACTGTAACCATCCCCCCATCTGCAAACAACCCATACATTTCGCATTCTAATCTACCAGAAGGAACGGTGTTTATTGCCGTTGGAGCAATCCTCGGAGGTATAGCAGCTGCTTTGATAGCGTGGAGAATATCTGCAGCATATTCGCTGCGACAAGCTCTAAAGCGTGATGAGGCATCAACTCGACTTTTATCTGAAAAACATGATAGTTCGCCAGGCTTAGGCCCATCTCGAACTTACAACAGCCATATGTCAACTGACAATGTCAACGATAAAAGATTGACAATGGCTAGTGTGACTAGTAGTTTGTTTTTTTCGCCTACTGCTGAGGTTATGAATAGTGCCAATGCAGGTGCGACTGTAACTGGAACTGGCTCTGGATTCTCTACGGCCGGTGTTGGTGTTATTGGTGCACATAGTATGACCACTGGTTCTATAACTAGTGGATTGGCTGTTCCTACTGGTGCGCCGGGAGGCGGCCCTACAACTCGATCCAGTGTGTACCTACCAGCAGGTTACTATGGTTCGGGAACTGTGGCTAGTTCAGGTGCGTCTGCGGTTATGTCGGGCCACGGGTCTAGAAACCTGTCTCTTGCTCGAGAGAGTATCTATGGTGGTATTCCAGGAGACGCTCAGTCGATTATGACCGGTGGACGACACTCTGTCTATGCTACTCAACCACGAACAACCAGCGTACGAGCTCCAAGTGCATACTTGGACGATCTTCTTGCTGAAGATGACGACGAAGAGTAATGTAATTTATGCATGCAATAATGATATATTATCTATGCCAATTGTAGCTTCTCCTTGTTGTTGTTGTTTTTGTTGTTGTTGTTGTTGTTATCATTCTTTTTGTTTGTGTCAAGCCAATCTACTACAATGTTAAATATGGCAAAAATGAAGCAGTTTAGTATTATATGTCTACTTTAACGGTCTACCTCTCCGAACACCAGGTCCATAGTACCAATAATGGCTACAGCATCGGGAAGGAAATGGTCTCGTGCAATATGATCGAATGCTGCAAGATGGGCGAATCCAGGAGCTCGGATCTTGCATCGATATGGTCTCTCAGATCCGTCAGAAACGACATACACACCCATCTCACCCTTTGGTGCCTCAATGGCAGTATAAGTCTCACCTGCTGGCACACTGTAACCCTTGGTGAACAGCAAGAAATGGTGAATCAAACTCTCCATATCTTCCTTCATCAGAGATCGAGGAGGAGGGTTGATCTTATAATCTTCTACCTTAACTGGACCAGCAGGCATATTGTTAATACATTGTTCAATAATTCGCAAGGACTGTCGGAACTCAGTCATACGGCACAAGTATCGATCATAACAGTCTCCGTTGACTCCCACTGGCACGTCAAAGTCTACCAAATCGTAAGCATCATAGGGCTGACTCTTTCGGATATCCCAAGGAATGCCAGATCCTCGAAGCATAACTCCTGACAAAGAGTAGTTAAGAGCCTCCTGAGCAGACACCGTACCTACTCTCTGCGTTCGCAACTTCCACATTCGGTTGTCAGACAACAGCTCTTCAGTCTCATCAATTCGATCTCCAAACTGGGTAGCCCACATATAAATGTCATCCAAAAGACCAGCAGGAAGATCCTGAGAAACACCACCAGGTCGTACATAGGCAGCGTGAAGACGTGCTCCAGACACTCGCTCATAAAACTCCATTAGTTTCTCTCGCTCCTCGAATCCCCACAAGAATGGAGTCAAAGCTCCAACATCCATAGCGTGGGTGGTTACCGACATTAAATGGTTGAGCACTCGGGTGATTTCTCCAAACATGGTTCGAATGTATTTGGCTCGAATGGGCACCTCAATATTAAGCAATTTCTCCACAGCCAGAGCAAAGACTTGCTCGTTGGTCATCATGGAAACGTAGTCCAATCGGTCAAAATATGGCAGAGCCTGGGTGTAGGTCTTGTATTCTATCAACTTTTCAGTTCCTCGGTGCAAAAGACCGATGTGAGGATCGGATCGTACAATTTCCTCTCCATTGAGTTCCAAAATAAGTCGCAACACTCCGTGGGCAGCTGGATGCTGAGGTCCAAAGTTTACTGTGAAATGACGGATTTTGGCATCCTTAGTCTTGCCTTCAGTAGCAAGCTCAAGATCTTCAGTGAATGTCGTTTTGCCAAATGAGTCGTCTATAGGAGGTCCGATAGCACTGCCAGCCTTTTTAGCATTTTCAGACAGGTTCTGAGGAACGCTTAGCAAAGCCCGTCCTTGGTGAAACATGCGGTTGCGCGTCAATGCGCCAATCCGGCTGGCCGAAGCCAATCGTAATGACCGGGCTCCTCTGATCATCTGGAATCCGTTCGTCAAATGCAATGCTGGACAAACGTTTCTTGGCTACGCAACAGACGATGGTAGTTGACAAAAAACGAATGGAGGGTTCGTGATTGGTGAATGTGAGGGTAAGGGCTTCAGCCGTACCTCTGCTGCTACTTGACCTCGTTGACAGTGCTTTATCATGGCTGAATGGTCAAAATTTGTGAACAGAATGGAATGGAAAAAATTGAATACAAAGCAAAGATAAAAATATTTTTTATCAATGTGTGTAATATTCTTTATTTAAAATTATGGGAGACGATGTACATATCCAAATTGAATATGTAGAAATTAAACCTGCTGACTAGCGTTCAGCAACGGCTCTCTATCTTCATGTCGGTTTCCGCTAGAAGCGCTTCTGCTTGAAGTGCTACGACTCCTTCGAATTGGGTATTCGTGCAAGCTTTCTTCCTCCTCAACAGGTGTGGCATCTTCAATAATGACTTTACTCACACCGTGAATATTAACAACACTTTCAATGATTCCACCAGTCCTATAACTGTGACTTTCAGATATTGCCGGTGTAGAAGCTCGACTTTCATACGCCAGATCACCAGGGTGATCCTTATCAGTTGAACGCCTACTAAAGTCTGTAGCAAGTGCCTCATTAATAGCACCTGCTTCCGTTAAAGAAACAGTTCCATTACGAGCGTTTGGCACAGCCAAGAATTTGGAATCATCATCGACGACAGAATCCGACTTTTGATGACCATGAGGAGCACTTCCATTCACCTTTCCCTTGCTATCTTCTAAAGAGACTTTCTTGACGGTAATGTTCTTTGAAGTAGTTGGGATCGGGTTGGTCGCCCTGTTAGATGGTCCAAGCTTGGGTTTAGGAAGAGGTACATCAGAAGCATTCACTGACGGGGAATCAGGAGCCGACCCGGAAGCAACAGCACCAAGGGCTGACATTACCGACTCAAATCCAATGGAAGCACGAGGCGAAGAAAACGATCGTTTGCTCAATGGGCCTGGATGAGCTCGGCGAATTGCTTTGTGGACATCGATGTAAACATCAGATTCGTCAACAATCTCTTCACCAATCAACTCTTCGATCACGTCCTCAAGAGTTAGCACACCGATGGCACCAGCCGGATCACCAGGTCGCTCAGACACAATAATCATGTGAGATTTACCTTCCTGGAAATAATTGAGGATGTTGAGACAAGAGGTATCAGGGCCAGTCTCAGGCAACGTAGCAAGTGGGAATGACGAAATAGGCAATGCATCTTCTGGATCATAGGTAATGAGAATTCGCACAAGCAGCATTCCAATGAAATTCTGTGGCTCATCGGGAGAGTGAATGGGAATTCGATTAAATCCAGTATGCAGGATCTGTTCCATAGTTTTCTCATCAAGAATAGTATCAGCACTGAGTACAAACACATCCTCCATTGGGGTCATAATAGTTCCAACGGGCTTTTCCTTGAGGTCTAATACTGCAGAAATAATGGTAACCTCGTCCTCATTAAGACGTTCAACTCCCATATTCTTGTGTAAAGTGACCAATGTCTTGAGACCAGCCTTCTTGTAAACAGTTCCATGGTCTTCACCAAGGATATAATCAAGAAGCATCGCAATAGGATAAGCAACTGGATACATGAAATACATCAATCCCAATACAAAGGGAGCAAATGCAGAACCAACTGCCAGGCCGTACCTCACTGACACTGACTGAGGAATGATTTCTCCGAAGATAACAATGGCCACTGTAGATGATACAACAGCGGGCCAACCACCACCCAGGCATCGGTCGAGGACAATAGGCAGTGTTTCGTTAGTGATAACGTTGGATAAAAGCAAAGTTACCAAAACCCAATGCTTGCCTCTTGCAAGGAGATTTAGCACTTTGGTGGCAGCCTTTTGCTCCGAAGGATCACCAGACCGTCTCATTACCTCAAGGTATATTTCATCTTGACCCATGAGACCCAGCGTCAATCCAGCAAACACACCACCCAGAAGGACAAGTACCACAGAGATGGACATGTTGGCCCAAAAGTCCGCGCCTTCCTCTGAAACAACATCGTCAACAGACTGGATGCTGTGATGAACAGGATAAGCAGATGCCATCATAGGGAGATAGCATCCAAATACCAGCAGCTTGGCTAGTCCTTGCCTAGCGCCGGGAGCTTTTGTCGCGTTGTTGTTGCCATCCTCGGCGCCCAGAGACTCCCTGACATCGACATCGCTTATAGGTTCATTGGCATTTCTTCTAGTCTTGCCACCCTTTTCAGTCACATTGTTTGGGTTTTCTCGAGGAAACGAGATAACAGTCCTTCCATTAACAACTGACTCTAAATATTGAGGGCCGTTTCGCTCACGGCCCTTGTGCAACTTTCTCTGTTTTAAACCACATATATTGGGCTCGTCTGGTTCTGCCATATAACTGAGTTAGTACGTTGCACTGAGATGAATCGCCACCATTCACAGCATCCGGTGATATCGCTTGCCAAATCGAAGTTTAACAAGGTTTTATCATCTCCTGTCCACAATTACAGTTTCAGACTTATATATCCCTTAGTTTCATCAATAGCAAAATCAATACTGATACATTTCTGAGCCCGGAGAACTCCCCGGCACTCTGGCCCTCGAAGCTAGTCTCATATACCGACTGATTCAGGTCTATTTCAACACAATAAAACTTACATTAAGGATTGAATGGAATGTGATAAGGCGAAGTAGTCTCTGACACTGAATTACCGAATAGGCTGACAGCCGCAGCAAAAGAAATGTGCCAACTCAGAATAGGATAGGGGAATGGGGGTAAAGGCGGCTCTTGTCTGTGGGCCGTCTTGCTGCAAAACGTGGTGTATCAAAGGTTGAAATGCGTGTAAGTCAGTTAGCTTTACTCTATCAAGGTTCGCGAGGATTGATTGGTCGGGCTAATTAGTTAACTCAACGACTCAATGACTCAAATGATTTCAGGTATTTTAAGCTGTTTTCTATTAAACTAGTGGAAAAGATACGAAAAAGAATTGCATTAGCCTTATATAGGCAATGGCTAGAATAAATGACTTAATCTACATGATTGATTTGCATGGTCAAGTCGGAGTCCGACTATTGTATCATCTATTTACATATTATCAAAAAAGAACATGTCTAACTTGTACCAATTTAACTCAATGATAGTTAATATTGACGAGCAGCCTCCTGACATGACTTGAGCTGCTGCAAATACCATTCGCAGATTTGCATATTGCCGCTGTTTTCGTCAAGACACTTTGTGAAGTTTCGAGCATCCACATCGCATGCTCGAGCACCCTGTTGGCTGTTGTAAGACTGACTCTGGGCCTGGAGAGCACCAGCATCTTCTGGCATGGCTGGTGCACTAGAGGACCCACCGCCGAAAATGCCAGATACTCCGTTAGCAATAGTGTGTCCTACAGCGGATCCTACTGCAACACCAGCAGCAGTTGATGCCATTTGGGCAAACATTCCAGGCTGTCGCTGCTGTGGAACAGCGGCAGCGGGAGGAGGAGGAGGGTGAGAGTACTGCTGGGAAGGAGCAGCCATGGTGTGAGAAGACCTGGACTGCTGAGGTGCAGATCTAGCAGGTGCGGAACGTCCTCGGGATCTTGGCATTGCTGTTTTTATGTTTTGTGTTGTTTGTACAAAAGTTGGAAGTTGATTCTTCTGCGATGAGTGTGGAGAGAAAAGCTGTGTTTATATATGGTGGCTCTTCGATAGGCTGAGCCGTGACAATTGTGGCGAAACTGAGTGGTCAGCTGAGAACGGAAAGTACCCTACCCCTTCTCGCTGGAAGGTTCTGTCAGACCTTTCTTGAGAACTACGAGAACTATTTTATTTTTTTAAATTCCAATAATGTTGAACCATCTTTCTAATACCCATAATACATTATCGAATTGCTTATATCTGTCTATGACTGATTTGAATTTTTACAAGATCATTTAGTATTTTCTAGATGAGAATTGATTTGTAAAGCTACGGACCCGATCCCGGCCTCGTGCTCATCGGAGTCGGAGAATATCTAAAAAAGCCGCACAAATGAAATTTACATCGGAGTAAAAAAACACTGCTGCAAAAGCCGATACAATATGTTACAATATAATTAACATTTGACAAAAAGAAAAAGAATATGCGTCAGCCCGGAGTCGAACCGGGGGCTCGTCGATGGCAACGACGAATTTTACCGCTAAACCACTAACGCTTGCTAAGTCGAGTTGTTAGAAGAATTATGAACGTTCGGCAAAAATCATGGAAAGAAAAAAACGCTTAAAATACCACTTACAGTGTTTGAAACTGTCTATACTTACTTTCAACAACTCAATTGAGTTCAATTGAATGGTTTCGTACCCTTTTGAATGACATATTTCTATCTGAATCTCGACAGCGTTGATATTCAAAATACGAGCTTTGACAGATCATATTCAATGCGGCTACTAGATAGAAAAATGAAAAATATGGATCAAATATTATTCTGTATCTGTATTTTACTACTTCAAACTTAAACTATTTACATTTAATGACCATGTGAAACAGGAGCATTGGGAAGCGCATGAACACTTTCAATAATAATTTCAAGTCCACGGTTAATATCCTCTTCTGAAATAACCAATGGAGGTGCCAATCTAATGATATTCTCGTGAGTTGGCTTGGCAAGTAGACCCCTATCTTTTAACAACAAACACAAATCCCATGCAGAACGACCATTAGCCTTAGATTCGTCAATTACAATGGCATTGAGTAATCCTTTACCTCGGATCTCTGTGACAATTCCAGTCTTGAGCAAAGGCTCCAGTCCTTTTCGAAATTTCTCTCCGAGAGTAGCTGCTCGCTCTACGAGTTTCTCGTCTCTTACAACTTCCAAGGCAGCTATGGCCACTGCACAAGACAGAGGATTACCGCCGTAGGTAGATCCATGACTTCCTGGTTCAATACAGAGCATGATCTCTTTTGAGGACAAGACGGCTGATACGGGAGTCACACCTCCGGAGATAGCTTTACCAAGCAACACGATATCTGGCTTTACATTGGAGTGCTCTACACACAATAATTTACCAGTTCGAGCAATTCCAGTCTGGATTTCATCAGCAATGAAAAGAACGTTGTACTTCTTGCACAGAGAAGACACTTTGACCAAATAATCATCGTCTGGGACGACAATTCCGGCTTCACCTTGAATTGGCTCAACCAAGAATCCAGCAATTTTATCACCAGCATTCTTGAAAGCCTCTTCCAAGTCATCAATATTGTTATATCTCAAAGGCTTGTTTGTACCTGGAATGATAGGTCCTACACTGTTCAGGTAGGGCCCGTAGTTGTCCTTGGCCTCGGGATCTGTGGACATAGAAATGATAGCCAAGGTTCGTCCATGGAAGTTATTTGTGGCTGCAAGGACAATTGCCTCGTTTTCAGGGATGCCCTTCTTCTTGTAACCCCACTTTCGAGCCAACTTGATGGCTGTCTCGACAGCTTCTGCACCAGTGTTCATGGGCAAAACCATTTCGTAACCAAAAAACTCGGTAACAAACTTGGCAAACTTGCCAAATACATCGTTGTAGAAAGCTCTTGAACTCAAAGTCAATCTGGATGCCTGATCGACAAGAGCCTTGACGATCTTTGGATGGCAATGTCCCTGGTTGACAGCCGAGTAAGCAGACAAAAAGTCCAGATACTCTTTTCCTTCGGGATCCCAGATCTTCGCACCCAGTGCTGTAGCGAACACTACAGGAAGAGGGTGGTAGTTGTGTGCACTGTATTCGTGTTCGTACTCCATAGCATCTTGCGATGAAATACTAATATCGTTCTGAGAAACAGCTTTAGCAGTCATTTTGAGTTCGGACAGTTGAGTGCTTGACTAGATTCCCGGGCGTTGTTGTCCTCTTTATATACTACTTGATGTTCCCCTATAGGCAAGACATGGAGAGCATAGTCACGTGATATCCGCTCTGCGCTGCCTTTAACTGCATTAAACGTCGAAGTTGACGCACAACCGGACGCACCCTTGCACCGAAATGTTTGTGACTGCTGTAGATATGCATATTTGACAATGTGCGTATTGCAATGTAACAGTATCAGGAGTCCTTACAAGTGCGATCGGCTTGTAGTCCTGTTCAGTGCTGTTGGTGATATCGGCGTGTTTACCTATACAGGTCAAAGTAGCGGCTACCGCGGCTACCATGCGTTATCGCATTGCATGCATATACCAGTTTATTAAAAACTGTCTGTGCAATCAGACAGTAGAGAGTCTCACGATGACCGTTGTAACTTGATACTAGTTGGAGTTTTAGTTGGTTTGTAGTATAGTAACAGGATTCAAATTTCATGACTGAAGGTTATGTCAAGCTTTTTTTCACTTTGATGGCATTCAACCATTGCATCAGCTAGTCTTGCTGTATCTGATGCGCCAAAGACAATAATTAATATCACTTTATTCTTGTAATGTAGCAAAAGGTCTTTGAGGTGGATATCAGCTGTTTTGATAAATTGTGACGTTACATCATTTTTGGTCATATAGATAGACCAGAATGACTTCTTTGCGAAATGTCTATATCCGCCACAAGAATCCCTATCAACGCGCTAAACTACCATGGTTCACTGCTGCTACAGTGATACGATAGCTGCTTTATACACAATAACTTGGTGCATACACTCAAATGGAGCACACTCAAAAACGTCATATAACTCAGTACTTTACAGTTACAAAAAGTTCTCAGTTCAATAATGCCAAGAGCGAGTCTGTAGGGCCTGGCCTTGTTAGAAAGTCGGGTTTCCCAGAGTTGGCGCCTGAGCTACAAGCAAAGCTTCTCAATTGTGGAATGAAAGCCCGAAAAGCCGTGAGTGATGGCTATAAGCAGCAAGGTACACTTCCTTCTTATACAGGTCAAACAATAGGCCCCACCAACACTCAATCATTCTCATCCACAATGCCAGACGGCAGTCGATCGTTTAGCATTTCTCCAGATTCTATCAATGTCACCAACGATCTACGAATATCTAAAAGAGCTAGAGCTCAAAGAAGCATCGAAGACAATGCTGATGATGACAATGAAACCGATTCTGATGAGCCCATGGAATTATCTCACGGTCGTAAGATTGCCCCGATAAGAACCCAAAACTATGTTTCCAGACGAGGCCAACCTTCTGCCAATGCTAGTATGACTGAGGATTTTGAAGAAGCAGATTTCCTGGTATCAAGGGAGGATGTTGAAATGAACTAACTTTTTCGACATAGCCATTTCAATTAACTATTTATTATCTTGTTGATGTGACTCTATGTTACACTATTTGCGGAGAACTCATTAACGTTGGACATCGAAATCAGCATAAAAACACTGGATCCTTGTATTCTACATATTTTATATAGCGAATAGGACCCTCTTTTGAGGCTCTGATCACTTTCAATTATACATTTTATTATTCACTATGAATATAATAGTTCTAAAACAGATACTTCAACAACCCCTTAATCGGCAATGTGGAGCTCTATCTCCGACTTCAACCTGTCAGATCCATCATTTGATAAGACACTAGTCATCGTCACGAGCACATTGGGTTGGGGGTTTCTCAAAGCGGAATTAACAGGGGGGAATCAGGTGTTAGCAGCGACCTGACAGGAAGAGAGCGATTTTGTTCCTTTTCAATCCTCAAAATGCTTTGTACTGATTTTCCAGTACATAATCAAATGCGTCGATATTCACCTATTGGGCCACTACAAGGACATCACTCAAAACATACAATATCAAGGCGGATGCACCACGCCTACTTTAACCCTAACCTTTAATGTATAGCCAAGCCTAAGGAACGTTGCATGTGAATTTGGATTTGCATATATCAAGGCTGTTGTTGTCTTGCTACTTTGACATCTCCAACTATTTCTAATTCATCAATGTCTAGCAGTTCTATTTCTGTCAAGGGCCTTAGCCCCTCTACTACCGAACAACAGGTTTCGGATTTTTTCTCCTTCTGTGGAAAGGTAGCAAAGGTTACTTTGACTCCTTCCACTGTAGGAGATGTTAAAGCTCAGACTGCCACCGTCGAGTTTGCAAAGCCTGCTGCTATCAAGACTGCCCTCTTGCTATCTGACTCTGAACTCAATGGAACTAAAGTCACCATTGAAGCTTCCCCTGACGCAATTGCTGCCAGTGAGAAGGATGCTCTAGCCCATCAGTCTGAACCAGCTGTTCCTTCACCCAGTGGCACTGCCCCCCACGAGGACATTGGTCAAGAATACAAGCCTAGATCAGTTATCTTCGCAGAGTACTTGAGTCATGGCTATGTTTTGGGTGATAAAGTTGTTTCTCAGGGTCTAGACCTCGACAAGAAGCACGGTATTTCCACTCGTTTCACTTCGTTCTTGACTGACCTCGATAGCAAGTACCATGTTAAGGACAACGTACAAGCCACTGATAAAGCGTACGGTATTACCGGTCATCTTCTCAAGGGACATGCTAAGGTTACCAGCTACTTGGATCAAGCACTCAGTACTGATACCGGATCTAAAGTACATTCGTTCTACAAAGAGTTTGCCAAGAATGTAACAGACGTTCACAATGAAGCCAGACGTCTAGCTGATATTAAGAAATCCTCTGAACAGCCTGCTGCTACTCCAGGTTCTTCTTCCTCTTCTGTTCCTGTTACTGCTTCTGCTGATGCTTCTGCTCCTCCATCAGAGAAGCATTGAGTTTTATAATAATTAACGAAATTGGCCAGGTCACGATTATCATTGTGCTACTATTGTAGTTTTCTTGTTTGTTTTGAATTTATTTGTTTGGTCTATATTGTATTATCTATTTATCAGTTTTACTCTGATTCCTCGGTGGTAAGTCCCTTCCTTACTGCTAGAACAGAATCTACGATCACTGCGTCAACTCCACTCTTCATCTGAAGACGAGCATTGGCAGGATCATTATTGTTGACTCCATATGTGACGCACACCAAGCCTGATGCTTTAACTACATTAACCAGTCTTGGACATTGGATTAGAGGAGTAGACTCAGATACAATTCCAAGCAAATTCCATCGTCTAGCAAATCTGATGCCCTCCTGCAGACTAGAAGCTCGTACATCAGCCATGAAAGAAGTTCCTGACTCGGTCAAAAACAGAATAGGGATCGATGGTTGCTTCATAGATAACATCAAACAAATATCAGGGTGGAAACTTGAGAATATTATATCTCGCCCATCAGCATGATCATATACGCATTTCAATACTGTATCGACCCACAAGTTGAGCTCGTAAGCAAAGTTCTCCATATCCTCAGCTTCGCTTTCATCCAACATGGGATACTTGCATTCAATATTAAATCCCACATGTTTTGGGAGTGTTTTGAATGCTTCAACCAATGTGGTAAATGGAGACTGAATACTGTGGCCACGGGCGTTTCCTTTCATACCCTTGGTTTTGAAATCTCTAGTGTACTTCATTCTTTCGGCCATTTCATCATATTCATCCTCTCCATATCCAACAAAAAGTGACTTCGATCTCGGACGAGGATCTGGTGATGGCATCCTGCTAGGTTTATCTTGGCCCTGATGGTGCAGTGAGTTTTTAGGCATAGATACATCCATAAACTGCTCCAATGTCAATGCATGCATTGGAATATCTATTCCAGTCTCTCCAACAAGGAAATCGTGGTAAATAACTGGCACATTATCTTTAGTCAATTGGACGTCAAACTCGACGTATGAAGCACCCAGGTTTGCAGCTTGGATGAATGATTCAAGGGTATTTTCACCTAGCTGTAAACTCTTCTTACTGGTATTCTTTCCCATCCCTCTATGTCCAATAACCCGAGTAGTAATAAGAGACCTCCAGTAGGTTGCAGATTTCTCTATTCCCATATTTGGGTGCTCAAATGCAGTTATAATAAGGAATCCAAATTTCACTGTCCCCAACACCTCTAAAGTGTCGGACTCTATAATTGGAATGGTGATTGTTTCATGAAGACTTCTCTTCTTTGGCCCTACCGATGTCATAACAGATGAAAGCAATGCAACACCTCGCCCAAGTATCTTCTTCCTATTTCCAGAATAAGTAGGTATGAGATCAAAGTATAGCCGGACATCTTGAACACTATCAGTGTAAAAACTGAATGGCTCAGTCGAAAGCCCGTTGTCTGGTATAGGAAGATCTACCACACTTGGTTCGCCAGAACAATTAGAAGCCGAAACCACCAACGATAGTGCGGTATCAAGTTGAGTAGAATGGGCTTTAGAAAATGGTACATGATCAAGTTGTACAGGGTTTGTTGCTTTCCTGGTATCAGTGGTTCCAAGGGTTACTAGTATCATTGTCTTGTCTCTGAGGTATCTGTGACCAAACGTCTTTACAGCATCATCTGATTCAGGGCTATTAGACCGTAGATCACGACCAGATTTAATGGCTGTAGTATCATTTGGTTCAGCATTTGACAATATCGCAGGAAGAGATTTGGTGGAATCATCGTCTGACAGAAACTTCTTCCAAGTTGGACCAGCAACTTGAGGGCGTAACATGTCTAACAGTCCGAGATGACCACGAAGACCTGCATGCTCCATCGGATTCCATCCTGACCCATCTACTCTTTCCAATTTGCTTCCACCCTTAACAAGCAGCTCACATGCCTCTGTATAACCTTCGACAGCTGCCACGAAAATTGGGGTCCATCCGTATGTTGATTCTGCCAGCTCGACATTGGCGTTGGCTTCTATAAGGAACTTGACGACTTCTATATTATTCAGTTTGGTAGCAATAAACAGCGGTGTCTCAGAGTTAAGAGATTCATTCGTGTAGTTGATATCAGCACCAAACTTGTTTAGAACCTGTACAAGTTCTTTCGATCCCAATTGTGCTGCCACTGGTACTTGTACAGATATCGACTCAAGAGTTTGAGGATTGCCTTTCTCTGTACCATATTGCAGCAGAGCTTGTGTTGTGAGAGGATGACTTCCCGCTACAGCCAGTTGCACAGGAGTTGAATCCTCGCTGTCTCTCCATATGACACCGGTTATACCTCCACTTTCCACTTCAAACAGATCCCACTTGCTCATATATTTGAGTAGTACTGATGTCATTAACTTAAGTCCATAATACGCAGAATAATGCAATGGGGTTCTGCCATGTTGATCCTTAGAAATGATACTATCACGTTGCTTGTCAACAAGGCAGCTTAATAGGAACTCAAGAATCTCCTCATCATCCGTCGAGTTTGAACCGTCACTGCCTACGGCATGAAGATTAGTATGTGCTTTTGGCACGACAGCAGGATTCAGGAAGTTAGTACCACTAGACTTTCCAACATGGGTCTCTGCACCTGCTTCATGAGCCAATTCGTCTTTTCGCTTTCGACCATGGGTAATAATCATACGGTGCAGTACATTTCGAGCATTGAGTTCAGTAGGATCATCCAGAGAAGCGATATACTTGAGTAAAACCTTAATCGACTCTCTGCCTTTAACGGTAATAGCCTTGAGCAGAAGTGATATTAGAGCCTTCTGGGCTGGAAGAGGTCCAGAAGCTATAAGTTGATCTAAACCCTTTGGATCGTTCTTGGTAATACCCAGCCTCATTTCTCCAATAACCGAGCCATCAGAAGTAGTAGAAGCAGATGGGACCCTTTTCAAAGCATCCAATTCCTCTAAAACGTTTTCAGATGTCTTTTGTCCCGTGGACTGTTGACCATCTCCAATGATTTCAATGAAAGGAGAGATCTTACTAAGATAGCTATTGACAATAGTGAGTTGATTGTCAATAAGCGCACCGCTGGCAAACGGAAGAATCGAAACCTTCGAAGCCAAGTACTTCATCTGTGTATTGGCACCAATTCTTTTGTCAAATTTCTTAAGAATCTTAACAAATCCTCTTTTGTTTACATCCGCATACCATTGAAGTTTCCTAAACAGGCTTCGAAGCTCTACCAGAACTCCCATAAGGTCTTCCAATTCCTCGCTCTCCAGAGTCTTGGGATTCAATGAACCCTTCGGATATCTCTCCACCACATGGTTGAGACGTCTCGAATACTCTGAGAAACGAGCATTAAAGAATGAGTCCACAGATTCGGTGTTCCGGTCCAGAGCGAAGAAAAAGGCTCAAATTAGACCGGTAAACATTTCAGGTACTTACGAGCAGACTGGGTCTCGTCTAATGAAACTCCATCTTCAGTGGCCAGAGTTTTGCTTTCATTCAGCTGGTTGATGAGCTTCTTCAAAGCCTTATAATTGAGGTAACAAGGACTATTTGATTAGATGGTTTGCTCCACGTGCTGCTGCTAATAACTTACCTCCATTCTGGAACCTGGTTCCTCTGTAGACTATCGGTTAGATCTGCTAACTTTTTATAAAGTTTTGGCAAATAGCACCATTTACTTGTCCTATCAAAGCTGCCCATCAATAGCCATACCTTTTGGCGAACTTCATCCAAAAAAAGGAAAGTGTCCAACAATTTCCTCAACGGAGATCACTGATTACAGGGCTTTGGTTGGCATCTGCGGCGATCGGCATCTTATTCAAGGCACCTGCCATATTTAGACATCGATCCGCTTTGGACAGGTTTGGATCAACAAAGAAAAAGAAATAAAACTCCTTCAATTAGTACTAGGCAATACGATATAGTTTAATGTTTATCTTGTTTATTTAAATAAAGACATAAGGAGTTGCTATTTAATTTTTTGATGAATAATATCAAAAGTACATTACTCGTTGTGACAGAGTCTATCATGTTTAACAAGCGAGTGAATGTCCTGAATGGATGCAGTAATGAACTGGCGAACCTCGAGGGCAAGCCACACTTTGACCATTGACATGGTATCTCGATCAAGCGATTTCACAGGCTGATGAGTAGGGCCAATCTGTCTCAACACTGGAATGGCACTCTTGAATAAATCCATCTGGGGATCAAGTTGTCTACCTATACCTTCTAAAAGTAGAATAGAAAGAACAACTGTTACAAAATCTCCTTCCATACGTACATGATGCTGACGCACCAGTCCCAGAACCTGGCCCAATAGATCACCCAGTTTAACGCTTCCAAGAGCAAATGTTCGATCTTTAATATGTCGCACAAGTCTCTGGACTTTCAATGCAAATATTTCTGGATCCATTGCAGTTTCTGGAGTTCGCGATCTCTCGACCATTAGCTCACCAACCTTATAGCCATCAAAGGTTGAGATTGCTTTAAATAAATCAATGAAGTTACGTCTATTGACTTCATTAAGCTCTGTCACCAGACCAGCATCGATGAAGCACAATTGAGGTCGATATCCATCCTTATATAGATCATCAAGGGCACTATCCCACTCTTTAATATCAAGAGCCAACACTTTCTGTGTTGCGGCCTCAATTTCTTCGCTTGTCAGTTCATCTTTAGTTCCCAATAAGTTGAGCTTTCCCTTCTTGTATAAACGCACGTAAATATTTCCGGGATGTAGATCGGCATGGATGAAGTTATCCAAAAGAAGCATTTTCAAAAACGCATCGAGTCCTTTATTAGATATTTCTCGGTCTAGAGCACTGTGTTGCGTAGTCGATTGTAATAATTTCGACATTGGAATTCCACTAATGTAATCCTCTACAAGCACATTCCCAGAGCAGAATTTCATGTATGGTTCAGGAAACATGATATCGTTCCTCTCCTTGAAATTTTGCCGAAATAAAAGGAGATTTTGTGCTTCGACTCGCAAGTCCATCTGATATCTCATTATGGTAGCAAATTGATCAACTTCATCCGGAAGGGACAACCATTCCATTGTGGGGATCCAATTGATAATATTAGCTACAGTTTTGAGAATGGTAATGTCTCTCTCGACAATTTTCCGAACATGGGGATGCAGTACCTTAATTACAACCCAGTCTGTAGGTGCTTGCACATCCTCAGGCTGTAAATTTAGAGAGAGTAGGCTGTCATGTTTAAGTTTGCCCGAACGCCCATGCTCAACTTCTGCAAGCAACTTTTTCGAGAGCTTTGCCTTATATACTTGAGCTATCGCACCTACTCCAACGGGAGTTTCGTCAAACTCGTCAAATATTTCTTCGAATCTTCTATTTCCAAAAGCTTTGCATACTATTCGTTTTGTCTGATGCAACGAGTGTGCACGAGCGTTGGAGTGAAGTTGAGACAAAGCTTGGCACATGTTTTCAGGGAAAATGTCAGTTCGAGAAGCAGCCCATTGGCCTAGCTAGTATATGTCAGTAAAGAAACTTTCAAAGAATCAAAAAAAAAAAAAAAACGATCCAAACAAAAATAAATAAATAAAAAGAACCAAGACCCCGCAATCGCAACAATCCATGATTCAATATATTCATCTGTATTACATACCTTGATGAAAGAAGGTCCTGCCATCTCCATGGTCCATTTGAGGTAATGATACCAAATCACAGATCCTTTACGGTCTCCTTTAGTTCCTCCAGTGGTCGCAACTAGCGGGCCTACTAGTACCAGGGGGACTGTCAATATAACAGGAATAAATAGTGCTCCTAAATGGACCATTCTCACAACGATGGCAAATGGCTCCAGCAAATAGTCTAATATCCCTATGATATATTGAATCCATGTCGGCCATTTCTCGAGTGATTCGAGTTCTTCTTGCTCTGTTATTTCCTTTGCCTCTCGGAAAATCTCTTGCTCATTGGTAAGTGCAATGGCACTGCTACCCAATGCAAGACGCAAACCACCAATAGTGCGCTGTGAACCGTTATCTCTTCTCGACCGATTGTTTGAATGTCTTCTTCTCTGAAATCTAAAGTTCCAATTGGATCGCGATCCCGAATTTGTTCCATAGTCTGTTCGTGATCCTTGTGTCCATCCTGCGTCCCTTCTTAATACTGACTCTATAACTGTCGTTGTTGCTGTTGCTGCCGGTTCTGCTGGTGCTTCTGCTTTGTCCGGACCGAATCCAACATAGCTTCTAGTAGAATACAAATAGCCAATGCAATGATGGGAAGTTGATATCAGCAATGACTTCTGAAATGACCTCTGTAATGACTTCTGCTCCTGTCTATAGAGTGGTGTGGTATTCAGTCTACATATATGTCTTGATATCGCTTTTAACCCGCCTAGGTTGCTGCGATACATGTGTGAGGCAACAAACTATACATTAATTATCAAAGGCATATAAATATAAATTACACAAGGCTATAAACCTATATAGATTGACTTGAGCCTAATCACAGCGGTATCTTTGAACCAACCAGTAATAAATATGACACACAAGTAGATAATAGAAGAACATAACCCGCTGAAGACTAGTATTCCTCTACATACCATTGACAAGAACTAAGGTCATTTTATAGCCACAAAGGTGACACTGAACTGAACTGATCCTCGGCTTTCAGTCTGTACTGGAACACCCTCTACACCCACATGTAACACAGCTCACAGGTTTGTCGGAAAGTTGAGCTCTCGGAACACGGCAGATACATGTGGATCCATGTACATTTTCTTTGGTCTGGATACACCGAACACAGCACAAGTTCTCATAGCCCTGCTTTTTCCATTTGGCAATTAAATTGGCATCAGCATATCTGTTTTTGAGTAACCAGTTATATAGATCGGCAGATATCGCTTCTTTTTTGTAAAACAGGTCGTAGACATATCTGCTTCGCTGATGATGAAGCTGAAAGATTTCATGTAATGCTTCATGTTTACTTAGTCCTGCTGGTGACTTGGTTTCGGCTAGTTAATGTTTGATCTCCCGATTATAAAGTAAAATACACTATAACTCACAATCTTTTAGCTTGTTTTCAAATTCAACTAGAGTGTCCTCGATGTCTGCGAAACCCTCTGGTGGCTTCTTCGATCTGCTAGTCTTGATTTTGGGCATTGTGAATGCGGCGAAGATCAGGAAGCTGAGTGCAGCGCGCAAGATAACTAAGTTATAAGTATATGATATGACGATTTCATACAGGCAAATTAATACAAGTTTTTTTTGCACTTTTCAGTAAAAAAACTTCGTGGATTATATATAAATTGTAAGGTAGATTATAATCAACTGATCCAATCAAAGACGGGATTGCTTGGTTCTTGGACTCAACTTCAAGGTAGCCTCACGGATTTTGGCACCCATATCTTGAGAAGCTCTTGAAAACATTGCAAATGACTTGTCCTGGACTTCTGGAAGTGCATCCTTCAAATGAACAGAAACGTTATGCACAAAAGCAGTAGCTTGACCAGTCTTTACAAACATATCCCACATTCCTCTGGGCTGATCAAAGTCGGAGTCATTGACGTCCCAATGGAAAGCAGTAGCAGCGCCAACCCACTTCTCGTGACTTTCAAATAGCTTGACATCCTGTCGATAATTCACTGGATAGTATTGAGTGGGATAGTTTGGAATGGCCCCATGATTTCCATTGACAACCATACCACCATCTCGCTGGTAAGGATTAAATGAGTGTACAGGGCAATTGACAGGGATTTGCTGGTAGTTAACACCCAATCGATGTCTGTGAGTGTCAGAGTAGGAAAACAATCGAGATTGTAGCACAGGATCTGCTGAAGGCTCGATTCCTGGCACAGTATTGGCAGGGCTAAACGCAGCCTGTTCAACCTCTGCATAGTAGTTCTCGGGATTCTTGTTGAGCACTAACTTTCCGAATCGCCTCAATGGGAAATCCTTGTGGGGCCACACCTTTGTCAAATCAAATACACTAAAAGGTACCTTTTCTGCCTGATCCGGGCTCATGACCTGGACGTAGACAGTCCAAGAAGGTGCGTCGTCCTTGGCAATAGCATTAAACAGATCCTGCTGAGCATGGTCGGGATTTTCACCTCCCAATTTGGTGGCCTGTTCATTGTTGAAAGTCTTGACTCCCTGGTCACTCTTTAGATGGACTTGAACGTAATTGAACTCACCCTTGGAGTTGGTCCATTTGTAGGTATGGCCAGAATATCCATTCATATGTCTGTACGAAGCAGGAGTTCCTCGATCAGAGAAAAGCATCATTACCTGATGCAGACACTCCTGGTTGTTTGAAAGGTAGTCCCAGAACATTGTAGCGTCCTTGAGATTGGTCTGAGGGTTTCGCTTCTGAGTATGAATGAACATTGGGAACTTGACAGGGTTTCGAATAAAGAAAATAGGAGTATTGTTGTACACCCAGTCAATGATTCCTTCTTCGGTGTAGAATTTGGTGGCAAATCCTCGAGGATCTCGAGCAGCATCGGCTGACCCCTTCTCTCCTCCTACAGTAGAGAATCGAGTAAATACCTTTGTCTTCTTGCCAACGCCATTGAGGAAATCAGCTGTTACCAAATCAGGCACATCATCGGTGACCTCAAAGTGACCATAAGCGCCGGATCCTTTGGCATGGACAACTCGCTCAGGGATTCTTTCTCGGTCGAAATGAGCCAGCATATCAATCAAGTGGTGATCCTGAAGCAACAGAGGTCCATGTTGGCCAATTCGTTGCGAAGCCATTGGATCCCTGACTGGACATCCATTGGATGTTGTGTACACAGGGGGAGGGGTTCGTTTTGGAGCTGGTGCCATTTCTGTTATGTGTCAAAACAATACTTCAAAAAGTCAAAAGGTCAACTTAGGTCTGGTACGGTGCTTAGCCGCCGCTACTACTTAAATAGTCGAGTTTTGATAAACCCATGCGCTCTCTGACCGGTACGTTGTGTTGGGCCAATGCATCGGCCCAGTTTGTCAGCCCCAGTGTGGGGAAGTCTAGACCTTTTCAAATAAAGTTAAGCGCCGAGGATATGTTACGTTACCACTATTGTTGACAAGCACATGCCTTTATCTTCAAGATTACAATCAAAAGATATGGACTGATTAATATTACATGGTCAAGTATATTGTTTATGTTTCACTTATCTGGATCTATTCGGTTGGTGACTGACGTCTTTACTCACAGCCACATGCATACTCGCAGACATCCGCTTAAGCACGGACCGTTAGTTAGCGGCCGTGTATAGGCGGTCATATAGTGAGATGATAACCGGCAATTATATCTAATAACGATGCTAATTGAATCGTCTCGCGGTACATTATGTAATAATGAGTTTGGTGGGAAATGGCCGATTTCACTTGCAGTCATTATGTCTGTCCCGTTTGGACAGGTAGCGGCTATTTCTACTGTTCTTAGCTTAGTATAAGATAACCTTGCATGCATCAGCGTGATAGTTCCGGGAAAACATGCACAACTAGTTGTCGTACCTGCTTGATTGTTTCTCTTTTTTTTCTTTCAACTTCAAAAGTAGTGTTATTATGACAGTCATGACATACAAAAAAAATTATTAGTTAACTTGGTACACCACTACTAGTGGACATCACTATTTCATAGTTCCACTTCAATATGTTGTATTTGTGCCTGTATAGCACAGTGCAGTGCAGTGTTGTGCTCTAGATATGCTCCTCTTTAATTACATTCACCAACCAATCGAGACCCTCATTAAGACCATCTCCTCGAATCGCACTACATGCCATTATGCTCCAACTTCGATCCTTAAGATTGACAAGATTCAGTGCCTTGGATACCTCGGACGCGGTCAGGGCTCCCTTTTGATCTTGCTTGTTTGCAAATACTAGTAGCGCAGCATCTGCCAATTCTTCTTCGGCCAGCATGGTGTGAAGTTCTTCTGCACTTGTCGATATACGGTCCTTGTCGGTTGAGTCCACTACAAATATCACAGCCATGGTATTAGCATAATAGCATCGCCAGTATGGACGGATTGTAGTTTGTCCGCCCAGATCCCATACATTGAATTTGAGGTTCTTATATGTCAAAGTCTCCACATTGAATCCAATAGCTAGTTAGTTAGGTTACGGCATTGTTGATAATATTTTTTTGACACGTACTTGGTACTGTGGAAACAACTTCTCCAATCTAATGTCAGCATTTCATATTCTGCAATCAACTGAGCCATCAAAGGCGCCGCCTGTCCTTACCTGAAGCTTATACAAAATAGTGGTTTTACCGGCTCCATCTAGACCAAGGATGAGAACCCGTATTTCCTTGTCGGTGTTCCACAGCCGTGAGAACAGTTTGCCGAACGTTTGGCCTTGGATTAGCTATCGGAACTCGGAGGTGATTACTTACCCATTTGTCAAGATGAAGGGTTGGAACGGCTTAAGCTTTTTGGCTTGTAATGGCCACAACTACATAAAATTGCGCCTGACAAGGACGACAAATAAATCGCTTCAAAAAAGCAATTGAAAACTTGGAAGCGAAAAATTTCATGACGGAAAAAAGCAAAAAAAATTGCACTTTCTGATTTGCCATTTCAAATAAGTTCAAATTGATCAATTAATACGCCCTTGGAATTAACAAGTACTATTTATATATAGACGTACACATATAGATCCATATTAAACTACTTCTACTGCTTAAGCAGCAGACTCAGCATCCTTCTTGGCAACGTAAACCAACAAGTCGACAACTCGAGAAGAGTAACCGAACTCATTGTCGTACCAAGAAATAAGCTTGACGAACTTGTCGTTAAGGAGGATACTAGCCTCAGCATCAAAGATAGAAGAGTGCTTGTCACCAATGAAATCAGTAGACACAACAGCGTCCTCAGTGTAGGCCATGATACCCTTAAGCTCACCATTGGAAGCCTTCTTGATAGCAGCCTTGATCTCCTCGTAAGTAGCGGGCTTTTCGAGTCGAACAGTCAAGTCAACAACGGAAACATCGACAGTGGGGACTCGAAGAGAGAGACCGGTGAGCTTACCATTGAGGTGGGGGATGACCTTTCCGACAGCCTTGGCAGCACCAGTAGAAGAGGGGATGATGTTACCAGAGGCAGTTCGGCCTCCTCGCCAGTCCTTACCAGAGGGACCGTCGACGGTCTTCTGGGTGGCAGTGATAGAGTGGACAGTTGTCATGAGTCCCTCGACGATACCGAAGTTGTCGTCGATGATCTTGGCAAGAGGAGCAAGACCGTTAGTGGTACAAGAGGCATTGGAGATGACCTTGTACTCAGGCTTGTAGGCATCGAGATTGACACCGCACACGAACATAGGAGCGTCGGCAGAAGGAGCAGAGATGATAACCTTCTTGGCACCTCCCTTGATGTGGGCCTCAGCCTTCTCGGTGGTGGTGAACACACCGGTGGACTCAACAACGTAGTCAGCACCGTTCTTTCCCCAGGGGATCTCGGCAGGGTTCCTCTCACCGGTGACAATGATCTTCTTACCGTCAATGATCAAGTTAGAACCATCGCTGGTAACCTCTCCCTTGTATCGGCCGTGGGTAGAGTCGTACTTGAACATGTAGGCAGCGTAGTCGACAGCAATGAAAGGATCATTGACAGCAACAACCTCAACCTCAGGGTTCTGCAGAGCATTTCGAAGGACCAGTCGTCCAATTCGTCCGAATCCGTTAATTCCAACCTTGATAGCCATTTCTAATTGATTAAATATTGACGTGGGAACAGCTTGTCCGGGATGTGGGCCACTATTATATACTTTTCGTCCCTGGGTAAGGTCCGATGGGCTGCCACCCTCCTTCGTTACGGGTTTCTTTGGGATGTGTCAGATCATTTTAACGGCATTGCTATTGTGCCAAAACTAGTTGCCATTTGTATCCTGTTTCGTTTGTGGCATCGCAATGGTGTCGTCCGGTCGTTCCGGAATTGGTTTGGATACCCCGTGATGAGACAATTCCTCTTTCTGGGTAATCGATTTTTTTTTGTCCATGACTGATTCACGTCATCGTCCTGCAGTCGTATGCAACCCTAATGGCGCCCAACAACAAGTAGCACACGGCGGGATCCACGATAACTAACCGGCACGGTAAAAATACCCCACATTATTGGCCATCACCGGCACCATCAGACGCACCGAGGAGTCCACAGGCGTGTGGGATCAATTGCCGATTTTTTTGCACCTGTCAAGGTGCACATTCTGCCAGGATTTGACCTGTTGGCTGCCCTTGGTGGTCATGGCGGGCCCAACAACCCATGCCGGAAAAACAGAGACTGCCATTTCCTAATTTAGCATTGTGACAAAAGCTATCTGCACGTTGACGGCTGATAGGGCGGAAAAACTCACGCTATAATCCTATTTGCTGTCATTCACTTAATAGTAATTTTAGTTTTTCCTAGCAATTGATTGTGATTTTCGTATACTTTTCTTGTATTGTACTGGAGCTATTGACTTGTATCTTTTGTTTTAGTTTGCAGGTGGTTTCATTCTGTTGCTCTGAAATTGTGTTGGGTTGCTATTACTGTATGTATATCTTGGTTATGTCAATATGTGGCTTACCTAGCATGCATAAGGTTCCCGCGGACATTCAACACAAGAGGCCGGCGCTATAGATCACACCACATATATGTGAAAATCAGAATCAAAAAGGCAATCGAACGAGCCACCACACGAACAAGCTACAATAACAAGTGGAACCATATACGGACCATGGGACCATCTGACTGCATGATTGTCACATCGTCACTATGCATTGCTGCAAGGTCCATCAATAGATCCGCGAGAATATCAAAATGATACACAAGAAGCCGTGTAACCATCATCATCCATTGAGACAATCGGCACCAATAGCCGTACCTACCAATCAGCAATACTTGAAACATTCAGCACATATAAGCCATGCACTTACTAAACAGTGCACACTAATCAAATAGCACCACCACACACAAGTTGGACTATCTATAAACTGTTAATACGCCTATCTGGCAGATTACTCAACTAGCTTAGCCAAATATCAGAAGCATCAGCCACAAAGGACGACCCCAATCCGAGCCAATAAACCAAAAAAAAAAAACAAAAGCATTAACGGTCACCCTTACAAGCGTTGACGCGTATGCATCAAAGGCATCTCACCATCAGCATATCCAGGCTTAAGACAAGCATGCAGACAATCCAGCTGTAGTCGCCAACGGCAGAGCTACCAACCATAGCTTGGAAAGCAGCCTGTTGACCGACCCCTCTATGATGCATACTGTACAGTGTGCGTTACCTCCAAACCATTATACACACCCCCTTGCGAAGGTGCTAACCGCTTAAGGCTGCATACATCAATGCAGCAAGCACTCTCACGTTAAGTCGTCTAAGTCGAGCTAGCCCCAATGCCCATATCCGATAGGTATCGCCGGCGGGTCATCGTAGTAGTGTGACCAATAAAATGGCACAATGCTGCCTATTACTATATGAGATTGTCAAATTAAGCATAGGGATATAGAAACCCTAGCTAGGTACTTGTGACAGTGGTCGATTTGACTACTAAGTTGCGTTGCTCTCAACGGCCATGGCTGCGATCGCACGCCTTTCTCCGCGCCAGTAGTTGAGTCTAGCAATACACCGCAACCTCAAAACGCACTCCAATGCAACAGGGCAACAGGCCATAGGAAGCCAGACCACATCTGCACAAATGTAAGACACCCAACCCAACGTTGAAACAAACCCCACTTGTACTGAGATTATCATATTTAATCTATCATTTAATCATCGTCTAACCATATAGCACCATCGATTCAATCACCGCACTTGTATATTTATAGACGTTTCGAGCTTTTTCCATTCCGAGTGCCCCGCCTTACTACTATTATTGTATATGATCCACCTGATCCCACCCATCTGCAGTGTAACGCACCATTCTGGATTTGTAAAATAATTGGGCATAACATCCATGTACTGCACCATCGTTTAGGTGAAAAAAAATCTATCCCTCTACAATCATCGGTATATAACAGCAATGTAAAGTCCACGACATTCCTTTATAAAATCCAACAAAGCTGATATGCAAGCGTATAGAGATACAGAATACTCTGTGTTCCCATTGCAAATATGGAGCTCTTTCCAGTTGTCCGTCATCTACTAGCACGCTACGATCTCATCTTTCAAGCCGAGCCGCTATGCATGTACCACCCGCCGCCGCCCACGTAGGGTGTGCCCAAAATTGGGATTGTACTGGCAACTTTAGGGTTCCAAAATTGGAACAGCCGGATGGTAACACTTGATACTGTCATACACCATAATAATCCAAGTCAAAGATGCCTATTAAAGTCCAAAAGAAGCCGAACTACACCTGTGATATCGATATTTTAATGATAGCTTGGAGATTTCTGTTCTCCCTTCAATGCCATTGCAGGCTGCTGGCCGATATTCTTTCCTATTAAGGATTAGTGCATATGCATGTAGACTATCACACACTATCACCATCATACCAGTGCTGCTAGTTTTGTAGCCAATAGATAGACCGTCAGCGAATATTTTCTATAAGGCAGCCCATAAATAAAACATTACTGATATGATATTGCTAGCCTCTCTCAAATCGGCGAATTTTTCACCACTTTTCTCCGCCAAATTACTTTTTTGGTCACTGCACTTGCCGCACTGCGGGCCGTCCCCCGGCAACCTCATGAAATCATCTTCGTAACTTTGCACTTTCCCTTTCTTCTTCCTTACATTTAGCCAACAACTGCAATCTGGATAATTCTGTCTCTGTCCAATAGTCGTACATTACCACAATATCACAAGTGACCCCCACCTGGACTTTTGTGCATTGACCTTAATGTCATCAACTTACCTAAGCTGACATTTAGTCCCAAGCAATATTGCAACCACAGACACTTTATCCCATTAGTTGGGCCGGAACATACAGAAATTTGCAGACAACGATCATATTTACTGCAGTTATCCAACGTTATATATTTCATTTTATTATCCCTTTCTTACCAGTTCGAGTGATACCAAGCTGGAGAAAAGATCTACCTCGGTTCCGTCAAAACATTTAGGATCTGAACTGTATTGGAAACAAACAAAGTGGTGAAGAATTTTGCAGCAACGATGTCTGTCAATGTATCTAGCGGGGTTCTTCTTCCCCGCAAGGACTTGTCTGCTCCTCCGCCGACAGCAATGTCAGTGAAACTGACTCCAGAAGCTCTCAAGGCTATTGCATCTGGCGATGCCGTCAAGGTACAATTCGTTGGCAAAACAATGGTAAGTGTTGCATCCATCACCACGTCCTCAGTTTGAATGTTACTAACAGAAGCAACTCGCGGTTGGATCCACAGTGTTCTCAACTACGCCTATTCCAGAACCATCGCATATTGACCTCTATCAGCAAGTTTTTTCCGACAAGTCGTCGTCCCTTAATTTCAAAGCAGTAGGAACTGTATCTCACAGAGTGACCGTCCGTCGGGGTACATCTGCAGGTACGGAAACATCATCCACCAATCTCAAGTCACACAACCATGAGCTACTAAAGGAAAGGGAGTCTCACAAGGCAATTCTCCTTTCTGCAGTTGGCCCCATAAAGAGGTCTTCTTCGGCAGTCTCTGTAGGTCCTCGATCTTCTGTGAGATCTTCTGATGACTCAATACGATCTCTTCCTGCATCTCCATCATCAGTTGGAACCGGATCTTGGGCTTCGTCACCCTCGTCCGTGACATCCAATTCTTCATTATCATCATCCAGTTCTTCGAACAGTACCAAACATGCCACACTTGCTACAATGACGACGGCTAAGAAGCCATTATCGGCTATGCAGCTAACCTCAAGTACGATGCGGGTACTTCATCTTTTAGCCCTAGGGGCCAATACCCTGGCGATGATTTCACAAAGGACGAACTTATCGTCCTCTGAGGTTGAATCGATTCTTAAAGAGCATGCAAAACCGCTTGACAACGCTCAATGGGTTTTGGCTGACCATAGATATAAAGATCTTCGAGCATGGGATTGGAAGCATTACACTGTTCCCGAGAGAAATAGAGTAATTCAAGACTCTATTTCTGCTTTCGACAGGTTGCAATACTCCGCTGATCATGCAGCTCGGCGAAATGTGATAGATCCTAAGCTTCGAAAGCCTGAGCCCAAGCCAGAACCTAGGTCGGAGCAGAGATCAGATTCTAATAGCGTTGGGTTAGCTGGTAAACTTGAAGCTAAGCCTGAAACAAAACAGCATGAGGCGGGCAGAAAGGTTGTCGATAGCAAGGACAAGTCTGATAAATCTGATAAATCAGATGTACCCAAGAGGATAGTTGGGGCTATTTTAAAGACTAAGGCAACAACAAAGACTACCAAGAAACCAACAACTACGAACTCACATTTGTCGATTACTGCTCCTACTGCCAGTAGTACTTCAACGAACAGTTCTAGCTCGACCTCTAGACCATCATCAGTATCTCCCACTCGCGTGAACAAGAAGATAAAGTCTGCTGAATATATTCATGATTCTGACGAGGAGGCTGGCTATGCGCTAGGACCAAACGCAGCGTCCACACCGAGGACAAGCACTCCGTTGTCAGCATTATCTATTACTCCGAGACCTGCTGCATCGCCAGCAAAGCCCAGTCCTGGCGCGAGCGCTCCCAAGCGCAAGGCCGCTGCCTCGACTGTGGACCAAGTTCAGGCTGAAGCAAAAGCTCGTAAGGTAAATCGTACTTCAACACCTGGTTCTGCTCAGGAGGATCTTTTTGAGTTGGCAAGAAGATTTAAGGATACCTATTCGGAGTATGTTGAGCTTTACTCGAATTTATCCTCCAGAAATAAGAAGCCCAAGTCAGATATGCAAAAGTTACTGTCAATGCATCGAGAGTTGGAAAGTTGGAAGAAGAAGTTATGGGCGAGTAGCTCACCGAAAGTGAGGAAGACCACCACATCATGAGAAAGAAAATCCAACCATCACAACCATTTCCTTTTTCTTACTTTTTATTTTATTATTTCGCTATTTTGGCTTCATATTCGCTACTATTTTGGATGTTAAACATTCCTGTCATATATATATATATATATATATCAATCGTTCGATATCTCATCTGCATATTTATATAGCTCGCTACAGAAAAAGATATTATTTGCATTTTATTAACACTGAGAAAAGAAAAGCGAATGCGACTCAAAATAATAAAAAAAAAGATAGAAACTAAATAGGTCATAACAAAATCAGCACAAGCCTATTATGTTGCTAGAGACGGTGACCAGGCACCAAAGCAAATATTATCACCAAAATGGCAGCAACAAGAATGACAATAAACAAAACAAAAAGAGCTCTTTTAACAAGAAGTTGACGAACGTAAGGCTCCTTGATGCGCATGAAAGATCGTATAGACACTTCACTAAAACCGGAAATAGCCATAAGAGGATCCAAATTATACAAACATGAAAAAATCCCGTAAGCAGCAAATCCAAAAGGTAAGATGAGCCAAAGACGAACAGATTTTGGTTTCCAGTCCAGCAATATCAGGATGAAAGCAACCCAAAATCCGGCGAATAATGCAATTAGGCCGACAACAAGTCTCAATAGAGAACCTGCAGGCGTAAGGTTTCCCAGGGCACGAGCAGACAAAAAGTTCGGGAATGCTTCTCTCTCCATTGCCTGGAATACGTATTCTCGTGCCTCATCAAATACTTCAGGATCATCACGACCCTCAACCTCGATAGCTTGTTTTACCGACTTGATGATCCGTGCAGGCATCATAAGCTCTCGCTCAGCACCGGGCATGAAATAGGTGACGAGAATTCTATGCGAAGATTGACGAATGTCATGTCTAGTCACATAATTCGTTCCGTCATTAATATCACCATTCCGGCGTGGGAACAATCTTTCGATTGTATCAGCGGCAGACTGGCCAGCGCCAGGAACGCTATCTCTTGGATTAGCACTCGATATATTTGAGAACCTTTGTGGAGATCCATTCCTATTATTACTTGCAGCTGGGAATCTCTGTCGACCAGATGAGTCGCTCAGTCTATTGTCAGCTGGCAAAGCATTATAACGACCTTCCTTCGGTGAAGCTAAGCCACCTCCTGAATATAATGATGATGTGTGTAATGAGTCAGATCTATCTTGAGCACCAACAAAACCAGAAGATGGGCCTGGAGTAACTGGAGCGAAATATTTATTCTCCTCATATAAACCATTCGCATCTTCGTCGTCATTCGTAACACGGGATGACCTGGCAGCATTGACATGCGAAATGAAGTTGTCTGTTCGAGAAACAGGGCCATGAAGCTCAGCAATTCCCTGTTCTTTAGTATTCATCGCATCTAACAATGCTGATAACCTATAAAGGGTTCCATTATTTGCAGGATCCTCACCCCTTAAAAACGCCGACAGACGGTGAGAGTCTGACTCGTCTAGGCCTCCCTCCTGAATAAGTGAGTCGAGAAGAACAGACGAAGCTCGCGAGGAGCCATCTAGTTCAGAAGAATTAGCAAGGATACTTTGTCGAAGGCCCCGAAGGTAGTGACGACATAATGAAAGATGCTGAACAACATCCAACCAAAAATCCAGGTAGTCGACCCCTCGATACTGCTCTCTCATGAATACGTAAAACGACCACAAGTCTACCGGGGATTGAGACCGGCCATTGAGCACCTCGAACAGTGCCGGTAGTCTAGCACGAGACTTGTTGACACCAGACATGACAAGCTACTAACGTTTTCTCAATACTGTTATCTTAAGCAGGACGGGGAACTGAAAAAAAAAGCGGCCACCAAGATCTCAGGTTTCAGATTTGGCACGCCCAGATATACTTGAGGCACTAAACTAAAACAGACCGATAGAGCAACAAACTAAGAACCAGGTATATGCCAAATCCAGTCAAAATAAGTAACTGGCGTCCAGGAGTTACTGGCCCAAGCTAGGCAAGTCTAATGTGTATAAAGATCAGTTACACCGTAGTGGTGTTGTGAAAGTAGAGGCCGGTGGGTCTGCACGCTACCCTAAACACTATACGTGAAGATAAAAATAGGGGGCTACCGTCGCTTTTGTAACGGCAGCATCTGCAGTAGCGCGCCTGAAACCCTTGTACAGACACCGATAAGTATATTCAGGTGAGACATAGCTTGAAGGACTCGTAAAGTAGGCAGCTGTTCACCCTACAATATATTTGTAGCATAAACTGATAGGATTTGATAGTCCATATAGGCCCGCTTATGTGGGTTGGGGTAGAGATTCGATTGTTTTGGTATTCCCCAATTAGGAAACCGTTATAATATGCATTGTTCCTGCATCCATAGCGATTGCCAGGGCAATCATGAACAAGCGACAGGGCCGCTTACTGCGCAACCATTAGTGTGATTATTAAGGCAGAGTTACCTAAAATTGGACTTACTGTAATTGACACACTCTTGGTACCTGGAATCCATAGATACCCGAGGTGGAGAAGTTGTAAGCTCCGTGGGAATGATTCTCGGTCTAGTAGAACCTGGGTTCATTGCTCGAGTTTATATTGTAGTCGGATACCGAGGCCGATGTTCTGCTATATTCCATGCTACAAAAGCTACAATAGACCGATATGACTGCCCTTGTTGCAAAGGCCGTATCCGATCGTGACACGATCTGTTTATATCTTCATCGGTTTTGATCTACTGTAGTGGTGGCTGGTTTTCTCGATACTACCAAGATGATCGCGCGTTGTCTAGGTGGTAATTGATCAACCATCTCAAAAAACGAAAAGAGCGGGTTGATAATACATCATAACAGAATGGGCGAAGGACCGCTTGAAATGTATGGCGGTATTGACTATGGTTTTTAATTTCAATAATAACCTTCAATATTGGCGCGAGTAAATTTACAGGTGTCAGTCGACGTCTGTCATGCGGGGATCGATCGCTCCTCCGATCAGACCCTGCATACAAACGCGTTTCCTCAACAAGTTGTTAAAACTAAGCTAACCTAATTAGATTGACGTCTTGGTGTGATGCACCAATCAACGAACAAAGCAGAATTGCACCTGAAACGTACTATTCTAAATGAAGAACACATGAATCCAGATGGATCACAACTACTGTTAGTAGCTATTCCTAATCCGGAACGCACCAAGATACCGCATGATTAAGCAAGATAATCAGGGACTCTGCAAGCGATTATATCGAGAAAAAAACAACGCGTGCGACATTGCTCGTGGTGTGCACACCTTTCTCAGGTAGGGTGGGGTGGTTACGGGGTGGTAGTTCGGGGCCAGGCAAGCAGCGCCAAGTTGTAGTGGCGCTGTACTTACCACTCTTATCCGTATCTATGTATTTATTTGTAAATACAAATAAATACATAGTATTGCGATACGATGCTTGGATGATATTTGCTTTAAGTTTCATTAATGAATATCTGGTTGTGTTGAGTGCTATTAAATTTCATTGTTAAAGATCGGCTCTTTTGATTACCTCCAACCGTTGTGCATGATGCGTGCCAGCTTTACCCAAAGGATCACCCCTGAGTTAGGCGTCGTGATATAGAGATAGCTACGGGACATTGTAAGACTCTGGAGGAACCTGGAAGATATTAATATCGTTACATAAATTAGCCAACATTTTAAAGGCATTTGGATATTTAATGCTATTTGTTCGTGTTGGCCCGCGCTTAGAACGTTTAGGGTGTTCTTGGCAGCCAAATGGGCCTCACGTCGCGAAACCTCCACGTCCAGAACCGCGTCTTGTCGTCTTACTGAACTCTATTAAACACAGGGGGTGCATCACAGAAAAAGCAACTGATATATTATTTCGGCGCCCTTGCGGCCTTATATATAGCAAATCCGGGCCAGTAGACTAGCTGCAACCCACTTTTTTTCTTTCATTATCTTATATCCAGGCTCTTGTGGGTATTGACCAGTATCCATTCCATTTAAGGGGTTTGCCGGCTCACGAATCAATTGTGTGAGTGTATCCTTTCATCTCAAGCCAAGTTTTATAGTTGATTCACTGTCGTTATGACCACTGTCACCAGCTATAGATCAATGAGCCCGGATACCAAAGTCGAAGACAAACATTCTCTGTTGCCTTCTGCATTCGCGTTAAGTACACCACCAGACTCGGATAGAAAGCCTCTACTGGGTGCGCGGATTGATCCAGGTCCTCCTCCACCGCCTCCACCGGCTTATTCACAGTTTTCTATCAATCCTCCGAGTCAGGTCAAGTCGGAGTTTATCTACCATGACCAGCAGTCATTTCAAAAGAGACGCGCTGATGATGGGTCGGAACCATCTCCAAACTATAGGGAACCATTGGGAACAATTGCAGTCCCAAACCAAATGATTCCAGCAACTGTACAGGCACCTCAGCCAGTATTCCAAACTCCTCAAAGACCAATGATGACAACCATTAATTCGGCGGGCCGAACTGTTCCAGTTTCGAATATTGAAGCATACAATGGTTATCTAGCACGTCAAAAGAAGGATGGTACTGATGAGACCAACAATACAGTTTGGAGTCCTGATGTTGAAAAGGCCTTCATGGAGGCTTTGGAGCGGATTCCTCGGGTTGGACGACGCAAAATAACTGTACAAGGTAGACCCTGTGGTCGTAACGAGCTGATTGCTGATTATATTTATCAAAAGACCGGAAAGGTGCGAACTCGAAAGCAAGTATCGAGCCATATCCAGGTTCTCAAGCATTTGCTTCGAGATGATGCCGAGTTTATGGCCTTGGTGGCTGAGAACGCGTCTCCCGACGGGTCGGGTGCTGGACAACTGGTCCCAGTTGTATCTCCTATCTTTTCCAAAAACTCTGCTGGTTCCAAAGAGCAGGAGAACGTGACTGGTCCACGAGCTGATGTCTTCATGGTATCATCTCCAAAACGCCAAAAGTTATACTTCAATCAGACTCCCAGCAGCTATAGAGTTCCAACTGGAACGCCATATAGATCAGCATCTAGTCTTGCTATTCCTATGACCCACAGTACCACAATGGTAAGTGGTATGAACTCTCAGCAGTCACTTGGACAGGATGGTTTCTCACCATTGAACTTTAGCATGTGGAAGCATGTTGATGAACAGGTAGAACGTGTTTACACTCAACTGATTCGACCACAGTTTGAGACACCAATGCGTCCCAAAGCGTTCGAAAAGGTTGCTCACAGATTTCCAGCCGTTGCTGAGTTGTTTAACTCCAATGACATCGACTCTTCTATTCCATTGATTTATGGAAAGGTTTTGCTCAATATAAATGATGATCCTATCGGTCTCCTTGATGGCCAATTCAGAGCCGATGTCCAGTTCATGGTCTCATCACCAACGAGAAACTCACCAGGTCCATCTAATAATTATTCATCTACTGGCTCACCTACTTTGAAGAGCAGACACACTTGGGAATGTATTACGAAAATCTCGTCTGTTGGTAAAGACCTTCTTAATGTGCGAGAATCAGTTCCGTTTCAAGAGGATTTCCTTCAGCGAACCGATCGATTATATATTCCTTTTACGGCAGATTTCTGGCGTCCGTTTATTGGTGGATTCAGTGACAATGGTCAAACAGATGTCAAGCGAAACCCAGAAGCTGCTATTGCTGCAATCACTGTGACACAGCAACTGGTGTGTTGTCGAGACAATGGATCTGACCTTCGAGCAGTGATCTTGTATGAATTTGAAAAGGCCCCAGACAACTTTTCAAACCGAACCGTATTTAGAAGGCTTACGTTAGCTCCTCTGCAGAAAGTTCGTCCTTCAATGTTTGATTCTCCTCTAGCACACCGTGGAGGGCAAGTGAGTAATAATGGAGCTATCCAGTCAGTGTCTCGGCAATTACACCCACAGAATCCAGACGAAGAGACTCGATCATATTATGATATGGAAGCAGGAGGGTCTCAGCTTTCATTCTATCAGCACAGCCAACCTTCGGCAGTACCTATGATGCGATCTTTTTCTGTTGCTGCTATACAACCTGGCCAACAGCATAATAATAACCTCCACCACAATCAGCACCAGCTTCAGCAGCACCAGCTTCAGCTTCAGCAGCAACAGCAGCAGCAGCACCAACAACATCAGCATCAGCAGAGTCACCAAGCTGGCATGTCTATTGTTTCGACTCCACAAGTAGCAGCTCCTGTACCTGTGGTTGCCGGTCATAACGAAAGCGACCTGATAGATGTTGACTACGATGATAGTTTCTCGTATAATGTTTCGGAAACAATGGTTCGGTCGATGACGGCATTTGTTGAGCCAACAACCAGTAACTGGGACAATGATGTCATATTCCCAGTTGGAACTGAATGGTATCCGCCAAACTCTGCCGGTCGTTTACATGATCCACATATGGAGGGATTGGCATCACCTTTACAATCTTCAGTCATGGCTCGTAGCCAGACCGAACATATACGCAGATACGAGTAATGCATACAGGGGATATTCTAACACTTTTGGGGTCAGTTTTGTTTTTATTGTTTAATGAAGATTGCTATTATTATTATTATTGTTTACAACGCAAAAATTCTATAAGTTATATGTACAATATGTTCCTTTTCAATTGTTGGCAGTCTCATCAAAATAAATATGACGGATATATTCCAAATGCAAGCTTCAATTGAGCATTTGACGGACGTTGATATTGATTCTTTTGGATGCAATCCAGTCTCCTACTGGTAAATCTGTGAGATAGTCAGGACAAGTATCGGAAAATACTCTGCCAACTCCGTGGAAGGCGAAGCGCGACTTACCGCCCATTACGACAATATCACCACTGCGAAGTAGGATAGACAGAGGCGGCGTTTGGCGACTCTCCCCTGCATAGAATATGCATTGACAGCCAAGCGAGATCGATACCAAATCGGCATCCGATAACTCGGCTATATCCTGATGCGGAGACAAAATATCGCCTGGAGAATAAAAGTTAACAATGGCAGCCTCAGCTCTGATTTTAAAAAAGCTAGCTAACAAATCACTTAGTGGTTGTGGAAATGGCGGAAAAGTCTCATGACCCTTTTCAAACGAAGGATACACTTTAGCCGACCAGTCATATTGGCCGCCCAAAGTGACCCACCGGAGTTGCTTAGATCTTACCAGATCCATTGTTAGCGGGGGCTTCGACGGCGTTTTGTGGGGGATGATGCCGTTCGAAAATATGTCCAAGGGCCGTGGCACATGGTAATGCAGGTCAAGATTCGATAGATGAGATTTTGGAGGAATGTAGTCCGTTACTGTGTCGCGGATGAGTTGACGTTGAACAGCAGGCGGAATCAAACCAGAAATGATCTGCAAACCAGGCATACCCTCCACAGTGATAATCGTCACATTTGGCACTTTGGGGGACAAATCCTCGTCATATTTGTCTGGACCTCTATTGAGGTATTTTTTGGTGTGCTCGGTAAACAAAGGAGGCGCAGATATACGCGAAATGTTCAGGCTTTTGTGGAGCGAGTTCTGATCCGGGTATGCGGTGTCAAGCACATCAATTAAATTTTCACGGAGTATATGCCTATGCAGTTTGTATAGGGGCTTGAAACCGTCCATAATAATAATAGTAAAACGCGCAAAGAAAACGCTGCACACTTGACTGTCGAGTGGTGATACCTTGCTGGTAACTCACACTCTCTCTAGTCGAGACCACCAGTTGCCTCTATACGAAAATCTCGGCTAGACTGGGTTCACCTGTTCTAACCAGGAAAAAAGTTAGCTAAGTAAACTATGGCCGGAATCGGCCCTGTCATGATGAATCATGACCCTGGCCCTAAAATACGTACGGCATTATGATGTGCAAGGCACATTACGATTCTGGGATGTTCAGGTATGGCCATCGTGTCTGTCAGTCGATCACAGCAAGCTCGCGGCATTTAAACGGAAACCGAAGCCCTCTTTGAGGAAAATAGATGTACCGATATCGGAGTCACTAATATACATGCTTGAGTACCAGCATCACCATTTTATACCAGATATGTGATTATTTATGTGTGGGGTATTGGCCTTGCTGGCATGCCAAGCCTGAGGTCACGAAACGTGAGCCAAACCAATGTATCAGACCCCGAGGCGGCGCACGGCGCTGTATAGATGACGAATTGCCATTGTGGTAGCCAGCGCTCAGCAACGCACATGGCACATGCCGCATCGAAGCCGTGGAGCCACGCTCTTTGCTTTTATCAACTTAGTTTCCCAAAATGGACAATCGGCACCTCACAAAAGAAAATAGGCTTGAGGCAAGATCGAGTGCGAAATTACATAGTACAGTATATATATAATAGATGCGAGCTGCACTCCACTTAGTCGTTTTGACATATCCATACCAGGAATTCTGTTTTTAGCTCAGCAGTCCCTCTGCTGTACATGACCTGGACTGTGGTGGATAGCTGGATGGATTTGGCGAGACCCGAATCGCCGGGACTGGAGTCGTGTGCGACGTCGCCATGCTCATCTAGAAATGGGTCCCCGTCCATAGTGGCGACGTCTAATCATGATTCAGTACCCCCCGATCTAATACTTGATTCTCAAAGCATATTTGATAGTGGTAGTCGCAATAATGGTCTTGTACAAAATAATAGGTCTTACCATAGTGCTCAGATTCAACGATACCCTGGACAGGATACCTACCTGGACACTCTCCATGGCCCTCAGTTGGCTCAACTACCTGAACGTGAATCGTTCGGTGAAGTCACTCTGACTATGTTTGGTGAAGAGCACACATTTCTGAGACAGATCGACAGTGAGCAGGCAGCCGATAATGCAAATCTGCTTGGGATTGGCCGTCGGCGGCTGACTCTCACTCATGCTGCTGTCGATGATAGGCCTGCCTCAGACAAAACTATCGGCGGTCACCACCAACAAACCGCCACATTGGCTGTTCGCAGCCACAAAGATAATGCATCTGATAAAACGAATCGTCCACAACGAATACGCCATCGCCGACGACGGGCGCCTCCCCAGCCTGCAGAAGGGCCTTTTAATTTATTTCCCGCCATAAGCATGACGCAATTTCAAGAAAACGCATTCCCACTGGTTCCTGATTATTCGCAGGATGACTAGATAACGAGCTTATGATTTGATGACTTTATGAATATATTCCATGATTACATTGTATTTTACTTCTCTGTAGGTATATTAATATTTTCTTTACATATATCTTGTACGAATACTATCTATTTCAAGTTAACTGTATTGATTGCTTCATCAACTGGCAAATAATAAAGTTTATGTTTCAATTAAGCACCAATAGTACAAGAGTATTTATTTTTCTTTGTGTTGATTCCTTTGCCAGACTGAGACACACTAGTCTTATCCCCTCTTCTGAGTCACCCCGCGCCGTTAACGCCCTACGCTAACTGGTCTTGGCACTGGAGCATGCTTAGTGCAGACTTTATTTCGCAAGCAACCTACCATATCGGGATCGGCACTTTGCCGATTCCTAACCTCTATCGCGGCCAAACTCGAGCGATAAGAACCCGCTAGCGGAGTTTCAACGCTTTTCAGACGCTGACTATCATTGAATAATTGAGAAACTTCTTGAAAAAGGATGGCAAGGAATAATAATCACGGTATATTGATTTAAGGTAGCCTGACCAGAAATATTAGAAATTCGCAGTTCTTTCAACACAGGTCAGGTTCGGCACGTTGCTGCTACCCGTATACATTGTACATTGTATATATGTAGACTAAGATCAAGGCAGTGAGTTCACTGTCCAGAGATACTGCGTTGAAAGCAAAGTTTCACCAGATTTGTCGGGTTATTAATACCAGGCAGTACAGGGTCAAAACAATGTCACATCTTCTATTATTCAATTAGTGATTTTGACTATTTACATTTCTATGATGATTTGGTTCTCAACTGGAGACCATGCCAGTTCTTGATATCTTCACTTAGAATTTCGTTCACAAGTCTATGTTGCTTGATCATAGTGAGACCCTTGAACTTATCAGACACAATGTTTATTGCAAACATCGATCCACATCCTCCTGAAACATCCCTTACGTCCAACTCATTAGGCTGTAAACGCTCGGTAAGCTTGGAAAATATTTCCCGCTCATAATCTCCGAGATCGCTAGGAGGGCTTGTGGAATAGAACCGACCAGCATGGGCTTTCAACCGGCCAATAGACCCTGCTCCAACACTGCGTTTAGCTGCTGACAATAGCATGAACGAAGTTAAATTTTGAGCGGCTGGAGAATTTACCCCAGACATGTATTTTGTGCCTAACTAAAATAATGTCTGCAACGCCGAAGTTTCATATGAATAAAAAATAAAATAAAATCGAGGAATATATAGACAATTTTGACACGCAAAAATTTGGTTTCTAAGTCTAATGATTACTTTATTAATGGAATATAATAGCTCTATCAGATTTTGCTTCCAATTGCAAATGGATAATCGGTATATCCGACTTGAGATAGAGGCCCATAAAAGGTCGATCTATCATATTTGTTCAACTCAGTGTTCTTTTCAAGACGGCTGACCAAATCAGGAGTAGAGATGAAGAATCGGCCGAATCCAATGATAGATCTAGGATCGGCATTCGCAAACTCATGGGCAGTGTCTCCAACGGCCATACCACCAGCTCGGATCATAATTCCACTCCAGATATCTCGAATGAACTGATTGCTTCCTTCAAAGGTTTTAAGATCAGTAGCACCTGCTACTCGAGGTTCAACCACATGAACATAAGCGACTTCCTTGCCGGCCTTTTTTCGTTTCTCCAACTCTGCAACAATATAAGAAAATTGGGGAATGGGGCTTACTCCGGGATCCATATCTCCATAAGTTCCCCAAGGTGCTAATCTCAATGCAACCTTGTCAGCCCCAATTGCTTCAATAAGAGCATCTATAATCTCGAGGGTAAATCGAGATCGGTTTTCAATGGATCCACCGTACTCGTCGGTTCGATTATTAGAATTTTCGTGATGAAATTGGTCAGGCAAGTATCCATTAGCACTGTGAAGCTCGACACCGTCTGCTCCAGCAGCGATGGAGTTCTTGGCGGCTTCAACATACCATTGCACATAGGTTTTGATTTCTTCCTTGGTAAGGGGCTTTGGAGCAATGGATCCCTCGGCGGAGTTAGCGACGTTGCCTGCAGATACATAGGGATAATTTCCTTCAGCTTTAAGAACAGCAGGGAATGCAGCCTTTCCAAGGGCCCAGATTTGAACAAAAGCAAAAGATTTCTTAGCATGGACTCTAGCAAATATTTTTTTCCAAGCATCTGTCTGTTCTTGAGACCAGATTCCTGGAACATTGGGCATGCCTCCTGCCTCTGGGCTAATGAACACTCCTTCGGTGATAAGCAAAGTACCAGGAGCACTAGCTCTCTGCTCGTAGTATTCGCCGACGAGGTCAGTGGGAATGTGATTGGGGGATCTGAATCGAGTCAGCGGGGCCATGACGACCCGGTGCTTAAGATCGATTGATCCAACTTTAATAGGCTTGAAAAGATTTGAAGTCATGGTTACGTCCACGAAGCAACGGCCGGCGGATGATACTTATATCCGGGAAAACAGCCTTGCCCAGTTTACCGCGGAGTAAAACCCACAGCGCATGCATGTACTGACGGTGATATGTTAATTTTTTTTCCTTCTTTCTTTTTGATTTATGTCTGACATTGTAAATAATCTTGGTCAAAACATCATTTATAAGAGAAACCTATTAGCGAGGACTATATGGTTATGAAGAAATGAAAAAATTAAACTGCTTCCCCGGCAGTTTAATCAAAATATCACTGATCGATATTCTATAGGACACGGAAAGACGTAATAGTGATCGGCAGAAAACCATGCATCAAATGTCGGCCAAACTCAGTGCCATTTTACGTAATGTCCGCACCACAGAATACAAACTTCTACTGCAAGGGTGGGAATAATACAAACTGATAAGTGATGGCAGCTTGGGTGAGTAATGGCAAAGATCATAATTTGGCAACTAATGAGGTCAAAATTTATAAATTTAGCTCATTTCTTACCTGTTGTATTCTGACTGAGCAAAATTAGTGCCAGCTCATTACCCATGGAAACTGTGTAAGCGCTTTGTTGACTGCATAAAGGATTTTACCAACTGCAAGGACAATACAGGACTTCGGTTAACAATTAGAGATTAGTGCATTAACAATACATGCACTAGGTCGGGCGTAACAATAAGAACAAGGTAGTACGGCAGACATACTATTGTATAATAATATCAGAACTCCATTGAAATATCGGAAAGCCTAATATGGAAGTACGGAAATGCCGAAATACATGAACGATCCGTAATTTTAGTAGTAAACAGACAGTGTATTATACAACGTGAGTTCCAATACATTGCACAGTGGATTTTCCGGTCGATTCCACAATGGATTTCTATCAATTTAGTGGCCGACAGTGGACTTCAGCTGATTTCACGATACTACAGTAATCAAACTACAATTGTTAATAGAAAAAAGATATCATAATCAATGTTAGACCATAGATTAGTATGTGGAGTACAGGCCATGATTTGTACATGATTTTTGGCACATGTCAATAAACACCGTCTTCATCGTCGCTTACTCGTCTTTAAGCAAAGCATCTCGCTTCTCAGAAACACGCTGCTGTCGTCGCTCTCGAGCAGCCCTGTTTCGGAGTCGTCGAGACTCAGCCTCGTCCTTAAGAGCTCGCTCTCGGGCAGCCTGGGCCTTGGCCTTGATGACATGCTCGATAACCTGTCGCTTGTGCTTGAAGGTGTTACCCTTAGCCAGCTTGTAAAGCTCGTGGTAAAGGTGCTTGTCAATCTTGTTCTGCTCTCGGTACTTGACGAGCAATCTTCGCAAAACTCGCAATCGTCGCATCCAAAGGACCTGGGTAGGCATACGGGCGTCAGCTGTACCCTTTCGCTTACCGTAACCGGTGTGTCGTCCAGCTCGCTTGGCCTCATGGAGAGCTCGAGTTCGAGATCGAGAGTGGCCAGTAGCAGGCTTGTGGATAATCAGACCGTTAGAGATGAGCTTACGCACAGACTGTCGAGAGTTGGCATTTCCAATCTCAGTGATCTCATTGGGGTCCAACCAGATCTTTCTCTTTCCAACGCCCAAGACGCTGGAGGCAAGTCTTTTCTGTAATTTCAAGTTAGCCATTACGATGTCGTTGAACAGAAGGTTGTTAAGGAGTCCGTCTATGTACAACAAGCAAAAAACGAGTGGTGCGTCCCACTCCACAGCGTAATTTCCAGTATGCAGTCACACCTTTTCACAGAATAGGAAATTTATGCAAGTCAGACAGGACATGAGTCAGGTATGCTTGTAAAAACAATTCACATGCGGGTAACGGACTCTCACCTGGCAACAAAAAACAAATTATACGAAAGATAGAAAATTTCAAGTTTAGCCCCACGAAGCTGCATGCGACTGTACCCACAAAAAAAAATATATATCGTAAAACTTCTATCTTACTAGCACACATTTTTATATTTATATTGAAATATGGCTAAATCTCTTCGAGCTAAAACAAAAGTGCGAGCACGAGGAATCAAGAGGGATACTGTATTTGGTGCTGCAGTTGATGAGCGAACTAAGCGACTGTCCGAAAAGCTCACCGGAGTCAAACCTAAGCAGCAGGAAAATGAGATGCAAGTAGAAGAGCCAACATCAGAAGCTTCCGAGCAATCTGAGAAAAAGATTTCCACCAGTGGATGGAAGGGAAGCCGCAATGATGCTTACAAGAAGAAGAAGGCTATAAAAGCATCTTCCAAACGAAAGGGAATCATGTCATTTGGCTCAAAGTCTTCGAAGTCAAAGTCAAAGTCAAAGAAATGATGATGATGATGATGATTATGATGAAGATGAAATATTTAAGTTATTACAAGCATCTGTCTATACTATTATTATACAATACTTGGGGATTGTGCGTCATAAAGAAGAATTGAAAAAAACAAACAAACCAAAAGACTCAAAGTGACCATTTCGTAACATCGTTCCATCAGATGAGATCTAAGCCAACTGGAAAATCAGTAGAGCTCCAGCGAATAAACTCACGGCAACCGAAATGCTCGCCATCGATCCATCTGCTATAAATTGCTGGCCAGAGTTCACAGCTGTTGCTGCTGCAACTGTTGCAGATCCCAAAGGTTCATCAGCAGTTAAAGTAGCAGCAGGGATAGGAGGCGATATCGCAAATACCGTAGATAGGAAAGGGAATAACTGTTCTCCATCTGACCCAGTAGTTCCGCTAATTGCCATGAGCGGGAAATTATCTCCTCGATCTATGAAGCCAGACGATGGCGATTGAATAGTGGCTGTTACCTGTGTTGTCGGTGACAGGAATGTAGCCTGTGGAAGGTTAGTTAGGTTGCCAGAAATAACCGTATAGGCAGCCCCTGCAGCAGTTGGTACGCCAAGACTGACAGTAATTTGAGCTGGCTTTTGTTGCAACCCTGTGATATGTTTTCCGTTTTCACTTAAGATAACAGTAAGTACACTTGCTGTACCTCCCCCATTGCCCGTTGTTGCAGACCCAGATGATACGGCATTTGAGACTAAGGGACCGGCAACGGGCAGTCCAGTAGCGACAACCTCAGATACATGACTAGTGGGAGTCAGACCAGAATTGGTGGTGATCCCAGTGCTACCACCCTCCGTCGCAGTTAGTGCATCAGTCGACCCCACTGAAGTTCTCGACGAAACAGAAGACGAACTTGAAGACAAAGTCGAAGACACTCCACTGACGGTACCATTATTGGCAATAGTAGGCTGTGGATTCATTATCGGTTGGGCAACACCTACTTGAAATGCCTCTAGGTCAACCACTAAATACATAGATGCCAACACTGCAGAACCTAAAGATGAATATCCTGAACTCGACGATGACCCAAATGCTAGTGCACATATAGCATCATCATTGAATGTAACTGCCAAACCCGTACTTTCATCATACAATGGAAGAAGCACATCTTTAATAGGCACATTGACAGTAGCATTGTAAAATTCAAAATTAATGTACCCATCGATGGCCTGGTATGAACAACTCTGAATCCATATCCCCAATTCGGATATATATGCAGCATTTAATTGAGTTGCAATGTTGACTACTATATCATATGGCAAATATGATAAAGCATTTGCAGAGTCCAGAATAACCGGAATGTTGATAGCAGTGGTCGTGACATTAGCCGAGAGGTCTTGGCTCGACACATAAGCCCCAGTAAGGGGTAATGCTGTGTAATGATATGCAAAAGAGTCTACAACATCAGAAGCAACTGGTACCATTGGTATGACCCAAAGAGTACCAGTGAATTTTGAAGTGTCAATAGCTCCAAACAATAATGTCCCTTTTGTCGCGCTTTGCGGGAGGGAAAGAGAATACACTGGCGACTCTATTAAGTCAGCACTCATCAACGCAGTTAGAAAATGAGACACTGGTGACAGTTCACTTGAATCAAATCCCAGACCCAAAAGGCCGGGTGTTACCAAGTTTGTTTGGTCAGCAACAGCTATGAAGCACCGGCTGATGTTGGCATTTCCTAACAAAACATTGTCAATCCCATATATGCCCGAGAAATAGCCACTCCCAAGATGTGATATATTAAATGTGTAGTTCCCCGGATATAACTCATAGGATGGACCAGGACTATACGTCTCACCAGGAGCACAGTTGGTAAGAGGATAATTCACGTCACCACATGACGGGATTGTGCTGTTTAGAACCACTAAATCACCACCAGATGTATCGACAAGCAGTGAGATGTTTCTACCGCCAATAGTGATATTGGCATAAAGCTGACTGCCATACACAAAACTGACTTGAGGCACATCCCGCTTTGAAAGGCCGTGCCAAGGTACCACGCGGAAAGGGCCAAATATGCTCTTGGTAGTTTCCGAGTCCCGACCCCTCCCTACCACCACAAAATCTTCCCAGTTATTATTTTGAAGCTCAGAACTACTTTTGATAAACCCGTCTTCCCCCTCGAGCTTAACACATCCTTCTAGATCCCTAGTGCGCAGAGCAGTAAGCTCGTGGCTTATATGAACCCGGTAGTCGAGATCCAATGCCAGCTGAGCTGTGATCGCCGTCACCAGCAGACCCCAAATTAAGCGCATGTCAAGATGGTGCGGCATGGCATGTCAAACCTCTATTTAACATTAGCATCAAACGCACCTCTCAATCTGATAATTATAGCTCGAAACCAAATATATCTAAAAGGAAAGCAACGAAATAGGCAGATAAGTTCACCAATATTACAGGAGACTTTAAATAGATATAAGTAGGATAACTTGAAGGGTTTAAAGATTGACCGACTGGCTGCTCGTTGCTGCAACAAGTCATACAGGTCAATGACCTATGGTCGCGCAAAGTTACGCACTCGAGCAATGAATGTAGAGTTGCAGACACAAACTGACGCTGAAAATGAATCAGATGTTCAGGATGATCTTTTAACAGACGAGGAGAAGACGTACGAAAGGATCCCTTCTATGGTCCACACTACAGTAGTATCAATATTACTGGTTCTAGCATGGTATGTGTTTTCAGTGTCTATATCCATGTACAACAAATGGATGTTTTCTCCAGACCATCTGGACTTTGCTTTCCCAATTTTCACCACTAGTGGCCACCAACTAGTTCAGACTTGTTTGGCATGGGCTGTATTATGGGCAGCACCACACCTAAAGCCGAAGACATCATACAAATCATACCGAGAGTATCTTAGAAGGGTTGGACCATGCGCTGTAGCAAGCACTGGAGATATTGGCATGGGAAATTTGTCTATGCGAATTGTATCATTGAGTTTCTATACTATGGTAAAATCATCAGCACTGGGCTTTGTTCTACTGTTTGGAGTATTGTTCAAACTTGAAAGGCCTACGTCTCGATTAATAACTATTATTGGTATAATGACATTGGGAGTTTTCATGATGGTGGCTGGCGAGACTCAATTCCAATTCGCAGGGCTTTTACTTGTGCTTGGAGCTGCTGCGTGCTCAGGTCTGAGATGGTCATTGACACAAATTCTTATGGCCCCGTCGGCCCATGGCGATGCCCAAAAGTCCCACAATCCTCTATATACAATTTCTGCGTTATCTCCCCTCATGGGAACGTTACTGCTTGCAGTTTCGCTGATCCTCGAGGGACCCCGCGCAATAGCGGCATCGCATCTGTGGTATGAAAAGGGTGTTGTGGGGGGAATATTGCTTCTGGTGTTGCCAGGGTGCCTTGCATTCTGCATGACACTGAGTGAGTTCATGCTTCTAGACCGGACTTCAGTGCTCACATTGGCAATTGCAGGCATTTGTAAAGAGGTGGTGACAATTTCTGCTTCATGTTTATATTTTGGCGATACTTTAACGGTGCTTAACTCGCTTGGTCTCGTGGTCACTACTGCTTGTATAGCTGCATACAATTACTATCGATACATAGAGGTGAAGCGATAAACGGGCAAGAAAACAGATACTGGGCCACTTGGCTCACTTGTTGGTGCGGTGCATGTGCGTTCATGCATGCATTAGCAAGTGGCTGCTCTAAGCGTGCAAACGTTGGTACGGTGGTGCCGTAGTTGCGGCAACTCGGTCTTGCCGCAGACTCCCGATACTAACGGTTCCGGCCTATGGTGAGCAGCTGTAAATTTTATTGAATTTGTTTGCTTGGTAATTTGATACTCTAATGTTGCAAAAATAAAAAACGGCTAGATTTTGTTTCTGGAATTAATCGGGTTTCATGTTGTAGCTATCAGTTCGTTAATCATTAGTCTAGAAGACTCCTAGCGTTACATTTATCTCTGCGCTGATCTCTGACCCTGCCTGATAGCGTCCGCCTGCTTCCCGATACGTCATACATTACTAGCTAGAAGCTTATTACTTATCTATACAAAATCGGCCCAATAGGCTGGTAGATAAACCCTATATCCCATGCGACCAGTTGGGCAGCTTGGACAATTTAGATATAATAATGCACTGGACTAATAATTTTGCTTAGCTGGCAAACAATGATTATCCTAATATATTTTAACTTCTGATGTGAGGTCAATCCTCGGCGGTTAATGCATCCCCACTTCCATCTTCTATTTTAACGCAACATCGTCTCGTTCGTTTCCCCTTTTGGGTTGAACCTTGCCCATGGGCTAGGGTCGGCTTGTGCTTATCTGTGCGGTGGGTCAATAAAAACGGGGGACGCCCCGCTGCAAAAAACTAGTCGACCTTCGTGACCCTTCGTGACTGTTGCGTGACCTCACGCTTTGGTACTTTAAAGTGATTTTTTTCTTACAACAAACCATCTCTTCCTGCTTGAGTTCGCCGTGTATACCATCTCTAGCATTTTGGGGTCATTTTTTCTATACTCCGCCGATAGAACTAACTGCTATAGCCCCCCTCAACTTGTCACATACTGCAACATTTTTTCTTGTTTGGCTGGGTGATATTTTGATCTCAACTACTGCAGCCGAAGAAACAAAACTTTTAAGCAAGGTCAAAACTGTTTTTCTGCGATATTTAAAGGGAAAGCTACCATGTCATTTTTCGACTCTGTGGCCTCTATGGTCCGGTCGTTATCTACAGCGGCTATCGACTCCTTAAACCGATTTTTTACAGTATTATCAGAATCCGGACTCCTTATTACAAAGCCTTTGGGCCTTCTCACGGCAAAGCAGAACACTCGCTTACAACCTAAGGCTATTGGGGACAAGAAAGCTGCAAAGGATGAAGAGGAGATTTCATTATTCCCGTCAGGTCATGTTGAGTCACTCAACTCTTCAGAAGCCCGGCCCGGATTCCCAGTTCCCTGCTCCACAGATGCTTCCAACCTGGAGATGCTCCAGTTGAGAAACCGTGGTGGCGCTATTGTTGGCTTCGATTTTATTCCTGACCAAGTTCAGGTGACACAACAGTTTTGGGATAATACCCCCTTTCAGGTGGTTGGTAATGAAGGGCAACATAGAGCTCCTGCAACCCGTCTACCGGTAAGACGTAGCCGGGGTGGATCTAGTTCAGCAAATGCTCCTTATTCTGTTGACCGCCGTCGCCATGGAACCGATACTGCTCACAACGGCAGCCGTTCTAGCCAGGACGCTGTTTCCAATGGCGACCTATTTGACTTCGATGCTATGCTGATGGCAGGTGCAAGCTCGTCGTCCATCGAAAGCGAATATTCTCCCCCTGAACTCGAGAGATTTCACAGCCCCGTCATGGAGTTTTATTCCAATTCTCCCGATGAAACATCTATGATGTCTTTCAACAACGGCAATGTTGTTGATACCTCAACTAACACCATTTCCGTCCTTCCAAGTGTCCAGGATATCCATAACCCTTCACCCAGTCCTGATATGTTTACGATGGCTGCTCTGAATGACTCAACCACTGTATTACGAACCAGCCCTATTTCTTTGTTCCCCGAAGCTCCTAATGTTATGATCAATGGTGTTTACCCCTTGGTCCACTCTAGAGCGAACAGTGAAAGTGGGTCACCCGCAGAGCATATTGCTCCTCATACTTTTGACGATAAGTTTGTAGCGGAGGATGATTTCACATGGGCTGGTGTAACGGCACCTCAAATTTCGTCTCAAGTTCAGTCTCACCATTCCACTCCTTTGGACGGTCTGCAATGGGATTTGGCTGGCTCTTCGCATGAATTCAGTCATCAGCTTCAATCCATGGTACCTACATACGGCCAAGACTATAGCTCAGGGAGCTTTGTATCTCCTCAATCATCCGTTATGTCATCTTTTGACATTTCTGCACTCTCCGACGATTCTAGCTCTTCCCATCGAGCTGATAGTTCGACATCTTCTCCAGATGATGCTCCATCTGCTAATCCATTTCACTGCAGTCACTGCGATGCTTCTTTCAGAATTAAGGGTTATTTGACCAGGCATATGAAGAAACATGCTGAACAAAAAGCATATACCTGCCCCTTCTATTCTTCGGAGCATGGCACTACTCCATGTCATCCTACTGGTGGGTTCTCTCGAAGAGATACCTACAAGACTCACCTGAAGGCACGTCATTTCAACTATCCTCCAGGAACCAGGTCTGATAACCGATCTAAAGTTTCTGGTGAATGTTCGGCTTGTGGTGAGACTTTTGGCAGTAATGAGAAATGGGTTGAAGAACACATCCAGAAGAACGAGTGCAAGAAACTCCAGAAAAAGAATTAACTTGTGATGATTTACGAATGCATGAATAATGGTGTAATATATGGAATTTATTTTAGTTTTTGATATTTTTTAGTGTATTCTGCGTAGCTTCTGGTAATTACTGAGTGGTTTCGAAGCTTTTGAGACTGTTTCATGGTCAGGGTTTATATTCAGGTCAAGGGTTTAACACGGTAATATAAAGGCAGAAACTTTTCTTTTCATCTTTACCTACTGCCTAAGAGTTGCTGTCGAAGCTTACTTAAGACGCTTGTCGTCTCTTGCTTTGGGGAAAGTCTCCGGTCATAATGCGGAAACGCCTTGGTTTAAATAAACCAGGATCCGACAATGAAGTGGTTTCTGGAGATAGGGCCTGATCTTGTTTTGTTCCATGTGTCTCTACAGAGGCCTGGCATTACCTGGTGAGGATTCCGTTTTAACTCTTCAGTAATTGTGAATTGTTGGATGGCATTTTCGACGCTGAGGGCACTAGTCTTCAAACCACAGTTATGCAACTGTCCTTTTTGGACAACCCAATGGAGCTTATTCTAGACAGTAGGTAATTTATTTTCAGGTCTGTGCCTTTGAGGGCAATAGCATGGTCGAACGTGCCAGGTCTTTTTTTCGTAGTTCATATGATGAAATAATCATGCAACATAGAGTCAAGCTCCAAGAATTTATAAAATTCTAAGACGAGAATTGCTTCATTTCTGATGATATTTTTTGCTATATAGATCTCTTTTTGACTGACCAGTATATATATATAAAATTAAGACTACTATATATATAGATCTAATCTTGTACACATTAGGCACTTATCTTTTTATTCGCTATCATGAATCATCTGCCTCGTAACATCGTTAACTAATCTTTCTTGAAATGCTCCTCTATCAATACTGGGCTCTCACTTCCATACACAAGCTCACCGCCATAGAGCAAGATTGTGCAAAATATATTGGCCCACCCCCAGAACTGCCATGCTTGTTTTGTACCACTTCCAAACAGATTCCAGAATATTGCGTGCCAGTTTGTCCATGGGTCCGTTATATTTTCTTGTAACTGTGCTGGTATGGGTGAACTACTTGGCCCACTCACACTAGTTCCAAATATTATAGAGTGTTGTAACAGCAGATGTGTGTAAACTGCAATAATAATGCATGGTGCGTAAGAATATATCAGAAATAACACAGGCTGAGACTTTGATCTTCTTGACGTGCCTGGTCGCGGCTTTCTTGGAGAGCTTTGAAGAGCAGGAATGATTCTAGTTGCTGCGTAAAACACAAGCAACCTATACGCAAGGCATATAGCCACTGATGGAGTGACAGTAGCCATAGCACCCTTGACAAATTCGATAACCGTTAATAACCCTTGAGGAGTCAATCCCGCAACAGTAGTAGCCATGTTGGTGTATCCACTAACAATTATCGGAGGAAATGTTGGTATATTTGATAAATGTGTCCCACTAGTCGAAGAAATCTTATGGAGACTACCCAATTTCAGAATTGCAGACACTATGCCTGAGGAGGCGTTATCCACAACTCCCGAGCCTTCGGTATTCCCCTCAGTCACAGAAGAAGGCCCCAAAAATGGGAACAGTAAGGCCGGCGACAGAGAAGATTGAAAGTCCGTGAAGGTCAGATAGAGTTCATATACAACATATGAACTAAGCATCGCTGATTCTATTGCAGTTCCTCGACCAGAGACAATTCCATACAGTCCCAAGCTAGTCGACATGGTAAGCACAATTCCAATAAGGGTCGCGGTTCCCAGCTCAATAGTAACTGGGAATGTGTAAATCCTGTACAAAAAGTATAGACTAGTAGCCATGATACTCCCAGCAGCTGCTATTTGTACAAACATCCAAATATCAGACTTCTTTATAAGCCATCGGGTGATTTGTCCTGATGCCTGGATCACCAGAAGAGTACAAAACCCTTCTGCAATCGTAAACAGAGGAGTGGCATGTCGCACAAAGAAATCCCAAGGCTCTACAACCTTGATCCATATATCAGGAGGATTCTCCGACAATACACTCAAGTGTAAAATCAGCAGCGCTGGGATGCTCAAGTGCTGCAGATAGTACATGCCATGACCGACCACCTGGAATCTAGTATTTCTAGACATGGCACGTATACTCGACATTATCAGTGATATCACCACCAATGTGAAAGTGAATGCAACTCCACAAGTCTCTCCTCCGACATCAAATGCCAGTGGAATGGTTACAATTACCAATGAAAAGTACAAGGCCGAAAGCATACCGAGCACAAGATTCTGCGCTCTGGCACTCATGATGCTCCAAACGTGCTTTCCCTCGATAAGAACAGGATCAAGTCGCGTCTGATAAAAGCTAACCACTACAAAAGTGCCAAAAACACTATGGCCTTTGAATCGCTGATAAGCTTCAACTTTTGGCACCAGCCAACACTCTTAAAATTTCTTACAGACGAACCGAACCACCCCTTTAAAAATTCTCAGTATCGAATCAGTTTAGCTTTAGCTTGCCTAGTCTCTTTGTACTATTTCTGATGAATCTCGTCCGCCAGTTCACCAAAGACCTAGTCTCACCAATTACCAATTTTGATCAATAATTTGCAACCTCCGATAGTTTTTTTGGGTTTGGTAAAAGTAGAAGCTAAGATGCTACTAGTGGTAATTGTGGGGCTAGAAAAGGGGTCCGATACTAAGGCTTTTTGGGAGTTACCAAGTTGGTAGTGAGACCTATCAAAAACAAGTAAAGCAAAGAAAAAACAAAAAAACAACATGAAAGAATGAGGTAACCTACTTGTCCATATATTGATATTATATATATACTAATTATTTATGTCTCAATGACCTCGTTACTGTACAAGGAAGGACTCGGTGAGGTCTGCCATGCACTTTGCGAAACATAGTTAGAATCCCAATTTCGGATTATGGAATGCCACTAGATTTGAATATTCAGCAAGTTTATGATTGCAGTGTACAAAATTTCACAGCATAGGCTATTTGATTATTTCCTGATTCTTCAGACTGTAACGAGTATTTATTGGCTTGAAGATTCACCCCTGTCACCCTAAAAGGCAAGTACGGCTGAAAAATATATTTATTTCCGAACCGCTGAAAAATATCTGAAAGTCTTGATGCCTGGGGTGAAAAGAGCGTTCAATAAAAGGAACACCGGAAGGAAGTCCCTTCGTGGGAACCAGGAGGTCGAGGATTCTATAGAAACCGAGATACAGGTTGATGGATCTAATCAAATCGACTCAGATCTCAGTGAACAGGAGGAACCAAATGCTTATGATGCTCTGCTAACTTTGTTGAAACCAAACAAAAAGGCCAAGGCGACCAAGGTGAGAGCATTGGAGGATTCTAGAGGAAAATCAGATCAAGATCAAGATCAAGATCAGGATGTTGAGGGGTTTGAAAGCGATCAGACTGACCATGATGACGAGGATGATGAAGTAGATGAAATTGACGTTGATAATGAAATCGTGGTTGGCGATGATGTTTCTGAGGGAGATAGAAAAGACCCATTTGAATTTCATTTTGCAAACCCAGACAGTGAATTACTGAATAAGGCTTCTGTTGCAGCATGGAAAAATGTCAAACTTGAGGGAAATACTACCAACTTCGGCGTTAAATCAACTCTGTCTGTCCCTGATTTACCAAAATCTGACGATGCACTTGTGAATGAAACTTCTCTAACCATTAAATCTAAAAAGGGTCTTAAATTGAAATATAGACTGGAAGCGCCATTTCAAAAAGCCAACCCTGTGCTGACCCAGCTTCAGTTGGACTTTGCTGGCCCATTATTTGGGTATAAAGATATTTTGTTTCCACAGAGGACCTGGGAAAATTGCGTTGAATTACAAAACATGTATGTTTTGCATGCTATCAACCACATTTACAAGACTCGGGATCGTGTCTTGAAGAATAATTCAAAGCTGGCCGGAGCTGGCGATAACGCTGAGGTGGAATATAGAGACCAAGGGTTCACGAGGCCGAAAGTGCTAGTATTGTTGCCCACAAGGAATTCGGCATTTCAGATGGTATCCAAGATTGCTGAAATATCAGGACTGGCCCAGTCTGAGAATCGAAAGCGATTCAAGGACGCCTTCTTTGACGATGCAAAGCCTCCTGAGAATAAGCCGAAGGACTTCCAGGAAACCTTCGCTGGAAATACAAACGATCTGTTCTGCTTGGGAATTAAATTCACAAGACAAGCACTCAAATTATACACATCTTTTTACTCATCTGATCTGATTATTGCAAGTCCTCTAGGCCTTCGGCTTATTGTAGGTAACAAGGGTGACAGAAAACGAGACTTTGATTTTCTGAGTTCAATTGAAGTTGTTATCTTGGACCAGGCTGATGCAATGTATATGCAGACATGGGAGAACGTTTCTCATATTTTCAAACATATGAATATGATACCAAAGGAGTCCCATGATTGCGATTTCAGCCGAGTAAGGACCTGGTACCTTGATGAGAAGGCAAAGTATTTGCGTCAGACTATTATTATCTCCGACTATGCCACACCCGATATGAATAGCAGCTTTTCAAAACAATGCTTGAATATAAGTGGAAAACTGAAAATTAAGCCCATGTACAAAGGAATGATTGCATCTATTGGCATGAATATCAGACAAACCTTCAATCGCATTGATGTCCCACAGCATACCAGAGATCCAGAAGTGAGATTCCAGCATTTCACCTCTGTTGTATTACCAAAGCTTTTGCGAGGAGTTTCTCAAAAGGGAACTTTGATATTTGTACCCAATTATATGGACTTTGTACGATTGAGGAATTATATGGACGACAACAACCTTTCGTGCAATTGCATTTCTGAATACTCAACCACGTCAATTGTGTCAAGATCTAGAGCATATTTTGCTGCTGAACGCACAAGTATGTTGATGTATACAGAACGTCTTCACCATTTTAGACGTTATGATCTTAAGGGTGTCAATCATGTCATCATGTACGGATTGCCTGAGAATCCTCTGTTTTATCGAGAGATCGTACGATATCTTATCCGATCATCTGTGGAATCTGGAATTGATATAGAATTGCTCAAGGTGCGTTCAATCTTTTCTAAATGGGACAGTGGCAAGCTTGAACGAATTGTAGGAACAGATCGATTGGGACCACTAATCCAAGGGTCCAGCGATACTTTTGAATTCTACTGAGTGAAACTAATAAATATTTATCTACTGAATAACAGAGAAACAACCATTGCCATACAACAAAGAGACACGTAAGGACTTAGACGTTCCCCTATCCGAGCAGCTTTCCAGATAACTCCAAACACACTAATGTTAACCACGAGTTCAGTTACGTGTAAATCTTCTTACCCAGTCTTTTGACGATCCACCAGCGCAGGAACCAATGCTCGGGCATATGTGGCTGTACATATAAGTAACAGAATCACCAAAAGAAGTGACTGAAACTTAAAAATAGCACTCTTCGTTAGATTGTTTCTATGAGTTCTACTTTACGGACCATTTTCGGGTGATATTGGTGCTGTGCTGTGATAAGACGTTGAGATTGAAAAAAGGGCCCGAGCGGCTCTTCCCCCTGAGAAAATGAGCATAGAGTGGAGACAAACCTTTAAAAGTCAACAAAGTTCATTTTTTATAATATATATATATGACTTATAAAAGTAAATTTCATCTATGCAGCACGTAACTGTCTCATTAATCTATATACATCGTGATGGGTTTTCCCCATCAATTGTCGTAAAGATGCAAATCGAATAGCACCATTAGGTACAACTCTCTCGTAACACCATAATGCGTGTTTTGCCATACCTTTGGTACAAAAGTGAAGGTTATTCCTCGACTTCAAGCCTTGAAGCTCATACTCACATACAAGTTCAGTGACATAATCTAACCGAGTCAAACTCCATTCATCAGGCATACTGTTGTGATGTTTGACAAAGCCAGCATACAAAGTCATAAAGCAGCCAACATCTGGTAAACAGCCCTGGTCCGTCATGATTCGTACGACTTCCATGGCCTTCACAAAGTCCCCTGATACCATGCAATAATACTTGAGAAAATTCAAGTATGTGTAATAGTCGGCTACGAGTGGGAGCTCGTACCGATATGAAGATAAATCAACCCCTTGCTTCCTCAAAACGTGAAGGAGATAGTCAATTATATGCAATTTTTTTCGAAGCCCTGATCGAAGACCAAATTCATGTTTGGAAGGGTATTTTTCGACTGAAAGTTTCCACCCCGATCCAATGATCTTTTTAAACATATCTTCAGCCTCGTTTACAAACCCGCTGCTCAGAAATGCCTTCATCACTAAGTTCAGCATGCTCATGTCCATGACATAGCCACTCTCAGAGATAGCACGATATTGTTCCTTGACATCCCTTCCCAGGCTTGATTTGCTACTGTACAATAAATAAACAAGCATCGTCGACCGATCTGGTCTAAAATCTCCCGTTCTATCCCGGAGATTTGATAAAACCTTACCAATCTCTCCCCTGTGATAGTTATTCATAAGTGCCACCGCTAGTAAGATGTTAACAACAGCTGTATCTTCCACAGGTTCATTTTCAACAGTCTTCAGTTTAGAGATTTGCTCTTCTAGGATGGGAAGACTGTATTGCTTGCCGTCATAAACCATATATTTCCCAAACCTGTAGATAGCTACTCCACTTTCTCGTAAAGATATTTTCATTCCACATTCCGCAATGTCAGTTAAGAAATTGAGATACAGCTCAGGTGATAAATGAGAAGCTTTGCTCATGAAGAGCGAAATCAGATCCTCCAAATGCTGAGGATTGACATACCTAGGTTGCGGATATGGAAGATCTCGAAACGCCTGATACACTTTCTTTGGATTCACTATTTCTCCATCAACTTTATAGAGCTGTCTCAAAAACTTGTTGTAGATCCCTGCTGGGCAAATAAATCTAGGCACCTTGGCCCTCTGCTCTTTGACTTCCAAATAGTCCTTATTCAGCTCTTTCTGAACCAGACTGACAATTCGATCTATCTGCAAGTCATTACCAACAGAATCAATCAAGTTTTCGGAGTCCAGTAAATCCGAATCCCACTCCTCTTCATCAAAAACAATGCCATTATCGTCTTGTTCGGACATTGGCCCACTATTGCCAACCCCAAAATGCTTTTCAAATGTATCCAGATGATCTGCCACAATTTTCGATACAAGCTTCTGATATTCAATGTCGAGGTCAATTTCGCAAGTTTCCATCGGACTCACAAATGTATATTGTGAAGGTTCTGGTATAATTTTGCCATATGACCCCATAGCAGGGCCCCCTGGCGATGATGATTTTGATCCTTCTGCTGATACCTGATGCTGAGACGATGCAAATCGAAGTCGCTCATAGCCAATAATGCGCAGCTGTATTGGCGGGAGGAGCCACTCCTTATATTGACGAAGAGCTGGCATAGGCCGTCTTATCGTTCGTATCATGCTTATTCTATTGTAGATTCATTTATTACCGCATTCGGGCTGGCTTAAGATAGAGATCGTTGGTGCAATTTCCAAAGAAATTTCAAGGACGCGGTGCGGTTGGATCCTTGCAGTCACGCCCCATTTTCCACGGCTCACCCAACTTCACGATTTTTCAGACCAGACTTCCATACATCAGGCTAGAGTATCTATTGCACTAGAGGGATCTATCCTTACAGATATGAAACTGCAGACTCAGGCCACCAAGGTTGCTCAGAGGGTATCGTACCTTCTTCGGGCTGGAGAGCAAACCGCTCGAAGGGGTAGTGGAGGATCAATTAGCCAACCTGCGTGGTTCAAAGTGGTGACTGCTAACCCACCAACGCACAATTTGAACAAGCGAATTCGAAATTTGGATGCATTCCAGGATAGGTCCAAACAAATCCAACATGGTTCGTTCAATAGATCAACCGGAATGTATGTTACACGGTCAAAGCAGAAGGTCAGCACATCAGCAAGGCATTTGTTCAAGATAAGGACTATTACATATTTCGAGGATAAGATCCGTCAAGCATTCTTTCAACATCATCCATGGGAGTTGGCTCGACCAAAACTACTTGTTGAAAATGATGGAAATGATAGCAAGAGATACGACTGGAGTTCAATTATACAGCCCACTAAACGACTAGACGGAGAGAGTGTTGTTCAGCGAACTCTCTACCTCCTTAACACCACCCAGTACAAATCTGCATTTGAAGCTACTGGCGACTGGAGTGCAGCTTACGATCAGTCTCGGTTGGAGTTTTATAGGCTGAGAGTTCGAGAGGAGTCTGACATGGAGGTGGCCTATGAGGAGGCCACTATGTTCGGATCCGTCTTCGGACCTTCTTATTTGGAGCATGGCCTTGAGGAAGAGCAAAAAGTTATCGATAAATGGGTTATCGAGGCTACAGAAGCTACAAAATCAAAGAAAGCAAACATGTCTGGCCCAGTATCTTTTGAAGAAGCTGATGAGCCGGCACCTGCCTCTACACAGTCTGAAAGTACTCAGAGTTGAGAATGTATATAATAGTACACATAAAATAAATATAATGGCGCTAGTAAAAGGGCGCCCAACCGCAAAACAGTAGTGCAAGATTTTTACTGTCAGATGCTTGTTGAATAAGCTGTCTAACAGAAGCTTCTATACTGAGATTATCAGACAATTTCCGATGCACCATGGCAAGCGCCCGTTCAGCTTCATGGGCTTCTTCTTGAACAGTCTGATCAAGAACACTCAAATCACCTTGGGCTTTTTTTCTTTTTAATGGCGACAACGTCCTAAAGTTAGTCAAATCAGATTATAACTTCGAAAGAAACTTACCATGAATACAAGGGATCATATCGGAGCACATTCAATATAGTGGTGATATTTTCAATCTCACTTCTCAACACTTGAAGAGAGAACTTGCAACATCTTTCGAATATCCCTTTAGTACCAGTTACTCCCATCCCATCAACAATATCCCTAGAAAGTCGAAATGGAACTGTTTCTGGAATACGAAGCAATTTGCCCTTCAGTTAGCAGGTTTCGAATAAATAAATAAAACGGGGGACGTACCTGGTCAAAAGCAATACCAAGATCGATGTGTATAGGCTCCCCAGAATGTTTGTCGAGTAGTATATTACTACAATGGCGATCTCCAAGACCAAGAGCATACCCCAGAATTGAAATCGCTGCGGTAGACCTGGAGTACATAGTCCTATGTGCCAGCCATTCGTCAGGTGAATTCCACGTCTCAAAAAAAAAGTATCTTAAAACGGGATGAAGTTGATTTGTGATATCAGTAAACGTTGATTGTCTGCTTTTGACACTCTCTTCTTGAACATCCCGCATTTTATCTCTGGCAGCACCCATAGTGAGGTCTTTAGGGTGGTATTTAGAATGCAGTGGTTTTAAAACTTCGGCAAGAGGCATAGAGTTACTTACAAACTCAAGAATACCAGCATTTGGTCCTAGCGGTACCACACTATAGGTACGAATGCGAAGATTTCGAACTCGGGTCTCTTTGTGAGCTCTGAAGAAGTCATTCACCTGATCAAAAACTTGCTCCATAATTGCATCTTGCCTGAGATCATCACTACCTCCCTTTATAAGCGCAGATACCTTGCGGCCCTCATTCAGGACAAATGTCATTACTTTGGGATGGCTCAAACCGCTAGCTATTTGTATCGTCTTTTCCACCTTGACAACCAACGGGAGCTCATCTCTGACATATTTGCAGTCTTGTCTGAGAGCTATGTGAGCTGTAGGCAAAGGTAGTCGTAGACCAGGTAGATCCTTCGCCCACCAAGGACTAGCCTTATCCAATGAAACAACTTTTGTGCTGCTGTTTTTTGGTTGCAACTGGGCAAGCCCAATAACATTTTCCGAAAATCTACTAATACCACTCAACAAGTTCCTATCAAGAACCTGCCGTTTAATAATCCGATCCCAAACTTTTTGACCAGCCAAAACCCTTGATTGACCATCGCTACCGTCCTCTGGCATGCAGAGGAGACCAATAATTTGATACAACGAATGATAGGGATGTGCTTCACAAGCTCGAGTAACCAGCGAGAACAAATTCTTTTGGAAACTGTTCTCAACTGCCACCAGTCTGGAGGTCAATTGATTTATCCAAGGAATGAATCTGATACTTGGTAATTTGTTGACATATTCTTTGACAACCGCATTCACTTCGTCATCGTAACAAGCAGACATCCAAAGCGCACAGAATCTAGACACATCACCGTTGAACTCCTCACTTGCTAAAATGCTTTCCAAATAAAAACGAATACTTTGTTGAAGCATTATCTTTTTGGTTGCCAGAAGAGATTTGTATTCACTGTTGTCCAATTCATACATTTTCTTCATTTTGTGCAGCATAGTATCAATATCCTTTTTCTCTTGAGAGGACACTGTCCCGAGACGAGCATGCTTATCTAACTTAAAGATATCTCTCTTCTTTCTCTCCAGCAGCTTCTCCGCAGTCAATATATTATCATCTAATGATGGACTGCTGTATCTTTCATCGCAAAAAGTTGCATAAATGTGGAATACTTTAGCTGCCGACCCAGATAAATCCGACGTGTTAACCTTCTTCGCCAACATTACTGCGGGTTTCAAATATTTTTCGACGATTGCATCATCTTGCTCATTTCTGGAAAGATAGCTCCACTCACCAAGAGTGGCGAGAAGTTCACAACCTTTAATTAATTCATGTTCTTCCAGAAGATCTAGTTTGGTAACTACCGACTTCAGCAAATCTATCGCCGTGGTTTTATCCCCTAGATTCCAAGAAACGGACGCCGCCTGGATATTGACGGCTGCAGTCAAAGAATCCCTGTTCGAAGATCCATAATTACTGACTATACGTTCCATGTTAACAACTGCAGACATAGCTCTGTGACTCTCTCCACTGACTTGAGCCCACTTGCTATAATCAATCAAGCTGTTCGTGAGAGCCAGAAGAGATCTGCAACGCAATGGGCCATCTGAAGCTTTTTTTAACAAAATATCCCAAGAGACCTTTCTCGCAACTAATATATCATCCACCTCAAGGAACTGCTGCTTCTTCATCCAATCCTCTCCTCGAGTCTGATGTCTTCTTACTGTAGGCAAGATATCATCATCCCGATCTATTTGAAAAATCTCCTCCGCTTCCATAAGGATTTCTAATACACCGGCAAATTCTATCTTTAATTTTGGAGTCGCTTCAATCATTAATGACATTACTCTGTCATAAGCTTGATCAACTACATGTTCCCTACCGTTGGCCAATCCCCTAAAGACATTGAAGATAATTCCATGTCTGTCAACCGGATCTCGAATTTCCGGCATATCCCACATCTGGAGCTTCCAAGAGCATTCTTGCCAGCTGGAATGTGATAACGAAGGTGCCAATCTCGACAGACCAAATATTCCGGCATGTCGAAAAGACTCGACTAAGCTGGAAGAATTTATTTCGACCCCTTGAGAGACTGACATGTCGTGAATTGCCGTTTGATAGCTGATAGCATTGAAATTATTACCATCGAGAGTACTATTTGAAACTGCAGTCTCCAAAGAAGCACGAATCTCAGTACCGTAATAAAAGTCTGGGTCTGAAATTCTCCTCGAAATTGCAGATAAAGCTGGTTGATCGTACAGACCAGAACTCCATTCAAGTTCCAGAAGCATTAAAGCCGATTTTGGCATATTCAGAAATGCAGCTGTATGAGACGCAGTTCCCCATTCAATACGTAAGGGGTTATTATCAGCTCCAGAGGAAAGTCCAAACTGTCTTAAATATAAGACAGTACATAGCAGAAGTTCGCAAATTGCTTTGTTATGGCTCGCGTGATCATTAAAGCAGTTATTAAAAACTGTAGATAATTGATTTATCACGATGCTATTTGAAGTGGATATCAGAAGATGAACAAGATAAGGGAAAATTTCATAAGAAAAGCCTGAGCAATTCAAAACTAGCCCTGTGAGTCCAGCTATAAAAGGCACAACCTCAGACAATCGATTGATCAAAAAGGAGCAGACATGTGTAACCCAATCATTGCTAGAGGCATGGCAATCTGCAGGTAACAAGCAGGCACCAGCCAACAATGATTCGTTTAGAAGGTGTTCTTCTGCATCGTAATAGGAAGTTGCATCTAATAGAAACATAGGGAAATATTCCAATGCCTTCATGAGAGAAGGAGTCTCATCATGCTGAAACTTCCGTAAGCATTCCGCTACATACCCCATAAGGTCTACTTTGCCTGAACAGTATGCTTCCCATATGCAAGTCAAGATAGACTGAACAGCACTGATTTCAGGATCTTTAGAATCCTCCGGGTATAATTGAGACTCCTGTTGCAGCAGGTTGGTTTCTGGAAATTCGCCCGAAATATCGCAGCCATTTGTAATAGCAGCACCTATAGCCTTCGCGAAAAAAACATTTGCTATGGGTTCTTTGTAAAGATCCTTGGGCAGGGTCATAAGAGCACCAAAGAGCTTTTCCGGAGGATCGAAAGCTTTCTCGTGTCCTCCTGATTTTGTTTGCAACTGCAAGACCATTATGTCGAGGCAAAATCTCCTCTGTTCGGAAGAAAGACTATCCTCACTATTAGGCTGTTGGTTTAACAATATTTCTCTAATTTCTGTCGTAGTAAAAAATTTTCCCTTCCCCATGAGAATTGCTAGGCTCTTCAGTAAGGTTGTGCATAGAAATGAAGTGGCCGTATCGACTTTAGAAATCTGCTGGGAAATATAAGATATCAGCTCCTCAATGCACACGGGTGGCTTCATACCTGTCGTGACGAAATTTAAGATACCGCTTTCGATTGCAGCTGCAAACCAAAGCCGGCAATTCTCGTGCACAGTATAGCTTGAAATACCTTGAGACAGAATAGCCTTTGCTATGATCAGCATCTGTGAAGCATTCTCTGAACTCCGGAGTAGAGGAAAAAATCCTCGGAGTAGTATCTCAGATTCGTAGGATGACAATTTGAAATCCTCTACCGTTGTCATGAAAAATAAGCATCTCAACAGCGAGGAGTTTATTTGAGCGAGACTGTCGCTAGTATGACAAGATTCGACAATTTTTCCAATTATAAAGGCCCGGCTCTCTTTGTGCCTAATGGTTTTCAGCTGCATTTTTGTTGCAATACATAACCGCTCGATTGCACTTTTTGTATCTATGGACGTCATCATAACTGACCGATGTTGCTGCAACTTGTGGAACACTAATCGAGGATCCCCAAACGACCCATCTCTAGGAAGCGATATTTCTTTGATGTCAACATCCGTCAATGTAAACAAAATTGCAATGACGCTCAGTACATTTGAAGACAACATTGTCTTCACATTTTTAACAGCCCCTTTCAGCTCTGTTAGTGTCCGTTCTTCCGAGCCTGAGTAGCATATGCCATATGCCACGGCCCGCGAGAAGCACATCCTAATTATCGACTCTATTGGCATAGAGATCACCTTTGAAACGTATTCTAAGAATGGCAATCCTTCGGAGTCAGCAAAGGAGAGGGCATACGCTCCAACCTCGGGGAGACATTGGAGATAGAATTGCTTTTCAGTAAAGAAGCCGAAAAGTCTATACGGAAATGCTGATAGTCGGTGACCCGCCAGCCAATGTGGGAAAACTGAATTTGATGAATAAGTCAACAAGGCACAAGAGGATTTGAATTGAAAATTCTTAGAGAGCTTTGTGAAAGCATGCTCAACCCATTTGTCAGCGTTGACAACTTGGCTAAGATCCATGAGATCCAATATTACAGGAAGGACTTCAGAGCCACCTTTTGGAACTGCTAGAGATATAAGCATCTCGGCCTTTAGAGACACCAGAAGGTCGTCGCTCATCAGACCTACAGTGTCCTTGACTCCAAAATAAAGCTCCGACCATTTACTGGAAGCAATTGACGATGACAAATCTCGAAGAACAGGATTAATATTGAACAACAAAGCGGGATGTAGGTCATGGAAAAATTTAAAGAAATTTATCCATGAGATAGCTTCTAGGTTATCATTAGGAGGATCTTTCAGAATTTCACCTAGGAAGGTAATTGAACGCACCCTTATAGTCAAAGAAAGCACGGGAGCCTGGAACAAGAATTTAAACAACCAATCGTAAATATCTTTCCAATCTTGATTAACAACACTTTTTTGTGCCCCCATGGAAAGAATATCAAGAGCAGCTAAAACTGCGAGCTCAGAACGATTTAACATTGGTTGGGAGAGAACTTTACCACCGAATAATCGGTATACAATTCTCATTTCTTCAGAACCAGCTTGCGGTGAACTGATTATACGCTTCCAAATATCCCGCGAAACAAGCATTGATAACGGGGACATTTCAGAAAGCGCAGACACCATCGAAACAACATTGCTATGTTGAAGTTTCAAGGTTATCATTTCAAATTGGCAGCTGTAAGAGAAATCCACATCAAGAGAGCAACGAGGACTGGACAATTTTCTTGAATCTGGTGAACTTTCGCGCAAATTAGAACCAATGATATCAAAGCAGCTGTTAAAATCTTCTTTGGCGAATGCAAAGCTCTCATGCAAAAGGGGATCGAGTGTTGAAAATAGCTGTTTAGATAGTAGAGGTAACAAAGGGAAATCATGATAGAAGCTAGCCTTTTGCGCAGTTAGCGGTAGCCGACCTGTAAGGCTCTTCATCTCCGGGATAACTTCTTCATGATCAACTTGCAAAGCTGATAATGTTGCCAGTAGGACCACTGTTACATGAAAAATCAGGGGAAAATCATCGACTTGCTCAGCTTGAATTATTATGTCCTTGAACCTAGCCAAGATATATTTGGCATTTGAGTCCAAAATATTTGGGAGTGAAACAGCTTCATTCACAACTGAATAGGAAGTGTGACAACATACACTGTAAATATTCCTGGTTTCAAGCTCTTTAGCATTTTGAAGGGGAATATGATCGAGATATGTTGTAAGAGGAAGTAACTCGGAGGACTTTCCACACAACCATAGCAAGCAGTTAATAATATGCAAACTGTCAACTACAGTCCGTTCACTGGTTAATGGGCCAGGTACAATTATTGACCGCCAACTTAACAATATCCAGTCAAATAACCGCGACCTAGCTAATTCATAAAGTGAAGGGTCCTGCTGGCAGACTGAGTACAAATAACGACAGAGCATTGTAGATCCCGAAGAAATGGCAGGAAAGTATGAATCAAATATCTTTACCAGAGCCTCTATATCAAAATCTCTGGCAATATTGTCTTGGGGATAGTTAGCTAATATTTGCGAAAGAGAGAATGATGCACAACCACCCAGTTGTCTGTCTGTTAGTTTGGTGCAACAGATCTTCCACAACTCAGAAATGGCAGACACATCCTTATTGCACGTTGCAACAAGAGAGCCACAACATATAAGAGCCCAAGAAATGATATTTATCTTGGTAGAAGTAGCAGCTAAATTCACCAATTCTGAGAGAGACAGATTTTGATCATCCAAGGTGGTCATGGCGATGGCCTGCAATGCCACAGTCGAGAATCCAGAACTATCATTATATGAGACCATACCTAAGAGAACATCCAAATTAGATATCCATTCTGATCGCTGCCTTTTGATATTTCGAGGTTCAAGTTCTGAATTATTTCCAGTTTTTGGCGATTTCAGCGCTACTAAAAGGCTAACAATCCTTGCCAGCGAATTTGCCATAAGCCATGGCCGGAGCGGACTTCCCGGGTATGGTCTGAAATGGCTCTGTATTATCCAGTCACTTTCTTCAGAAAGCTGAAACAGCACATCAGAATGCCGGATTACGTTGGAAGAGTCTCTTGCATCGCCCTGAATAACCTCCACCAAAGATTGGAGAACGGTAGCCAAGTCTGTACTTGCATCGTAATCCAAGAGATGATGTTGCACCATATGATTTAACGGCATATATGACTTCAAAATCAGCAAATATGCCTCATCCTTGAGCTCCTTACTCCTGAAAGATTCCAAATGCGCAATTGAATGTAGACCAGCTCTAATTAACGTAAACGAGTGGGCAATATCTTGCAATGAGTACAATGGTAGGACAGCATTTAAGCAGGAGTAAACTTGCACATGTGCAGAAGTCTCTTCAGTAACAGTATTCAGAAAAGCAATCAGGTTTGATAAAACTATGCCAGGTGGTTTTGGTTGGCGAGGGCATTCGAGTAAAATCGATAAGCACCGCAATAATTCAGCAACACCTTGAGGAAGGCGACGTTGTAGAGTGGCTGGCTTTTCAGGATCCAAGCAAGTCCGGACGATGGAATTGACACAACTCGAACAAAAAACAGTATAGGTTGTCCAGTCCTCAGGATTGATATGTTCAACAGTAGGTGTATATTCATACAGGGCAATAAGCAGCTTTGAAAATCCAGTCACAAGTGGACTGCAGATTCCGTCTGAATCCTTACCAGGAAGAGTCTTAGCAACCATACCAAGTAGATACTTGACAGTTCTAATCTTGAATTTGGTGATATCAGTTTCAACCATCTTCCTAGTCAATAACGCGAGCTCTGACAGCCTACTACCAGATGCCGTCTCTTGATCTCTTGGTGAAGCCGATGTCAATACCACCGCCTTATTCACAGCATAAAACACGCTTATATCCTGAGCAATGGCTGATTGTATGGCCTGGAACAGTCCATAATAGTGACTATCCCTGAGGTTGTCACGTTCCACATCAAACAAAGTCTTAAGACTAGTTATTGCAGTTGATCTAGTCCTTATCTTATTGGACCTCAGATCATCTAGTTAGAATTGAATCATTAACTATTAAATGAGTCACTGAATCACCTTACTACTTACTTGTGATCTCTTTCAACGAGATTTCCATAGTCTTGCCTGCCCCTCATGCAAGTAGTAGAGTTAAAGTTCACTTAGTGCTGCAGGGATCTACAATAGGTTTGTCCGCAGCGAGCCATATCCTATTATGAGATAACTACAAGTATCCAGCGGAATTAAAACGATAAATAACTTATATATATGATTAAATAATAATGCAATCAATAGACTATTACGTTAAATGAAATTTTCTTTTTTACTTCCTCGTCATAGAGAAGAGATAGACAGAGTCCCGAAAGAACTTGTCATAATCGGCATGATCCTTGATCTTTGGTTAGTAAGTAATAACTCGTTAACCATATAACCATGCATACCTCATTTACAATGAAATGTTTCTTGATGGCCTTGAAAAATCGAGAGTCTGCTTTACGTCGTTTTTTGTAAGCCATTAACACCGGGGTGCCATTATTTGTGAGATCAAGTAGGGTCTTCTCCAGAAGAGGAAATGCTGCTTCCAAATACACACAGTCAGCAGCCAAAATGAGATCGGCGTCTTTGGTGTAGTCAGGCAATTCTTGACCCCAATCTAGTACAGCTGGTTTGACGATATTTCCAAGCTGGTTAAGGCTAGTGTTTTTTTCCATCAGGGGCATCATGTTACTTAGTTAGCCTCCGTAATTGTGGGGGCAACACCGGATTCATATCTTACATTTGATCTGTGATATATATGCTAAAATCATTACGATGGATTTCATTTTGAGCAATAGCTAAACCAACCAATCCAGTACCACTACCTAATTCTATTATTTTGTGATATTGTCTACAACCATTTCGGATCATATATCTTGACAAAAGTTCACCGGCCGGCCATAGCTTACCACCGCACCCGGCGGCACCTCCATCCTCCTCTACTTTAAGACCTTCTGATAAGAGACCATCAAAGGTAAGTGTTGACAGACCAAGATTAGTTCTTTCAGGTATAGCTACCAAATCAGGTAGATCAAGCTCTAGACCCTCCATAGAAATTACGACTTTATATATGCTAATGCTAATGGAGGCTGCAATGCAAGCGAGAACTAAGACGTAAGTATCACGAATGATTTCTCGAACAGTCACTAATAAAATAATAAAAAAGAACCAAAAAGAAACAAAAAGAAAGAAAAAAATAAGAAGGATTAATTATGAAATTGGACAGGACAAAAGCTTTGGAAATTAGTGCCCATACATAGGATAGGTTTAAAGTCATCCATGCTTCTCTGATAGCGTAAAATAAATGATACGCAACAGAAATTTAGACGGCGGTTACAACACAAAAAAAGTTAAACATTTTCAGGAATTTTAGTCATGCTTTATACATTAAACAACAACACCAGAGTTGGAGGCGATTCGGGGCCAGAGATCAGCACACTCCTTTCCAACGGGTCCAGTGATAGCAGAACCCTTCATCTCACCCTTGGGATTGACAATAACACCGGCGTTGTCCTCGAAGTAGAGGAAGACACCATCTCGTCGTCGCCATGGTTTGGACTGTCGCACAACGATAGCAGGCATGACCTTCTTTCGGAGCTCAGGCTTTCCCTTCTTGACGGTAGCCATGACCATGTCACCAACACCAGCAGCGGGCAATCGGTTAAGTCGAGCACCAACACCCTTAACGGAGATAATGTAAAGGTTTCGAGCACCAGAGTTGTCGCAGCAGTTCATGACAGCTCCAACTGGGAGACCCAGCGACATTCGGAACTTGTTACCGGCAGCACTAGCCTTCTGAGTAGACATGCTTGTTGATGGTTGATGGAGAGTCGGTTGATAGAAAATGCATGGTAGTGAACGGTGCGTGAAGTGAAAATTTCCTAATTTGGACTGTGACTGCTCAACATGTTAGGGCCGCCTCACTCGGCCACTGCTGTAAATACCACCTGAGGCTTCTGAGGCTTCCGAGGTTTCTGCGGCTGTCTCCAATCCTTCGCATCTGAACCAGAGGGTTTCTGTCAACCAGGGCACGGGTGGACAATGGCCAGTGCAGCCTGTGAACTTATACACAATATGAGGGATTACGACGAGACGATCAGTATACAAAATATTAGCTGGACACGTTTAAATCAAGCTATAACAACTACAAATAAACACAGATATATAATGAGATGGAGTCTATTATTGCCACATCTAGAATTGTACATGCTATAAAGTAAAGTAATTTAGTGCTTTCCAGTGGTATATTCATACACATTGAAGGCCACAAAAGCGGCAAGGCCAATTCCAAAGCCAGGCAGAGCGCCTCTGAATCGGTTGAACCGTGTAAAGGGACCCTGTGTTCTCCATGCTTCTCTTCCGTTAGTTATTTGACCCATTTCTATTACTCACCGTCGAGCCCAAGGATCCTTGATCTGAGATGCCATGATAATTATAAGAGAATGATTGGTAGGAAGTTCAAACCAGTGCGGCGACTCTTTAATACGCTCCACGAGTGAATGCACAGTGTACTAAGTCGAAATTTGTCAATCAAACTGTAGATAAATCAAAGAAAAAAGAAAAAGAAAAAATAGCAATATATATATAGATAGATAGATGGATAGATATCTGTATAAGTCAACCCCCGTTGACCTCTGTATATGTCAGTTATATTGTTTCTAACTCAAACAGGAGATTGTTCTTCGTACCCCTGCAGGTTAAGATATGGCTGAGAATCTCCACCGTACGGCTCACTAGACTTGATGGTTGTAAGACTGGGGAAATAGCGACGGTACGAAAGCCAAGCAATGGCTGTGCCCATAGAACCGCCAAACAAAATGTCAAAAAAATGGTGTCGATAATCTTCAGTCCGGCTAATTGCAATGTATAATGCGAGTAGAATTGGCGTGAAAGATACCAATGGTCGATATGCTTCCGAGTTGAGTCTGAATGCAGACGTTTGGCCTGCTAGCCACAACGCTAGGTACGCGAGCCCCGCAAAACTGGTAGACGAATGACCAGATGGAGTACTCTTGAGTCCCTCAAAAATGACGTCCAAATCCGGATTGGTACAAACTTCGATTGTCACGGGCATATTGGTAGGAGTGCCCTCTCGAGGTATACATCTTGATATGAAATCAGGACGGGGTCGAGCAATCCATACTTTGAGAATGTCTGTCAAAACCCCGTTGAAGGTACAACTGAGCAGTAAACCCAACAACGAGATGTAGATAAGACGTATTCGGTGACGTCTTCGCTGGAACAATAGTGGACTCAGCGCTATTATTAAAGCTGGTACAAATACTGCCAATACTATACACAAAAGGTTGGGCACCCGTTCATGCTCTGCTTTGGGGTACTGGATGGTCGGGTCGTTAATAAAGAACATGCGGTGAAATGGTTCCTTCAACTCCAGGCCAATAAACACCAAAACAAGTACCACAATTGTACCCACATCCGCAATATACAATCTCATCGCGTCCTTCAAATTTGATTCTAAACCCAATTCCATTGGAGAGACCGTAAGTCAACTTTAAATTCACATGTGTTCAGCCACAGTACACCCTTCCCCCCACTGTGTGCATCATCGCTCATATATCTCAGGCTCTATCTAAACCTTATTTACATTTGAATAACCGGATCATGGTTTGAGGGTTACAATAATGATTGACGAAAATTCAGCGGATTCAATCACAATTCTTGTCACCACTGACAACCATGTGGGTTACAAGGAGGCAGATCCTATCCGAGGAGATGATTCTGCAAATACATTTCATGAGATCATGACCATCGCTCGAGACAGACAGGTAGATATGGTCTTACAAGCCGGTGATCTGTTTCATACGAACAGACCATCCAAAAAGTCCATGTATCAAGTAATACGGTCTCTGCGTACAACATGTTTGGGTGATAAACCATGCTCAATTGAGGTTCTCAACCATGGTCCATTGTCTGTGGATGAAGATTTGAATCATGTCAATTATGAAGACCCAAATTTCAATGTGGCGACCCCAGTTTTTGCAATCAGTGGCAATCATGATGATTCTGGGGGTGTAGCGATGCTTTCTCCTATGGATATTCTGTCAGCTACAGGACTTGTGAATTACTATGGACGGACCCCTGAAAATGATGATATCACAGTGACGCCAGTTCTGTTACGCAAAGGATCTACAATGCTGGCTCTTTATGGGCTAGCAAATGTTAGAGATGAGCGCCTTTTTCGAACTTTTAGAGAAGGTAAAGTGAAGTTCTTGAAACCTAATGAAATGTCAGATCGATGGTTTAATTTGATTGCCGTCCATCAAAATCATGCTGCTAGAACTGATACTGGATATTTGCCAGAAACTTTTATACCCGATTTTATGGATTTGGTAGTATGGGGACATGAGCATGATCCCCAGATTGACCCAATTGTCAATCCTCAGCAGAGGTTTAGTGTAATCCAGCCTGGTAGTTCGGTTGCAACCAGCTTATCAGACGGTGAAGCTCTTACAAAATATGTTTGCATCCTGACCATCACTGGCAGGCAATTTACAAGTGAAAAAATTCGACTAAAATCTGTCCGACCTTTTCAGATCAAAGCAGTGTCACTACTCAACGATTCGAAGATTAAGGTAGCCCCGAATTCGAAAGGTGATGTCACCAGATGGCTTATTCAACAGGTAGATGATATGATTGAGATGGCACAACAAGAATGGCTTAGAGAACATGACAATGATAATAATGGTGACAAAGATCATGAAGAAGAAGAAGAAGAAGAAGATATCGCCAAGAATTGTCCATTGCCATTGATTCGTCTCAAAGTAGATTATTCTGGTGGTTATGAGGTGGAAAACCCAACTCGATTTTCGAATCGATTTGTTGGCAGGGTCGCTAATGTGGATGATGTTATCCAGTACACAAGAAAAAGGTCCCAGAATGCCCCGGCTAGCCGATCAACTGGAATATTACAGTCTCTAAATACTGGTAAATCTAGCAACAAAATGGATTCTGTTCAGGTTCAAACATTGGTTGAACAGTTTCTGAAAACCGAAAACTTGAAGCTCCTTGCCGAAGCAGGTCTTGGTGATGCAATAAGCCAATTCGTTGAGAAAGACGATAAAACGGCTCTCAAGTCTTTTGTGGATGATTCACTGGGCGTTCAGTTGGAAACTCTATTGAGACTAGGTGTTTCTAATGAAAACGATATTGCTGATGCTCTCCAGATAGGCAAAGGAAGTATGGAGAGCGCACTTGAGCATTCTGGCGTAAGACCTACTAGGACACCTCGAAAAGAAGTTGTGGATAGTTCCTATGATGAGCCCCAAGAATCGGAGACCATTACTGCCCCACCTCCAGTTCGTAGAACTAGACGAAAAGCAGTTACCAAGGCGATACCAATCCCAGGGCCAGACTTGGACTTGGTAGAGTCAGGATCAGACATTGACCAACAGTCAGATTATAACTCAAGTCGAATGGAGGTTGATGCTGAAATGATCTCTTCTGGGTCTGATTCACCCTTTGAAGTGGGCTCTGATGAAGATGAACCTCAACCTCAAAGATCATCTAGGGCCAAAAAACCAAGCCCCAAAAAGACTCCCCCTCCTCTTCCGGCAAAGAAACAGACAAGAAAAGCACCGGCTGCAAAAACGTCTACAAGAAGCACTAGAGCTTCTCAACCAACCAAAAATCACCAATCTTCTCACACAGTGGCCAATGCAACAGAACCTTCGCCATTACGATCATCCACTTCTGCGTCTTCTGTTCCTGCACCTGTCAAGCGTCGACTTCCCCATGCGGTAGAAGTGGACTCGGACGATGGCTTTGACTGATCTGGCAAGGATTACTCAACCCTGATGTCGTTACTCAGACCTAATACATACATACACATATAAATACAGGAGCATGTCTTCTCTCACAATGGCAGATTTATATATATTAATTACCATATGCGTCTAAGCAGAATTAACTTAAAGAATCATATTACACTTTTCACTCGTCCCAATTGTGGGCTTTGTGACAGTGCCAAACAGACTTTGTCACTTGCATGGGAGACCAGCACTGGTAAATTTGATTACAAGGAGGTCGACATCACAGATGCCGCTAATACAAAATGGTATGACATGTATGCGTTTGATGTACCAGTTGCGCACATACACACAGGTACATCTCCAAAGTATACCAAGCTGATGCATCGGTTTCAAGTGAACCAAGTGTTGGACCTTTTAGGGGAGCCCGTTGGTGGTGCCGGTCAGTGGCAGGCCCCCAAATAAATAGCACTCATTGCATGAATCCAAAACAATCCAAAGATAGAAAGATATGCTAAACAAATGTGATTTCTTGTTTCACCTTTCCATGTTTGTTGCGGACATGTTGCATCATATTGTCTTTCCTTGAGAAAACCCGATTGCATAAGTCGCACTTGAAGTCTATAGTTTGTTAGTATTGTTTCCAAAAGCCAAACAAAAAAACAACTCACCTTTCTGACCATGATGCATAGTTTCAATATGTCGAAATAAGTGCTCTCTACGTGCAAAAGCTCTACCACAGCTTTCACATCTAAACGTCTTCTTGACTGACATAGGACCTTTCAGAGGTGGTGGTGACAACTTGAGCACATCGCTTCCCGGTATATAACTCCCATATTCTAGTGTTAGAGAAAAAACAAATCCCAATGAACTATCAGCAACAGAACAACATACTATCTTTGGTGGCATGAACCATTTGTCGTATGGCGTGGGGAGATGGTGGACTACCAACGAGGTCAGTTATAGGTGGTAGTCTTTTGGACTCAGAATCGATATTATCTGTAGGCGTTCTGGGTCTTTTGATTCCACTACTACTACCAGGACTTTCATCCTCTGCCTCTTCTGATGGCTCGCGACGTAGACTTAAAAGAACCATCGCTGCGTCGTTAACTTCCGCCGATTTTGCCTTCGGCTTTTGTTTTGGTTTCGGAGACGTTGACATTTCACTAGATACAATCTCTGAGTTGCACTCGTCGTTATTCTTAATCGGTATTCGACCTCTTAAGAATGTCACCAAGAATTCCAAGCCAGTTTGAATTTACCGTCTCCTTATCAACAAAGCAACTTGTTGCGACTAGCCTACAATGTTAAAGGGGGAAGTTCCAGGGGGTGGTGAGGACAAAAAAGAAACAACTAAACCCTTTTAGCAAACCACTACCCACGTTCAGGGGTAAACCAAATAGGCGAATTTTGTTCAAGCGGAGAGATAAAAAGAACAGGCTTTTTTCGACTGCCAATTCTGTCAATTAAGATTTTTTCAATATGGATGAAATGATATTCTGGTTGAAATTCTGTTCTCCTATGGTGGCTGGCGTGGCTGGTCTTAAAGCTGCATCTGCTCAGGGGCGGATCGGCATCCCCTACATGTGTGCATTATAGGGCAACGCAACAGGCATGATAGCACCACGACATAAGCGCACACAACACGGGGCTGCTAGACACAAAAGCTGCCTAAACGCAAAAGTGGTTTGCGTGTGGTGCGTACAAGCAGATGTCAATGCTGTGATAATCAAGATATAGTCAGAATGTGAAATTACATCACTGGTCGATTCAATGGCTTAAAAAAAGGTTATCGTCACACGACCAAACAATTGGGCAAAACCTATGAAATTACCCATACTGATCCAATATATATGTATATATATAACAGCTGAAGCGTAGTTTAAATATGATTAGCAAATTGGTCGTTCAATGATAGATGCCTCATTCTTTCAACTATTCCGTTATCATTCTGAACGAGAAACCGGCATGTTATGCTCTCAGTGCGGATGACCAAGGAAGGGGGTAAATTATTTCCTGATATGGAAGCTGGGTTAGCGCATCTCATCTTCATAGGAAGGATCAATCTTCATACCTACAGCCCTTCTACTACAACTAAGAGTGGGTGCTTATCTACTTGCCTTCTTCTTAGTTTTGTTGTTTATTTTTCTTCCTTTTCATAAATTCTATTATTGGTTCCATTGTTAGATTGATCAAAATGTCTGCCTAATTGGTAGTCAGTTCGGTGCAATGTCTCGTCCTGAAGACCAGCTGCTGGAGATCCAGACCAATGAAGTGGAGGCCCTAAAGGCCATTTACATGGATGATTTCCACGATCTAACGCAACAGACTACTGTGTGGAATGTATGTACTTGTTTGATTCTTATTTCGTATTTTTGGGTACAGTGCTAACTTCAGAAAGCTGCCAGTCCTACATTTGCTATCAGTTTACGATCATCTGGAGATTCAACATCCGATGCGGTTTCACTATCCATCAAAGTGGCCATGACGGCTACTTATCCAAAATCTCTTCCGATGATAACCATTCAAGATCATCGGAACTTACATCCCCGCCAGGTTGACTCTCTCAAAATACTCATAGACAAAACAAAGAAAACTCTCATTGGCCAGGAGATGGTCTTTGAGATAACATCCGTGGTTCAAGATCAGCTCAATGAATATGAACGAATGGGTGCCGAAGCTCCCAGTCTAGAAGAGGCTCGTTTGAGTAGACTGCGTCAAGAGGAGGAGAAGAAGCGAAAACAAGAGGAGGTCGTGCGACAACAGAAGGAAGCTGAGTCAATTGAGGAACAACGAGTCCTAGACCAAATGGTTCAAGACGAGCTCAACCGACGAAAGGCCCGTAGCAATGATTTCGTCATGTCTGCCGATTCAGAAAGGCAGTCCTCTGATGATCGTTTATTACTTCCAATGGAAGATTTGAAGATCGACGATTCGGATGTTGTTACTTTTGACAGAGTTGTCACCGCTCGCCGTACTAACGGATCGTTGGTTAGATTTCGCCAGGTGTTTGGAAAGATCAGGACAACCAGTAACTTCTTTGGCACAAACTATATTGTTAAACCATATCTCCCTGAATTGACTGAGGTTGAACAGGATGATACCTTATTGTTGTTATCTGAGATTGATCTTGATGAAACTTTCTGGACTACCATAGAAGGCCGCAGACTTGTCCACATATTGGAATCGGACTTTGAAGCCGTTAGAGATTTTCATCATGAGAATGTAGTCCCTCTGTACGAGTCAAAAATATCGAAAAAGCCCTCGGGAGGATGGAAGATATGTTTACTAACTCAATACTCACCAATGGGCACCTTGAATGACTTGCTTGATGTTGTAGATTGTGTGAGTTCCAAAATCGCACGAACTTGGTCAATTCAGATCCTAGAGGCGTTGGAGGCTGTTCATAAGGCGGGACATCTTCACAGGCACTTGACTCTAGACAATGTTGTACTCTTCCGTAATAAAGATCTTGGGGAGACAACTGTCAAGCTGAGCGAGCTTTCTTATGGATACCGTCTTATTGAAATGAACCGTCAACACCCATTCAAGTCTTCGACACACTCGTTATCTATGTCATCAACATGGCTCCCCCCTGAGTATTCGGATGGTAATCAAGTTCCTACAAGGAAATCCGACATTTGGTGTTTTGGAACTTTATTTGTACAATTAATCAGTGGCAAGACTGTGGTTAATGAATTTGCCAGTCCTGTGGATTTAGCATTATCGCCAGACTATTCAGATGCGCTCAGAGAGTTTTTGTCCAAAATATTCAGTCATTCTCCAAAGAAGCGTCCCAATGCGTTTGACTTGCTCTTGTCTCAATTCTTAAGGTCGGATTCGCTAGCATCTGCTAACATCCTAACAACGATAAACCCCGCAAGGTCTCCATCTGCGCAATCTAACAACATGAGAACCAGATCAGGAAGTAACCGCATGCGACGAAGCTTTAATTCAGAAAGAAATGTGAGTTTCCCAGTGGTCAATCCAAATGCTATAACTTACTCCCGTTATGCTAATGACTTTGAAGAAGGTGTGGTCCTTGGGAGAGGTGGTTATGGCGAGGTTGTGAAGGCTCGAAATAAAGTCGACGGACGTGCTTATGCCATTAAGAAAATTCAAGCAACCTCAGACACCTTGGCACACATTTTGCAAGAAGTTTGGCTGCTTTCACGCCTCAATCATCAATACGTGGTGCGATACTTTACGGCATGGTTAGAGGAGGATAGAACTGCTTATTTCGACAATGCTATTTCTTCAGGCGATGAAGAGACTGAAAGTGATGACGACAGTGGTTCTGAAGACAGTGTTTCGAACTTCCGAGGGCGTCAAGCAACTTCGTCGGTGCATAGCACCTCGTTTTCGGATCTTTCGTTTGGCGACACTATGGATTTTATGTCAAATTCGATGGTCAACGGTCCTGACATCCAATTTGGAAGCTCTGATGACGACAGCACCCATGAGGCTTCTGACAATGATGGAGAGAATAATAACGGTGATTCCCCAGTGTTCCGAAAAGTACGAAAGCCATCTCCTCTGAAAATCAAGAGTACTCTATATATTCAGATGGAGTACTGTGAAAAGCATACTCTGGCTGATGTTATAAGAGATCAATTATATAATCAACCTGAGGAGTACTGGAGGCTGTTGAGACAAATGGTAGAGGGACTGAATCATATTCATAGGGAGGGTGTGATCCATCGAGACCTAAAGCCTATGAATATTTTCATCGACCAGGCCAGAAATGTGAAGATTGGTGATTTTGGTCTAGCCAAGAGTGCTGCCACAATATCTATAGCATCAGGTACTTCACAACCAAATAACCCAAATACCAATGATGATCTGACTTCAGATGTCGGAACAACCCTCTACGTTGCCGTCGAGGTATTGAGAAAGACCAATAAGGGCATTGCGTCATCTTACAATGAAAAGGTTGATATGTACTCACTGGGTATTATATTTTTTGAAATGATATTCCCTATGACGACGGCAATGGAGAGAGTCTCAACGTTGACAAAACTTAGGTCACCGGAGATAGAATTTCCTGAGTCTTTTCTGTCTCAGAGATACGATGCCGAAAGACAGATAGTGCAGGCACTTCTTGATCATGCTCCTAGTCAACGCCCCAGCGCAGGAGAGTTGCTTGCATCAGGCTTGATACCCATTCCTCAGAAAGACGAAATGATAAAGGAGGCATTGAGAAGTATTTTAGATCCGAACCCAAATTCGCCATGGCTTTACCAGATATGCAGTGCTTTATTTTCCAGGCCACTACCATCTGCTCAGAAAGTCCTGTATGACCGATCGCAGCGAGCTATTGATAATCCTCAATCACGACTGGTCGATTCCCAAGATAAGATGATACGATCTGCCATCGTTGTAGCATTGGAGTCGATCTTTGAGAAACATGGAGCTATCGAGTATAATGACAGGTCTGCGATATTCCCTCGATCCAATCTATATCATGCCACCAATGTGGTAGAGCTCATGGATCCTGCTGGAAATATTCTACAACTGCCGTATGACTTGACCCTGCCTTTTGCAAGACGTCTAGCCGAAGCAATTCCTGGGTTTCAAAAGTCTTTTACTGTCGGTTCTGTGTACAGAGTGGACGAAAAGAACAGAGGAACTCATCCACGGCTTTGTAGTGAGATTGACTTTGACATTGTCACTGTTGACTCATCTGATCAAGCTTATCATGAAGCTGAGGTTATGAAGGTTCTTGATGAGATCATGGATGTACTGCCGTGCTTTCGGCCGGAATCCGTGTGCTTTTATTTAAATACTTGGGACATTCTGCATATGGTACTGGAATATTGCGGGTTTACAGGAGCACAAAAAACGACTGCTCTTAGGTTTTTGGGTCAAGGTGGTCAAGCGCCGGCAAAGGCGATGGTGAGGAAAGAACTTTTATCAAAATCTACTCTTTCTGCTACTGCCTTAGATACTCTAGAAGCTTTTGGCTTTCGAGATGAAATATCAAGAGCTGAGGCGAAGCTACTGAAGCTCATGGAAGGTTCCGACATGCTCGATAAACTGAAAGATCAGCTGGTAAATCTACGATTGGTCATAAACCAAATGCGCCGTTTTGGTATCAATAAAAGGATATTCTTGGCACCTATGAGCAACTATAACGAATCTTTTTATCAATCTGGAGTTATGTTTCAAGTTGTTGTGGAGGAGAAACAGACGCGCAGTATCATTGCAGCGGGTGGCCGATATGACAAGCTTATTCGACAGTTCAGGATGACGGCGTTGGATAATGGGTCGGCCGCAAAAGCCGTCGGGTTCAACCTCGCTCTTGATAAGTTGGTTGACATTATGGTGGCATTCCGCGACACTACATGGAAGAAGACAGCTAAGAAATCCAGCAAGAGTGAACCAGACAAATCTGAAGCGTTATCTATTTGGGCAAAACCGAGATGTGATGTATTGGTTGCAAGTTTTAATAATTCCAATATTAAGGGGTTGTGTGTTGATATACTTAGAGATCTCTGGGCACATGGCATCAAAGCTGATCTTGTGAGGGAGCTATATTCCTCAGAGGCTTTGGTGGATATGGCTAAACGCGACAATATTAATTGGATAGTTATTGTTAAGCAAATGAATAGCTACACTGCATCTAGCAACTATAAGCAGCTGCGTGTGAAGAACATTTCACAGAAGAGAGATATCGATGTTTCACTTGATGATTTGATTCCACTTATTTCGGTTGAATTCTCTGAACGCCAGCGTTATTTCAGTGGCATTGCTACTAATTCTGGATCTGTTATTCCTGTCGCAGGTGCTAACTCTATTTCTTCAGTGTCTACTTCGACTCCAACCCTCAAAGGTCTTGACTCCAACGATACGGATGCTCAATCAACATCACCGTCAGTGGACATCACTCCGTCATCGCCAATATCTTCATCATTGGATGGATCTTCAGCTTCAATCAGTAAGATTACGATTCTTAATGAGACAGGAAAATTGAAAGGTGGAAAGAAGAACCGTTGGCTCTTAGAGGAGAACTGCCGAAATGGATTAGGCAAATTTATGAAAAGCCTCTCTGCTGCACCTGTTTATTCTCTCGATATCAAAGATGAGACGCTTGAAGCAATACTGTCAACTTCGCCTGATCAGCCTGATGAATGGAGGAGAAAAGTTGTCGGTACTTGCCCTTCTCAAAAGGCATACTTACTAAACATTCAAGGAGTTCTCGCCAAAGAGAAGTCAAGAGGTACTGAATTCGTTATGCTGTACAGCACGAAATCCGATAAGACGAGTGTCTATAATTTAAGAAATTAGAAGTCGCCTAATTCAATCTATTGTATATTTTCAAATAGTGCCGCCAATACTGTAGTAATATTTTGTGGGATCTGCCCCACTTTCCAAATATGGTATCAGTTTTCAGGGGTGCATGCATGCGCATCTGTAGAAGCAACTGATAGCAGCATGTGCTCTAAATTGGTAATAATATAGTCCATTTTGCGTCGTTTAGAATATTGAATATACTGTGATTACTTTGTGGGAAGTCACAAGGTAATAGTCTTCAAACTTTAGCAGATTCGAATTATGGCTTTAGGATTGTTAGATTGCTTTCACAATTGAGTTCTGTATTATGATCATTCCAAGTTTTACTCTCAGATAACTGGCATATCAAACTTTTCTTGTTTTATATGAACCAGCAACGAAAAATGATAGGATATATTACGGTTCCAGCAATTTTGAACCTTGAAGCATTCCTTGGCCAATAGTAAGAGATAGCTGATACTGCTCTCCGCAATTACAAACGCCCCAATCAAACTATAGTCAGAAGTTATATGTGTCGAATCCCCTATTCTCAGTGAAGGTATCCCTTAGAAACTTTTAAACTATTGCCTGCGAACCATGGTTGGAATATTGTCCAGTATGGAATAGTGTATTACCATCACCGGCTACACCATCCCCCGCCTTTTACGTTAGCTGCGCCTGCGCCTCAGGTAACCCGGCTCCGTCATATATTTGGCGGGCGGCCGTATATCGGATTTCTGTCAAATTGACTTCCCGTTGTATTGGATTCACAGCGCAATCAATTGGACATAGGAATCAGAATTAATCTCTACCACCGTTGTATTTTCAAGTCCCAAGTTATCTACAGGACCTAGAGATACTTGTAGATCTGAATTGATTGCTGTGTACGATAGGAAGCTGTAAACCATCATGGCTCTACCGCAGCCGCCATTCGTCGTCAATTCCCTGTACCCGTACCAGTCAGAGCATCCGGATGATCTGACTTTCGCAGCCGGTCAAAGAATCAAAGTATCTAGAGTGGAAGATGAGGAATGGCTCTCTGGAGCTCTAGAAAGCAACCCAACCAGAGAGGGGATGTTTCCCCGCAATTTCGTTGAGGTGATCCCCAAAGCTCAAGTGCAAGTGGTACAACAGCCGGAGAAATCGCAAGATTTGAATTCAAGGGTGTCACAACTCTCTATTTCACCTATTTCCAACAAAGGACCAATCGTGGAATCAGGCGCGAAGCCAAAGTCTATACCAGGTGATTCTATTTCAAAGGACCCACCGGCCAATGACGGATGGTCTGATAATGAAGAGCCAGATCCGGAAGAAGAGAAGTCAATTAACATCGGACCACCTGGGAAAAATGCAGATTCAGGTAATTCGCCCTTTGTGGCGCCAGTTGTAGTACCATCGCCGGTGCAAACAACTCCTTCCAAGAAAGTTTCTGGAAGTGCTGAATTTCAAGCTGCCAGTCCGCTGGAGGCAGACGAAGACACACCAGCGCCAATAAAGCGAAATGCTTTTAAGGACAGGATTGCTGCTTTCAACTTCCAGGAGGCACCACCGATCGTTCCTGGTGGACAAAAGAAACCTAGTTCTTATGTTTCCAAACCTTTCGTTGCTGCGCCAAGCTCGTATGTACCTGAAGTTCCAAAGCCATCACCAGCACCAAAGCCAATGGTTCATACTGCACCAGTGCCTGTGATCGATAAGGAGGAAGAAAGCGGGAACGCTCCAGAAGAGGATGATTTACCAAAGCTGAGCCTGAAGGACAGAATAAGATTGTTACAGCAACAACAACAAGAAGAGCAGGAACGAGTCGAGGCTGCTGCTTTGCGAAAGAAGAATAGAGCCAAAGCTAAAAAAGCAGCACCACCACCTCCACAGTCAGCCGAGGGTGAAGACCAGGGAATTCAACCCATCGAAAGGACAGTTACTGGTGGGTCTATTTCCGAGCTTACTTCAAATGCCACTGGAGGATCCATAAGATCAGATTTTTCTGAAAGTGGAGAATCGAAGGCATTTGACGAACGAAATTCCTCATTGCCTGGCCATAAACATCATCTTGCTGAAGTAACTGAAGTACCTAGTGAAGACTTCGATGGTGGTGATAGTCAACCTCAAAGTCGCGCACAGCCACCATTCCCCGCAGTTCCTATTTCGCGTGAGCTGGCACCTGCTGAAAGTCCAATAGCTGGCCATAAGCATGCCCAGGAAGAAAACACTATTGCCAAAGATGAAGGACAGGGTGAAGAGGAAGTGGGTGAAGAAGAAGACTATGAAGAAGATGACGATGATGAAGAAGAAGATGAAGAGGATGAAGAAGAAGCCAGGCGAATAGCATTGAGGGAACGTATGGCTAAGATTTCTGGTGGAATGGGAATGAACCTTGGCATGATAATGGGCGGAGGATTTCCCCAGCCAACGCCTACTAAGAAACCAAAATCCAAGAAGAAGGCTGCCCAAAAAGAGGATGAAGAGGCGGAAGAAGTAGCACAACGTAGTGCTCCTGTTCCTATGTTTCCGTTTGCAGATCCCAGCGCGTTAGCAAACCTACGCAAACAGCGGGCTCCAGACAGTAACGAAGAACTCAAAGGAGATGACGAGAGGCCTGCTAAACCGGCGGCTCCTGCTGATGTTGAAAACACCGAAGGTATGCTATATGTATCGCTCAGACGAAGTGAAACTAACTTAGATGAGCTAGGTGATGATGAACGAACAGAATCAGAGCAAAAGACGTCTGATGTTTCTGATGACATTGAGCCCGAATCTCCCACGATCCAAAGACGCCAGTCCTATATCCGGGGTAGTGGTGCTATCCCACCTCTGCCTACATCGCCTCCTCAGCATCGAAGATTGTCCCGGTCAAGTACCATTGAACCTCATACTGGGGCTAATTTTGGTGCACCAATTCGTGCCAAGACCTTTGATTCGTCTGTTCCATTGAAGGAGGAGACAGATACTATAAATCAAGGCCCATTAGAGGAGGAAGTTACTGGATATGATGCGGATGTTGATACTGATGCTTATACTGCAGGTAACTCGAGAGAAAATGATGATTCTTCGATCAAAGGACCCAGTGGAGATCGTGCAGTACCTGTGCCGGTGATGCCACCTGCGCAGGCTCCCCATCCTACTTCTAGTCGTGAGGAATTACTGCCGTCATCTCCGTCGGCTCCAACTCGGCCTCCTCATCCTCATCCTCCTGCACCTCAACCTCCAGTTCGTGCTGATACGCGAGGATTAAGTCAAGCAACACCTCCAAGGCCGCCAGTTCCTTCGGAGCCTCCTTTACCCCCTGTAGCAGCGAGACCATCCGCGCACCATCAACATCCTGTTAATGCAGAGCATCCATTGCCCCCTGCACCAGTTCCTCAGGTTCCACGGGTACCTCACACGGACAGACAGCCACCACCTCCACCTCCAGTGACAGACAGGGTCCCACCACCTCCACCTCCAGTGACAGACAGAGTCCCACCACCGCCATCACCCAGTGCAGTGCCTCCAATCGAACCTCGAAAAATTCCTCCAACTCACACCGCTTCATTCCCTGCACCTGGTGCACAGACATACGATGAAAGTTCGGACGAATACCAACAGGAGATGGACTCTGACGAGGAAGATTATCATCGATCTATTGCTCATGCTTATACATCACCGATAGGATCACCTCAGGCACCAGTATCTGCCCCGCCGGCTCCTCCTCCAAGTGGATTACCTCCACCAGTACCGGAAGCTCCTACCACGCCGTCTGTGATTGCTCCACATATCCCACAAGCAGTACCATCAGTGGCAGCACCTGCTCGACAGCCTAGTTTCAGCCAGGCTGGACGTCAATCTGGAGACTTCCGGGCTTCACGGACGAGTGTGGATAGATCTGCCATGGCAAAAGAGATTGATCTGACATCTAGTGGTGTTTGGTGGACTGCACCAGAAGCTGTACCGCCATCTATTGGCAGCTCTGGTGCTCATTATGAGGTTGAAGAATCCGAAACTTCAAAGAGAGGAGGCCGTAAGTCGGTTTCAAGAGATATCTATGTACTATATCCTGATTACTCTCAGACATTCATCTCTGTGCGCTTTGATAAGCAGGATCCAGAAGGGACGATCTCATTTGAGCAGTCTCATTCCGATCCCCCATTGTGGAGACAAGATCAATTACAAGAAGCCTATTCAAGGTTTGGTGGGAAAGTTCTAAATGAAGCTCACAAATTGAGTGCTTCAGCGAAGGATAATTCATTCGTTCCAAATGTATTGTCACATGTAAAAGGAGCCCTCCCCGTAATCGCAGGAAAATCATTCGGGGCTACAGTGTACGATAACCTTGCGAATGCGACTGTGCAGCAATTGGACGAGATAAAGCCTGGAGATGTGGTTGCATTTAGGAATGCCCAATTCCAGGGCCATAAGGGCAGTCTCCACCAGAAATACACATCGGATGTGGGCAGAGAAGGAATACAGGTTGGAGTTGTTTACGAATGGGACGGCACCAAGAAAAAGATCAGGGTTCTTATTCCAATTGCTGGTAAAGTTCGGCAAGAGAGCTACAAACTTGGAGACTTGAAGAGTGGTGAAGTACGAATCTATCGAGTAGTTGGACGAGACTATGTTGGCTGGGATCAATAAACGATGCCCTCCCAACTCGAGCATTTGTGCACTGCAAGTTTAATAGTTTTCACAATATCATCGGATTATATATTATTATTATTGTAATTAAATCAATCAATGCGCTGCAATAGAACTTGAGATCGTTCTAAGTTGGCAACCCCATATCGCGAGAATATCATCACTCTTAACATATGCACCCCTGAAGACGTATCCAAATGTGGTACTGGCAGGATTCACGTGGCTGAATATGGCGTGCTAACTCAACATTCTCAAAAGTACGCCATTAGTAGCTGGCATGTGAAAAATAGTGCTAGCGTCCACGTGCGGCGTGACACTTTTATTAGGTGACGAAAAAAAAAGACCGATTACTATATAAGGACAGGTGTCCCCCTAGATTAAATTCGGTATTAGCTTCTATTGAAGTTACAAATATAAACTTTATTAAAAAGAGCAAGAGCAATGACTGCTTCCGAGACTTTCTTTTTCACTTCCGAATCCGTCGGTGAGGGACATCCCGATAAGATCTGTGATCAGGTTTCTGATGCTATTCTTGATGCCTGCCTCAAATCTGACCCCCTTTCCAAGGTCGCTTGTGAGACCGCTTCAAAGACTGGTATGATTATGGTTTTCGGAGAAATCACCACTTCTGCTCAGCTGGACTACCAGAAGATTATCCGAGATACCATCAAGCAGATTGGATATGATGACAGTGCGAAGGGTTTCGACTACAAGACTTGTAACGTTTTGGTAGCCATTGAGCAGCAGTCCAAGGATATTGCCGACGGTGTTCACATTGAGCGAGCTCTTGAGGAGCTTGGTGCTGGTGACCAGGGTATCATGTTTGGCTATGCCACTGATGAGACTAAGGAGTTGCTTCCTTTGACTGTGATCCTTTCTCACCAGCTCAACAAGGCACTTGCTGATGCTCGACGAGACGGCAGTTTGCCTTGGTTGAGACCTGACACCAAGACTCAGGTCACTGTTGAGTATGCTTATGACAATGGTGCCACTGTCCCCAAGCGAGTTGACACTGTTGTTATCTCTGCTCAGCATGCTGAGGAAATCTCTACTGAGGATCTTCGAAGTGAGATTCTTGACAAGATTGTCAAGAAGGTCATTTCTCCTGAACTTTTGGACGAGAAGACCAAGTACCACATTCAGCCCTCTGGTCGATTCGTTATTGGTGGTCCTCAGGGTGATGCTGGTTTGACTGGCCGAAAGATTATTGTTGACACTTATGGTGGATGGGGTGCTCACGGAGGAGGTGCTTTCTCTGGAAAGGATTTCTCTAAGGTCGACCGATCTGCCGCTTATGCTGCTCGATGGGTTGCCAAGTCTTTGGTTGCTGCCGGTCTTGCTCGACGAGCTCTTGTCCAGTTCTCTTACGCTATTGGTGTTGCTGAGCCTTTGTCCATTTTCGTTGACAGTTACGGTACCTCCAAGTACAGCTCTGATGAGCTTGTCAAGATTATCCGAGATAACTTTGACCTCCGACCTGGTGTGATTGTCAAGGACCTCGACCTTGCTCGACCTATTTATCTCCAGACTGCTTCTTACGGCCACTTCACCAACCAGGAGTACTCTTGGGAGAAGCCCCGAAAGCTCAAGTTTTAAGCTTGCATATGTCTAAAGTATCGCAGCTGGCAGCGACGTTCAACTCGTCGACTGAAGTGCGTGTTTCCAGCGTTAACCGCTGAGAATTCTAATGATTTTGTTTTTGTTACGAAGTTACGACAGCGTGATGATATGCCAGCTTCGAATTGTGGCGGTCTTTCAACAATGACCATGTGCATAGATGTTAATAGAATGTATTGTTGAAAAAAAGAATTGTAAAGTAATATTTTTGTTCAAGTGAGATGAATAGTAGAAGATGATTTTTTTAACTGATGGGGTCTGAGATTTGTCTGTTATTCATGAGTTATTTTGGAAGAAGAACTATTTACTGCACTGTATGCAGGCCCCACGAATTCCCTAATTACGTATAATATAACCCAGCTGCTGATGCCAGATGAAATTTGTGGAAAATGGGCTTCGGTTTATAGCTCCATATTACCATACAAATAAGACATTTTGCAAAGAGAGATGGTTCAATAGAACGGTTTTAGAGGTTCTTCTGTCTGAGTTTCGCACCTACCCCTATGAACAACATGTATGGGATCAAACGTTTTGACTGTGCTAATTCTATAGATGTCTACTGCGGAAAAAGGTGGAATAACTCTAATTAAAGGAAGAGGAAGTGGTCGACAGATAAGTGGAAAGCAAGTTATTTCTGAGATAATTGAGAATGGCGATATATTGGAGTACACTGGACACTATCATGAACCACCAGTACTAGAATTTGGATCTTCAATTGAAATTGTTTACGAGGATAATGATCTGGTAGTTGTCAACAAACCTCCAGGACTTCCAACCCACCCGACAGGAAAATACCGCCTTAACAGCTTATCTTATATTTTGGAGGATCAGCTTGGATATACTGTATACCGTAAGCCAAATGTTGGTTGTGTTTCATATTAACTTTAGCTGCCCACCGACTGGATAGGCTGACATCTGGTGTGGTTGTATTTGCGAAATCTAGTAAAGCTACATCTTTGATACATTCGCTTCTTTTATCTGGCCAAGTACAGAAAGAATACTATGCACGAGTGTGTGGTCAGTTCACCAGGTACGTCTTGACTTATATTGCAAGACATGAGTCTAACTTAGTAACCGACTTACTGTCGACTACCAACTATTCGACATAGAAGCTAAAAGATCATATGATCTATTTGTGAAAGGCTGGGCTAATTCAAAACCAGCAAGCACGACTTTTGAAGCGGTGCATTATGACGAGCAACAAAAACAGACTATTGTCAGATGTTTTCCAAAAACCGGCAAAACACACCAAATACGTAAGCATCTAGCTATGATAGGCCATCCTATTGTCAATGATAAGCTGTATGGACGACCCGAATTTGGTGACTTGTTTCAGTATATTGCAACTTTTAAGGATCAGGAACAGGAATTGCAGCTACATCAATTGCAGTCTGATGGTGTTGCTCAAAGACTCTTTACAAACCTGCAGAATGCATATAACATTGGCCGACAAGACAAGTCACTAGACCAGCGATGCCCAGATTGTCAAGCTGAGCTTTTTAAAGCACCCACCGATGATCTTCAGATTTGGTTGCACGCATTCCGATATTCGGGACCGTCGTGGTCCTACGAAACATCTCTACCAGTGTGGGCAACTGGTTTATAAATTTCATCAGTCCAAGTATTTCGTTTCGGCTTAGATACAGGCTCTAGGAACCTCATTGAAAGTCTATCATTCAGCGCCTTGTAATTCATCTTGTGGTTCACAGTGTCAACCCACTTGAGTTTCTTTTCGGTTAACAGTAACTCTTGGGCTTTAGAGACCACTTTTTGCATATGCGACAACATTGTTTCAGAATCATCAAGAACTTTAGTTGAACGCACCACATAAAGTCCATCTGGTACTGGAGGAGTGCATTTTCCATGGCGAATGGTCGAAAAAGAATCAAACAGTGCTCGGCGTACTGATCTGCTTATGAAATTTCGCCAATATGCATAGTGCATTGGATTTCTTGATTTCCTAGTCTTTGTAGACATCACTTGGGACATTGACAAAGTTCCATTTCCTTCTTCTCCCTTGCCGAATAGACATACCACCGCTGGTCTCGATTTTCGACCACTGCTCAAAACATGCCATGGCGGATAATATGCTACTGAAAAATGCTCACAACTGTATAGATTGCTTGTGTGCCTGATCAACCCAGTGCTGTACAACGACTCCATAAATGGTACGTATACTCCACGAACTTGTTGATAATTCTCTGCATATGGAGTCGACGTTGTCACATAGGGAATATTCATTCCGTGATGATCTGGTCCACTTGGGACAGAGAACACCCTGTCTAGGATACTCGCATCAGTGCTCTCCCGGCTCCTGTCTGGCAGCTGTTGCTTTTTAACTATCCTTGTTCTGCGAGGAACATATGAGATAGACCTGGCCAGGCGGATCATAAGAACCAACGAATCTGATGACCTTTCGAAACCAAATAAATCCCCTTTAATAAGGCATGCAATATGCTGTATCCTACAACAACCCCCTGAAAACCTCACCTCAAAGAAATAACAATAATAAAAAAGTCAGGCGCAGGGTTATGCGGATCAGGTAATTTTTTAAATATTTTTCAATTCACTAGACTTTTAACTAGTTGAAAATCCAAGTGAAATTTCAACAAAACTGACTTTTATAGTCATTAAAGACGTCAAGATGGATCCCCAGTTTATGGCGAAATTGGAGGAGACTTTGCGTCAAGTGATTTCTCCTAGTACGGATGCCATCAAGGCAGCCTCTGACACTCTTCAAAATGTGTTTTACAAGAACCCCCAGACTGTACCAGCATTAATCCATTTGCTACAAAACCATCCTGATACACAAATCAGACAACTTGCTGGTGTTGAAGCCAGAAAGCTGTTGTCGAAGTTTTGGGATGAATCATCTCCAAATGCTCTTAGTGCAGCCGACAAGAACTCCATCAAGGAGTCTCTTTTGAAGACCACTCTTCAGGAGCAAAGTGCGTTGGTGCGACACACTTCATCTCGAGTTATTTCAGCTATTGCCCAGATAGATATAGACAAGGGTGAATGGAACGCGTTGCTTCCTTACATGGTTGAAGTTTCCAAGTCGACTTCTGCTGCAGAGCGAGAAGTTGCAATTTACATTTTATATACTTTGCTCGAAGCTGATACAGAAGTGCTCATGGATTCGTCTGCTGATTTGCTCAAGCTATTTGCTGTTACTATCGTGGATGCCGAATCTTTACAGGTTCGTGTATCTACCGTGCTCGGTGTTGGCAAAGTTGCTGAAAATATTGATACAACTGCTAACGGCAACACGTCACCAGACCAAAACCCAGTTGAATTGTTTAGAGCGATCCTTCCTCAGGCTGTGCTCGTTCTCAAACAGGTCATTGAGGCCGATGACGAGAAGTCTGCTAATCAGGTATTTGATGTTTTCAGCACATTGATGGTTGTAGAGTCTGCTCTTGTTTCAAAGCATTTGAAGGATCTTATTCTGTTTATGCTGCAAGATGTCGCAGCTAGGAAGGATATTAGCGGTGAATACAGAACTGCAGCACTCCAGTTCCTACTTACTGCTGTGCGTTTCAAGAAGAATCGTATTCAGTCTTTGAAACTCGGTCCTCAACTTATGACTGGTGCTCTTGAGATCGCTGCTCAGCCTGACGAGGATATCGATGAGGATGACGACGAAGACGAGGAAGATTCTGCATCTAAGCTTGCTTTGAGACTCATTGATTACTTGTCAAGCTCGCTTCCACCTGCCCAGGCAACGGGTCCTCTACTGCAGTTGCTGCCACAGTGTGTTCAATCTCCCAATGCACTTCAAAGACGAGCAGGCTTTTTGGCTATTGCCCAGGCTGTCGAGGGTGCTCCAGACTTCGTTGCTGGACAGATTGAAGGAATTCTTCACCTGGTTATCACTGGTCTTAACGATGACAACCAACTCGTTAAGGTGGCTGCTCTACAGTCCTTGAGCCACTTGGCTTCCGAGTTGCACGATGTTGTTGGAGAGCACCACGAAGTATTGTTGCCCCTTATTTTCAATATTATGGATGGAGCATCTTCTCTTAAAGTTGGAAAAAGTGCTTGTGCTGCACTTGATGCCATTCTTGAAACCCTGGACAAGGATGTTATTACTGAGAGATATCTCTCCTCTTTGGTCCCCAAACTTTTACAGCTTTTGGGTGGCACACAGGACCTTAAACTCAAGGGAAGCATTGTTGCTGCACTTGCTTCTGCTGCATTTGCAGCTGGTAATAGTTTTGAACCATACTTTGTAGCTACCGTTCACCAGCTCGAACCATTTATGAGAATTGTCAGCAACGGGGCTGAAAACATCCCAGAAGATGAGCAGGCACTTTGTGGTATTACCTTGGATGCTCTGAGTGCACTCGCTGGTGCTGTTGGTAAGGAGGCCTTTAGACCTTATGTCCAAGCTTTGGTCGATGCTGCTTATAAATGTTTGAAGTCAGAGCAGAGTCGTCTCCGTGAGTGTGGCTTCATATTCTTGGGTGTTCTTGCCAAAGTATATGAAGTTGAGTTTAGCCCATTCTTGGAATTTGTTATGCCAGAACTGTTCAAGTCTCTGATGAGTGATGATTTTAGCGGTCTTGATGATGAAGATGAGGAGGGTGCTGTTGTTGGACTAGATGGTGCTGAGGATGAGGATTTTCTTAGTAAACTCCGAGTCAATAGTGCATTGGCAATCGAGAAGGAGATTGCTACAGAGACTTTGAGTGACATTATAGTTGGAACCAAGGAAGGTTTCTCTCCTTATCTGGAGAAGGCATTAGAGGTACTACAGGAGTTGGCCGAGCACTTTTATGATGGAATTAGAAAGGCCGCCTTGACAACATTATGGAATGCTTTTATCACCTATTACAAGATCTCTGGACAAAGCAAGTTGAAGTGGACTCCAGGTTTCCCTGCATCATACCAACTGCCAGCCCCCGTAGACACTCTTCTCACCGTTGCCCAGAAATGTACGTTGAGCATTTGGGAAAGTGAAGATGAGCGAACTGTTTCAACTGCAATCTGTGATAGTTTGACGGAAGCTATTCGTCTTGCTGGACCCATAGTGCTTGGAAGCGAGGAGCAGCTAGCGATCATTGTTGATCAATTGGTTCAAATCTTATCGAAGACTCATCCTTGCCAGAACCTTGATCTAGAAGATGAGGAAGGAGATGATGATCCTGAAGAGGGAGAGGAAGATACCGGAAGTTCCGAATACGATGAACTTCTTACTGACAGTGCCAAGGACGTTGTAGTCCAATTAGCTTCAAGCATGGGTCCACAATTCCAACAGGTATTTAACATCTTCTTGGAAAAGATTGGCAAATACAGTGTCAGTAAGGTTTCCTCAGAGAGAGCATCTGGAATTGGTGCTTTTGCTGAGATTGTCAATGGAATGAGAGAAGGAATTACCCAGTGGACCGAACCATTGCTTCAAGTGTTTGTATCCGGACTTAAAGACAAGGATCTCGAAGTTCGAAGTAATTCTGCATATGGTGCAGGACTGATTATTTTCTTTTCGGGTAATGAAGAACTGACCAAGAGCCAGTTTATGACAGTGTTGCAAAGTTTACAGCTTTTGTTGAAAAAGGTGGACAAGAAAAAGAGAAAATCTAGAGGAACTGACGGTGAGGAGGACAACAGTGCTCGATGCTTGGCCAATGCATGTGGTTGTGTTGCACGAATGTGTAGCAGATACCCTGAACTCGTACCTCTTAATGAAGTTGTTCCAGTTTTGGTAAGCCGACTTCCCTTACAGGATGGATTTGAAGAGAACACGCCTATCTTTGAGTTTATTATCAAGCTATTTGAAAAGCGTGAGCACGCTGTTACTAGTGTGACTCAAGAAATTGTAGGCATGTTTGAACAAGTATTTATTCAGTACAAGGAGATGTCTGTTGATTACAAAGCAGGATCATCTACTGTTCTGCCATTCGAGGATGATGAGATCAAGAATAGGGTGATTTCACTATTGAAGTTTCTCGAGTCGGAGCAGCCTGGTTTGATATCATCCAGGCCCACTTTACAAGAAGCTCTGGCTTAATGCATGTAAGTACTCTGTTGGATTGATTCAAAAATACATATACATATATCTTTGTTCCAATTTTTTCAAGTGTTTTCGTAAAATAATGCGAAGTTACAGTTGTTAAGCAAATGTAAGCTTACCGGAGTGCGACAATTACACGCCTACATAAGCGGTCTTGGATGCATTTCTATGCTGCCAAAAGCATAGAAAAATAAATCGCTCATCAAGCATTGTCAAAAAATGTAATTTAAAAATTAAAAAATAAATAAATCCGACTTATGACTTAATGACTGATGACTGATAGATCTTTGAGTCATATCCGACTTTTTCGTGTTGTCAACAAGAACGAGGCCGAAACTGGGCAACGTGGAGAGGTCATTGCTTATCATTTCCTGATTGCGTAAGCATCCTGTTCAACAAGGTAAGTGTGTCTCATCTTAGCGTTCGCATGACCAAAACGATCCTGTGCACTAATCCCGTTATTAGCTTTCTTTGTTGTGTAAAGCTCGTATTCTTATTCATATTCGTATAAGTAAGCTGAGAAATATTAACTATATATTTCACGTCTCCATGGAATATATGTATGAGGGATTCTGTCCAAATATCTAACTCCGGTTGGCTTCTCTTCGGCAAGGAAGCGGGGGAGGCAATCGAGCTTTAAATTTCATTCGATCTCAGTGGCAAGTACGGCTGAAGCTTGCTAGTATGCATGGTCAATGCATGATGCACCATCACTAACCGTGAGTCAGATGCGCGACCTTTATGCAAACATGCAGGTAAATGCTAAGGTTGTGTGAGAGAGTTGCCGCAAAAAATAAAACAAAAAAAGTCCTCGGGTCAGGGAGGGGACAATAATAGGAACGAGGAAAAAAGAAATCATTGCCACAATGCACGCAAACTAAAAAAAACACGAGTAGTATAGGTCTAACTAGTTATGCACGTTGAATCATTGTGACTAGACCAGACTTTGCAACTAGATCAAGAAATATAAATATGCTAACTATCCCATAATGTGATCGGTATATTTTCGTTATTATCATTTTCAAATAATTTCATCATGATTGTAATACGCGAAGCTGAAGAAACAATGATTCCTCAAATCACACAAGAGCTGGAACAACAGCAGAACGCACCTTTAAAATATTCACAAATGAATTTACCGCCAATGTATGAACAATTGTCGCTGTCCCCGGTGTGGTCAGAAGCCAGTATGTCTACTGTTGCACCGGAATTGACAAACGACAATCGATCAGCATCAGTTAGTAGCAACACTGCCACAGCAAGCTTGAATGACGCACTTCCGACCTATTTCGCAGGAATGACTATTAAAGAGCAAAAGAGCAAATCACAGCCATTACTACAGATGTTTTTGGACAGGGATCCATCTGGTCCTATCCATTTTTATCATCCCGGAGATATAGTTTCTGGAAAAGTGACTATTAACCCCCATCAGGATCAGCAGGTGCAGCCAATTAAGCTAAATCTGCAGCTAGTTGAATCCGTCATGAGATCGCCCGAATACCCCACTACCAGAACAGTGAGAACCACTGTGGTCAGCCGATTCATGCCAGATGATTCAGTTTACCCAGAAAACTTTTTATTAGAAAAGGGAAAGAGTTATGAATTTCAATTTGCTTTGCAGATACCTGACGTCAGGCCTCTTGAGACTTGTAGTCATGATGGCATTCATGATAATCTTCCTTCTTCTGTAGGAAGTTTTCCCCATGGTGGCTGCAACAGAGACGGTTACCTGGATGTTTCGGACTGCTCAGCCAACGTATACTACTCTGTTAGCACTAGGCTGTTTTCGTTATCGGGCATGTACTTAGGGCAAGACCATTGCTACATTCGGCTAATGTCGTCGCAGATGCTGGCGCAGGACCTGCCCGCCGATGACGGAGCACAGTTCCACAGCACCCCAGTAAAAATCAAAACTGGTTTCATGCGTAGGACCACTCTTGGCACATGTACTCTTAACGCCTGGGCTCGCCCTTACATCTTGGTTGGTTCCAAGGAGATGTCTCATGCTTCACACCTGGAAGTTAAGTTCCAGGGTAGCAGACCTGCACAAATCAAATCAGTAAGCACTTCGATTGCTGTATTGACTGCTACGTATCCTACCGGATCCATTTCCGCGGACACTGCTATCAAGAAGTTACAACACAAGGTTACTGACAACATTCTTATTTCAAAGTTGGATTGTTCTAGTAACCACTGGACTGGTTATGGCTCAGAGTATTCTCAAGCACTAACTGTACCCACATTGCTGCCAAAGGACGACTATAGACTAGTGCCTTCTTTTGAGTCATGCCTTGTGGAGAGAACCTATAACCTGGTATACAGTGTTGTATTCGAAGGGGGATCCTCAACTGATGTATCAGTACCGATCGTCCTCGCTTAGATTATTTATTCATGCATAGACGTGCAGCTCCATGCAGGCACTAGAAACTAAAAAAAAAAAATACATATGCGTTATAGAAATATGACATATATGTTAAAAAAACTCCAATCGACCCGTAGTTTATCGTGATGATTCTGGACTTGAACAAGTTGCAATAAGCTCATTCTTTTGTAAACAATACACCGGATATCCCAAACCAAGATGTCACGGATCAGACTCGTTGCGGGTCTACCCTTTCAGTTTCAACTGTGTCGGCTAACAGAGCGCCAAGAAAGTATCAAAAAGCTATCGGCTCATTATGGTCTTTTTTAACTGTTTGCTTTAAGTAATTGCGTTGCTTGCTATCTCGTTATTTCTCTTTTTCCTATATATGGTTACCAATTGCTTGCCACATGCCTCGCCTTCCCCCTCCAGCGGTCTTCCGCTATCTGCCAGCGGTAGGTTGGGCTAGGACCTTCTATGTGGCTCTATTGCGTTCCAATATCTCCAACTTGACATCCTATTTGTAACAATATGGCAGAGACAACTGAAACACCAGCTGCCATTGAGGTGGTTATCAAGTAAGTAAAGATATTAAATTCAAATCATATTCTAACAATAGATCATCTGCTGATAAGAAGTACAACATCACCATTGCACCAACCGCAACGGTCGAGGAACTTAAGAATAAGCTGGCCGAAGTATCAGAAGTACCAATAGAACGACAGCGACTGATCTATGCAGGTCGGGTCTTGAAAGATCATGAAACAATAGAATCATATAAGATAAAGTCAGGCCAAACCATACATTTTGTGCGAAGTGCCGCTCCTGGAGGTAATGCCCCGACCGGTTCTTCTGGAGCAACATCGAATCAGCAACAGTCAGCAACTTCCATATCCACTACAAGTCCTGTAGCACCACAAGTTCCAACCAATCTGTCTGCTGGAACCGGTACCGGTAATCCTATATCTGATCTTACTGGAGCCCGTTATGCTGGATTTGCCAATTTGCCCAGTGCAAGCATGTTTGGTCCCGACGGAGGCATGGGGCCTACTCCCAATATGGATGATGTTTTGTCAATGATGGATACTCCTGGATTTGCCGAAAACATGCAACAAGCTCTTCAGAATCCCCAAGTAGTTGATATGATTATTAATTCCAATCCACAGCTGCGACAGATTGGTCCCCAGTTCAGGAATATGCTTCAGAGTGACTACTTTCGATCCATGTTGACTAACCCACAGATGTTTCGACAGATGTTGCAGATGGAGCAGATGATGGGAGGCAACCGATTTGGAAATAACGATGCTAGTGCTTTTCCTGCACCAGGATCAACTGCAGATGGAGCTGGATCTGGTGGTGCAACTGGAACAGCTGCACCAGGTGTAACTGATACTGCCGCTTCTGGTGCCAACGGAGCTGCAGCAGGTAATCCATTTGCTGCCCTGCTTGGAAACAATCCATTCGCCTCTCCTGGACAGACACAAGGCCAAGGACAAGGCCAGGCCCCAGCATTTAATCCTGCATTGTTGGCTAGCCTGTTCGGAGGTGCTGGTGCTGGCGCTGGAGCTGGAGCTGGAGCTACTGGTTTCGGCGGCTTCCCTCCAGTTGCAGCAGCAGAACCTGAAGACACTAGACCTCCGGAGGAGAGATACGAATCACAGCTCCAACAACTTAATGAATTGGGATTTGTCGATTTTGATCGAAATGTCCGTGCTCTTCGACGTTGTGGCGGAAATGTCCAAGGTGCTGTTGAGGCCCTTCTTGACGGTCAAGTCTAAATAGAGCATTTGTACTGTCTTGACATATGTTAGTAATATTTTCTTGCTTTTTTTTGATTGTATTTTTTCTGTTGAATTTTGATCTCTGTGGCTTGATATTTCAGATCTCTGACACTCCTATGTATATCTTACCCCAATCTGGGCACCAAACATTAACCGCCGTCGGAGTTCGTCAACTCAAGTGACCGACTGACCTGCATACGACCCCCACTTTAAAATGCAATCCAACCTGTATTAGGCATGTATATAGAAGGATATCCGACTTAGCTTGTTACGTATAACCATTTCACGTATTCTGATCAGCATATCTACTGTCTCGGTATGTGGTCAAATTGGTTGCAAAGAGGAGGATTGCGATCGGTTGGCCCGTTCGTTGCGAGGTCAGTGCAATTGTCAGCGAGATCCATTAGATTCTCACATTCTGGGCCTGCCAACAGTAGCAGAACTTCAAGTAGCAAATCATCTTTTGCTTCGTTGACTTTGGTATCTCTTATAGTAGGAGGTGGATCTTTCCTTACCGCAAAGTATATCTATTCCGACGAAACTCGCAATGCGTCCATTGAGCGCCAATGGAATGCTCCAAAATATGGGGGTAAAAGTGAACTGATCCTTGCTTTGCCTGAGTTACAGGAAATTCTAGGCGAGGATGGAGTTTCCACTGATGACGAAGATCTGAAAAGACATGGATATTCTGAATGGTCAACTTATAATATTGAGACCAACCCAATTGCCATAGCATATCCACGATCGACGGAGGAAGTTTCCAAGGTTGCCAAAATATGCCACAAGTACCGACTCCCGATGATTGGGTTTTCTGGGGGGTCCAGTTTAGAGGGTAATTTCTGTGCCCCTTACGGAGGAGTTTGCTTGGATTTCAATTTAATGGATAAAATTATAGATGTTCGACCTGAAGACATGGATTGTACAGTTCAACCGGCAGTTGGGTGGATGGAATTAAACAAGCATCTTGAAAGCCTTGGACATGGACTCTTTTTCGCTGTCGATCCTGGTCCAACTGCAAAACTCGGTGGTATGGTTGCTACATCTTGTTCAGGAACCAATTGCGTGCGATACGGTCCTATGAGGGACCACATTGTCAATTTGACTGTGGTCCTTGCTGATGGTACTATCATCAAAACCAAGCAGCGGCCACGAAAATCTGCAGCTGGTTATAATTTAAACCATCTGTTTTGTGGATCTGAGGGAACTTTGGGACTTGTGACTGAGATCACCGTCAAGTTGCATGTAGTGCCAGATCAAACTAGTGTTGCAGTCTGCGCGTTTCCCACCGTCCAAGATGCTACCCAGACTGCTATTGATGTCATCCGTGCTGGTGTCCCAGTCCATGCTGTTGAACTGATGGATGATGTTCAGATGATGGCAGTAAACAGGGCCGGATATACATCTAAAAAGTGGGAGGAGAAGCCAACATTGATGTTCAAGTTTTCTGGTACAAAGAATTATGTCAAGGAGCAAATAATGCAGTCCAAGGCTATTGCCAAGAAGAATGACGGAATATCTTTTGAGTTTGCTACCGACGAAGTAGAGCAGCACCAATTGTGGTCTGCTCGAAAAGAAGCTCTTTGGAGTGCCATGGCAATTGGTCCCAAAAATGGGAAAGTCGTATCTACTGATGTTGCGGTACCAATGTCCAAGCTAGCAGATCTAGTTATTAGTACCAAAAAGGATCTTGAAAACTCGGGTGTATTTGGATCTTGTCTGGGCCATGTTGGTGATGGAAATTTCCATGCTTGTATCATTTATGGCGAGGGCCAAGAAGAGGAAGCCAAAAGACTTGGAAGCAACATTGCTCACAGAGGTTTAGAATTAGAAGGAACTTGTACTGGAGAGCATGGAATTGGTGCAGGCAAAGTTAACTATCTGATCGATGAATTGGGTGTAGATGCCGTTGAGCTTATGAGAACAGTAAAGTTGGCTCTTGACCCGCTGGAGTTGCTCAATCCCGGCAAGATATTCACCGAAGAATCTGTGCAACGTGGACACACTCTAAAACAGCAATCCACTAAGTAGGGTACTATTAAAATGCAATTCATTAATTTCATACATGACTTGACAACCATCACTATGGTACAGTAGTTGCGTTCGTTCAACGAGCATTGTCAATGATGCCAGCCGCACTCTTCATCTTAACACGAATGACTCGCGAACATGGAGTATCGAAGGAAGATGATAAAACTTCAAAAGGAAAGGCTAAAGCGATGAAAGAAGTGCCTATGACCCGTTCCAGACAGCTTGCACAGCATATTCCAACCTCATCGACTCCACATGTCAATACCATTGAGGCTATTTTTCAAAGATGCATTGCTGCGTTATTGGGATCTCGAGATATTTCAGTCACCGGAGAGGCCTTTGATTTCTTTGTTATCCTTGCCGAATTTCATATGAAAGAGATCTATGCCAAACTTCACAAGATTACTCAGATACAGCGAAGAAATCAACCATCCGTTGCCGATTTGAGACTTTTAATGGAAGCCATAGGACTGAGCATTTCCGATGTCGAGCAGGAAATGACTCTGCCAGCAACCAAGTTCACCAAAGCACTTAACCAATTACGCGTGGATCCAGATCCAGAGCCAGTTGATCCAAGTGCTCAGTCATTCTTTCAACCTCAGTTGCCCCAACTTAAGAAGCTTGTACCCTCACGAAAAGAAAGAGGAGAGCACATTCTGCCATGGATGCCACCATTGCCGCCAGACCACACTTTTATGTCCACCCCATTATTTGTGGAACACATTTCAGAGCCACGACAGCTTCGAGAGAAATTGGTTGAAGAGAGCCGATTGGCAGAATCTGCATTACAAAGACTGACTGAGCTGAAAGTGAATGGCAATGATGATGACGATAGGCATACCGATAGTGATTGGGAAGATGCACTGGACAGTAAATTGAATGGCGATAATAAAAATGTCAAAGTTGTGGACGATGAGGAAGGCGATTTCATGAATATAGATGTTGCTCTGGGACTTAGTGTTAAGCAGGAATCGAAATTAGTTTCGGTCTCGCCAGAAACTGTTGGCTCCAAGCAAAGCACTGCAGAACCGTCTTCCTTGATGGATATCTCCCAACCAAAGGCTGGGTCCGCACCTCCTACAGTAGAACCACAACAGCAACCGTCATCTGATGAGCAGAGTAATGAACAAGCTGTGCCAGAAATGGCTACTGATCAAAATGCTCTGCAACATGCACAACATCCTTCTGTTGATTCTGATGGAGATTCAATTATGATCAAACCTGAAAACGAAACAAATGGCGATGAAGCGCTGGCACCAAAGAAATCACTTTCGCTAAGGCTATCGTTTGGAGGCCGCAAGTCAGCACCTGCTGCTGCCGCTGCCACCGACCGGTCGGTGTCACCGTTGACAACTGCTGTAGCGCCTGCAGCACCAGCACCAGCGGTAGCAGTAGCAGCACCGGCAGCACCAGCGGCACCACAGGAGGTAGCAAATGAAATCCCCAAGGAGCCTGTGACATCTACAAATGTGTCTGCCGACTCCAACGGGCCCAAAGGATTCAATATTACAGCATATGTGGAACGTCGAAGGAAGATCTTAGAGAAGCGTAAACGACAGCTGTCTCAAGATACTATCACCGTTAATAACAGAATTGACGCCAACGGTAGAGATGCCATTGAACGTGAATTCAAAAGGATATATGCCCGCTTACGGCCATCGGGCGATATCCCCGACACTGGCTTTGTTCTTTGGGACAGTGATCGGTACAATTTGTAAATTATTATGATTATGATTAACTTACGATTAACTTATGATTATTATTATTATTATTATTATTATTATTATTATTGTCATTATTGCTATTGCTGTTATTATCAATGCTACACTTAATGTAAGCTAACCCATTAAGTGAGTCTTTAGCTAACAGCGTCATGCCGTGCCTGTGACCTCATACTATTATTAAGATAGATAAGGTTGACAGGATTGTTGACTTGCAGATCAACGTTGCAGATCGCATTGTGCAGATCAGTGGCAACAGGGCGAGCGGTGCCCACATCTTAGATAGCTACCAACCCTCTCTATGTTGATAAGATGGTTGTCAAATCCGAGAGGATTGGCTAAAGCACCCCAAATCAACAGATGGTTAAGCAGTACCAGTGGCCGTCATTTGGCAAGAAAGCCAATACGCCAGCCAATTTTCCAAGCAGCAGAGGCACCTGCTCCTTCGTCGCTGCCAAAGAAGCGAACTCAAAACAAATGGACAAGGAGACTTGTTAGAGTTGGGTTAGTTGGTGGTACTATTTATAGTCTTGACTGGTATTTCAACGCGTCGGCGCTTACCAGAACCATTCGATGTGTATATGATATAATGCTCATTGGTTTGGATTACAAGTTCAATTTCAGCGAAGGAAATGATATAGAAGCTCTTCATGATCGGTCGTCTGATCGTCTATACAAGTTGATTTCTACCAATAAGGGGTTGTATATTAAGATGGGCCAGGCTGTGGCTATCCAAGCTTCAATTTTTCCACCTCAGTTTAGAGAGAAGTTTGCTCAGCTTTTTGACAAAGGTCCACAGGATTCGTGGAGTGAGATTGAAGCCACTTTTAAGAGTGAGTTTGGTGTCAGTCCAGATGATTTCTTTGATTATATTGACCATAGAGCGCATGCTAGTGCCAGCGTTTCTCAGGTTCATAAGGCCAGATTGAAGACTGGAGAATGGGTGGCTGTAAAAGTCCAACATAGAGATCTTCAAACACAGGTATATTGGGATCTAGCAGCGTACAAGGCGTTGATGTATATCTATGATCGTTTTTTATTTGATTTCCCGATCTATTTTGTTGCAGAGCATGTTGCAAAGCAACTATCTGAAGAGGTTGATTTCCGAATAGAAGTGCGAAATTCTGATGACACGAAGAGGCTAGTTGAAGCTGATCAGGAGCTTCGTAATAAGGTTTATATTCCAAAAATGTATAAGGAATTTTGCAGCAAGCGGATTATTGTTAATGAGTGGGTCGATGGCCCCAGTCTTAGCAACGATGAGGAAATCCGCAAGCAACGTCTAGATAGCCGATTGGGCGTCGAGATGCTGTCAAGGTTGTTGGCAAAGCAAATTTTTGAGTGGGGAATTGTCCATTGCGACCCTCATCCTGGTAATGTTATCCTTAGACGGTTAAATGGAAAACAGCAGCTTGTACTCATTGATCACGGTTTATATGTACGAGAAAGCGACCAATTTAGAGAACAATATTGCCGACTTTGGAGAGGAATGTTCATCCTAGATACAAAGGCTGTGAAAGAAGTTGCCACCGAGTGGGGATTTGGAGATGCTGATATGTTTGCGTCTTCGACTATGATGAAATCGTACCAGGGTGAGAAGCAGGCTGAAGACCCTACCAAAACGAAAGAGCAGCTAGACTTTGAGCGCCAGGAGAGATCAAAGGAAAGATTTCAAAAGTTTCTAAGTGATACTACAAAGATCCCGTTGGAAATCATATTTCTGGGTAGAACCATTCGTATATTACAGGGATCTAATCGACTTTTTGGATCATCTGTAAATCGAATTAAGATCTTTGCATACCAAGCTTCTATATCTGGGGCAAGTATCAGTGCAGAGAGATCATTTAAGGGGCGTGTGAGAGCTTGGTGGGATCATGGAATTTTTTTGACTTTAGTGACTATATCAGATATTGTTTTCCTAGCCACGAGAGTCCAACAATGGTTCACAAATGGTGCTGTGCAAGCTGAGGACGTTTTTGACGACCACATTAAGGAAGCCATAGAACAACTGGACTAGACATGTAAATAGCTATTTGATATACTCCACTTGCCATAAAGGGAAATCAGGGGTGCATATGCCACACACCTTATAAAGTCTCAGTTGACGTAGATTCCCCAAGAGTAGAATACGAAACTTTACTTTTGGAAATAAAAATCATATAGGCATGTGAGTATAAAGTTAGCTGGCTGGTGACAGAAATGTTAATTGAATATACTATGTCTCCGAGAAGTGCAACTGTTGTTGCCGGTGATCGGGCACTACTGTTGAATACTCACCATTGTGTGCAGTCATGTATTTATTACGCTATTTTGTCAAAATAACTGAAATATACTCGTTATGAGATATCACGAGTTCATTTTATTAGTTTATTTAAAGAATGGCCCAATCTCACCTGAGCCTGCTGTTAGATTGTAGATCGACAGATACCAGCAACATCGTGCCTGCCGCACTTTGACACCTCACATGTTGAAGCTCGCGGTGATTGCGACTGTGCTTGGAAGTGGAGCACATGCCATCTCAGGCATTTCCAATGCTCGTAAGTTATATGACTATGTGGTTCCTTTCTAATATGAGAAAGCTCACTTTATACGCCAGATGCCAATGGGAACTGGGCATGTCTTAACCATCCAGAGATTGTGATTTCGTTCGACAAGGTTAACGATGATTATTGTGATTGTCCAGATGGCAGTGATGAACCAGGAACAAGTGCGTGCCCTAACGGTATATTTTATTGTGCGAACGTTGGTCACATTGAAGGATGGCTGCCGTCCAGCCGAGTCAATGATGGTGCTTGTGACTACGATATTTGCTGTGATGGCTCTGATGAAAAGTATGGATTATGTCCTGATAGGTGCCGGGATATGCAAAAAACCTACATACATGACTTGGAAAAGGAGAAAGTAGAGTTGGAGCAAGGAGTAGCTGCTAGGCAGAAACTGGTGAATCAGGCGGCTGGTCTGCGTGACAAGCAACAAAAGGAGATAGTTCAAAAGGAAGCCGACATGATAGCTGTGAAATCTAATTTGGAGATGTTGCGAATTGAATTGGAGGATGTGATTGCACATTCTGCAGAGTCCCAAGAGGATGAAACTCCTCAAGAGCTTATTGAAGCTGCCGATAGCTTGAATCTGGCACATGAAAGGGCTATACAATTAGAGGCCACAGTACAGTCTCTGAGAGTAGAATATGAGACATTAGACGAAATCCTCAGACTAATGAAGGATACCTATAATCCTAACTTCAATGACCCAGCCGTCAAATCAGCCATCAGATCATGGGAAGAAGCTAAAAGTAATTCAAACATTGACGACAATGTTGATGGTATTTCTGAGCTTAGCCAGTCGTTGGAATCAATGTCGCAGCAATTACGTGAGTTCAAGATACAACCCGCAGGGGATGAATCTGGTAATAGCATCCTCCCAAATTTTTTGCAGAGACACGTTGCCGATGCAAAGCAGTGGATGGTTGAAAATGGTCTTCTTGCTGCTTCGATTAATCGTCCTGGTGAGTCCACTCGTGTAGCGGTAGCTCGTCACGAAGTTGAAGAAGCAGAAAACAGTGTCAACAGTTTGCAGTCATCAATCGACTCTTTACTAGCTGATTTGAGTGCCAACTATGGGAAAGATGATGTGCTAAGGGCCGTTCGAGACGCTTGCATATCAAACAGAGTTGGAGAATATGACTATGAGATGTGTTTCTTTGGTCAGACCATGCAGCGAGGCAACGGAGCTGCTACAAACCTTGGCTCTTATTCTACAGTTGAATTTTCAGATGATGCCATCACAATGGTATTTGAGAATGGTGCACGGTGCTGGAATGGTCCAATCCGAAAAACACGGGCAGAAATAGGCTGTGGGTCTAAGGATGAGATCATCACCGTAAGTGAGCCTGAAAAGTGTGAATATTTCTTCAATGTCAAGAGCCCTGTCGCATGTAGTACTGAAAAACTCGAAAAGCTTTCTGGCCTATTACAAGGTCCGATTGAGCATATTGATCTGTAATTAATAATGGTATTATATGCAAATAAATAGATGCTGAAAATAAATTAGGGCCATATATTGCCCAGCCAGTCTGGCTTGTGGTATGGCTCATTTGGACTCCAAATTAAATCACCCTCTTCATACTTGTCAACTGGAAGATCAAAAGGGATTCGAATATGTAGAACATTCTTGTCTGGTATTGGTATCGACGAGTCATAGACAGGATTGAGTTTGATTTCTTTATTGTCGAAAAGCTCATTATGCAAAAGTACACCGCATTCCCAAGATTGAATCCACAAGTTCTTTTTAGCCTTGGCCACAACACCCCATGCCTGCTTTGACAAATTAGAGGAAGTCAACATAAACCACTGTAGCGAGTCATCAGGTAGCACCTTCATATACGTTTTGATATGTGGTGCGCATCTTTCTCTTCTGGCCCTTTTTGAAGACCATTTACAGAGAAATGGCTTCATATAACGAAGTTGCTGCTGCTGCCCTGGCAATTGCCTTTTAAAATGAACAGACGACCCAGATGCATATCCATTAATTGATTCAGAAATTTGTTCAACAGTTGGGAATATCACATTGAAACCAACATTGGGTAAAGCAGGCTTGAGGAAATCAGAACCAGACAGACCATTACGGATAATTGGACTAAGATAATTATCGGAAGCACCAAAACTTCCAATGGAAGATACTTGAGCGATCACTTCACCATCACAGCGAGCATCATGAAGAGATGACACCACACTATTGATTCGACAGATTCCCCATTGCAGATATTCTTTATCAGACGTTTGGAAATTTCCCGGTACCGAAGCTACAAACACAGCTTTAACCAGAGAAAAATCAAATTTAGCTAATGTATGCCAGAGCTTTCGTGCACTACCATTGGCATATTTAGAAATGTACAGCAACAGGTCCTTTTTGAAAGTAGCACCAACTCCTTTGATTTGGTTAGATTCAGCAATTGGTAATCGAGGTGACATCCAAACTCCTTGCGTCATATTTTCCCAATCGAACGAAATCATATTGGCAGTGTGAATAATAACTTGAGCAGTCTGGGAATCACCATGACCGAAAAAGAGTACCATAATTTTAGAGTGATGAGTGGCATAGTCCGATGTGAGACGTTCGCCATCTACAACAACATTGTCAGGATATTCGTATTGACGACTTTCGTGGTAGAGTCCATTACGGTCACCGGATCGCGGAATTCCATGAACAAAATAAGATTTCAGTACCGGCAGCGCATCGGGATGAATATGCTCCAACACAAACGGGATATCGATCATGAAATTAAACTGCCACATGCTAGTTAAGTCACCATGCCTGAGGATATTTTGTAGGCTAATACCCTCACCATCATCTCCCAGAGCTTCGATTCTGGTTAGACCAATCCCACTACTGAAAAAATTCAAAGCATTAGAATCACTCACAGAAACACCCGTGGAAACACTGGTGGGAGCACTCTTAGAATCCAATAGATCGTCATGGCCGCCCCCATTATTACTATCAAAAACCTCTTCTATATCAAATCCATCACCAGTTGTCGTGGTATATCGTCCGCCTGCGACTGTATCTGAGTCACCGCTTTTGCCGTTGTCTAATTTGACCCGAAACCCAATCTCCTCAAAACTCGAGGATGATGATGCTCTACGTTTCGGCATGAATCAGGGGCATTAACGTTTGGTGCGAATCTGGAAGGTCGCCCAAACTGATCAGTTGCAGGTTTGCGTAACCTTACGTTGTCAAGGCGCACTTCGACCAATTTGGATATCTATTGCCGCTAGTTCCTGCAATGAAGTTTCGGCTTGCTATCGCCATACCCAAACATCGGGGTTGGTTTTTCAGGCACAGTATCTCCCATAACGGTTTGAACCCTTAACATTTAGATTTTTTGATTGTGACAAATACTTTCTTGTCCAGGTCCACGTAAGCTGGTCTCTTTGCAAACAGTCACAGCCCACAATCTATAGCTATACGTATAGGTGTTTAGGACCTTTTTTTGTTTACTTTTGTCTCAATCTCCCTGCTTACACATAGCTTGTTAGTGTCAGTTAGTGTGTGTACGGCTAGCAAGGGTCGTCTATCTGTAGGTGTGGTATTGTCTCACATCTCCTGTATATTAACCACCCATTTATCACTATTGTGGTTCGGTGAAGACAAATCCAAAAAGTGCCAGCAACCGGCAACTGCAGATCCATAATCGGATTATTAGCAGGCGAGGGAATACGCGGTTTGGTTGTGTTGCAGTTACAGTGATCAAACATTTCGTATATAGGCGCCATGGCAGACCCCAAAGGGCTGCTTGTGGGCATTCACGACTTTAATGCCAGGTCAGATGATGAAGTGAGCGTCCTTAAAGGGGATCATATCGAGATCATTGAGGATGACAAAGGTTATGGCGATGGCTGGTTCATCGGTAGGAACATGCGCTCTCAGCACACGGGATTGTTTCCCAAAATCTTTACCCAGGAACTAAAGGCCCCAGACGCGAAACGGGGACAGCTTGCGAGCTCAGCGTTGAATCGAGAGTCTCCTGAAAGTGCATCTGCTGTACATGATACGATATCGGATATCGACGAAGCCATTTCCGAGTTGAACAACCAGGGTAGTATCGACTCTGCACTCGGCAGTAACCATGTTACGCCATCTAGTAATAACGGGAGAATGACTCCTCATCAGCAGATACGCCAACAACAGACCAGTGCAGCCAGTGGTCGTGCTGCAAGTGCAAGTAGTATATCGACTCCTGCACAACTGCAACTAAGTTCGCCAAGCTCGGCCAGTGGAGCTCATTCAAATGTGGTGCCAAATCTTGATAACATAAACATGTGGACTCCCTATGACGTGCGTCAGTATTTTGATTACCGAGGATATGAGCAAGATGTGGCAGATCAATTTGTCCATCATAAAATCACTGGTTCTATACTTCTCGAGCTGGATCTCGCCCATCTTAAGGAAATTGATATTCAGAGTTTTGGAACCCGGTTTGAAATCTCAAAAGACATAAAGTATTTGAATTCGGTTGCCTCTGGTAGTTCTGCTGGCACTGGTGTGGTTAATGGTAGAGACAGTGGTATTGCGTTACCACTGCAAAATACTAAAGCTGGTATCTCGCCACGATCATCTTCTTTGAGGTCCCAGCAACAGCAACAGCAACAGCAACAGCAGTATCAGCAGCAGCCTATAGTGTCGTCTCAACAATCACAGCAGGTATACCAGCAACATCAGCAAAAAAAGTCGAGTGACGTTTCGAACCACACCAAGACGCCATCATTTAACCGAAATTGGACCCAGCCCACTCGTGGGTCAGAGTCTTTCGATTTAAGCAATAATAAGCAGCAGTCCACTATCCCCGCTACGCCAGACTTGCAAAATCAGAATTTTGATTTAAAGTCACCGTTGACTCAATCGATTGGGGCTAGTCCAGTAACATCAAATGAGTCAATTAATGGTTATGAGTATGGAAGTGGTAATTCTGCAGTTGACGTCAGCAATACACCTGAACCAAGACGACGACACTCTTCACTCAGACAGTCTTCTGAGCCAAGTTCTGCTGTTTCGTCTAATTATGGTGATAGCACATTACAGGGATCTACATTTTCCGATCTGTCGACGAATGGTGCCATCCCAGCAACAGTGACTACCAGCAGTTCGATATATCGTATGCCAAAACATACGAGGTCATCGTCAAGTGTAGCAATTCAGGAGCGCTCTGGAAGTATAGCGCTATCAGCAGAGGAGGTACGCAAGTCCCATCGGCGGCATTCAAGTATAATGTCATTTATGACGAATAAGCTCAATTTTGATTCGCCTGACTTTCCTCCCAAGCCTGACTCTCCAAATAAGTATTTGGATTTAAACCTACGTGATGGTTCATCAAGCAGTTCTAGTGTTCTTGTCACTGCCAGTCCAAAGAAGCGAGTAGGTACGGATCCTATAACTGCTACATTAACTTCTGCAGCAAGTTCTCCGAAGCGGTCAGCCACTCAGGTGTTGAAACCGAAAATTTTGCGATCTACATCTTCTCAGCATAATTTAAGGCGACCTACATTGTCGAAACAGAAAACATCTGCATTTATGGAAGGAATTCAAAATACCACGGCAGAGCAGTCTTCCAAGACTGCAAGCTTCTCGGGCTGGATGCACAAGCGGGGAGGTATTGGTGTAGGTACTTGGAAAGGCCGATTTTTCACTTTACATGGTACTCGTCTATCTTATTTTTCGAGTTTCTCTGATAGCAAAGAAAAGGGCTTGATCGATATCACTGCACATCGGGTGCTTCCTGCACGAGAAAATGAGGATAAACTAGTTTCATTATATGCTGCTAGTGTTGGAGCTGGTCGTTATTGTTTCAAGCTTGTACCGCCGGCACCTGGCTTCCGAAAGGGTGTCACTTTCACTGCTCCTAAGGTGCATTATTTTGCAGTTGACACCAAGGAGGATATGAGGCAGTGGATGGCTGCTTTGATGAAAGCTACTATCGACAGGGATGAGACAGTGCCAGTGATCTCTTCGTGTGCCACTCCTACTGTACCTCTGCCAAAAGCGCAAGAGCTTTTCGCGGCAGCCAGAGCCCGTGACGAAGATCTTCGTGCTCAGATGATTGCAGGAGCCGTTGCCAATGGATCTGGCCCGATCTCTAGTAATCCGGGTGAACTAGCATACCCGTCGACGCCTGAATCTCCAACTGGATTATCTCTTCAGTCTTCACGAACAGGTTCCAGTACCAATTCGTCCACGCTCAAACCGTCTTCTCCCAATTATGATATCCGGCATTTGACGACTAAGACAGCTGGGCTGAAAATAGTCACGGATTTAGAAGCGAAGTAATGCTTAGAAATGATGTTATGATTTATTTTACAATGCTCCTAACTGTTGTATAAATTATTATGTTTATTATTATTATTGTTATTACTCTTATTAAATGTGCATTATTATTAACTTGGTAGTAATATATAGAGCAATAGAACAACGTCCATCTCCTCCCCGCACATTGCATCGTTGTACATATAACTAACCACCAAAAGTCACCCGTCGCTTCCATGCAGCAAGGACCCAGTTGCTGCAGGTTATATAAAGGATGTAAGGGGATCCAAGCATATGTCAAGTTTACTACCCAATACAATCACCAGCTCGTATGATTGAACCCACGAAGATAACTTTGCCATCATCGGCAATATTCCCGGTGATTGTAACGGCATTGTGTCACACGGAAGGTTCCGAAGTATTTCGTCATACCACCCTTATTCGTTACAAGTATTGGGATTATGTCGAAGAGCATGTAGGTGATGATGAAGTAGCTGAGGATCCCAAGCCCAATGGAACTAGCAAAGGCGATGAAGATCCTGCCCCAGTAGTTATTGAAAATAGCCCGGATGGTACTGGTAAAGTACGCAAAGTTTCTAAAGAGTTTTTTTCGACATTTGAAGCTCCCATACGCGGCCAATTGAAGAGTTGGCAGGTAAGAGTTGGCGACAAGATTGTTGACAGCCGCCAACCTGTCGCGCTTATTGAAGAGCCATGTACTCATTCGGTACAATATGGAGGTCTTTGTGCTCTTTGTGGAGCAAGTTTGGATGAACAAGACTACAATGGATTCAATGAAACAGAGAGAGCGCCAATATCTATGTCTCATGACACGAGTGGACTTACCGTGTCGTACAACGAGGCGGAAAGGATTGAGAAATCTATGACAGAGCGGTTGCTAGGGGAAAAGAAACTAATCTTGGTTGTAGATTTGGATCAAACAGTTATTCATGCTGCGGTGGACCCGACAATTGGAGAATGGATGAAAGACGAGAAGAATCCCAATCACAGTGCTTTGAAAGATGTAAAGACATTCAGTTTAGAAGAAATCATAATACCACCAGGTGGCCACCGAAAGTCTGTTTCTGGCCCCTCTCTTACAACGACTTGTTGGTATTATGTTAAATTAAGGCCAGGATTGGATAAATTTATGAAGTCGATGTCAGAGTTGTATGAGATGCATATATACACTATGGCCACCAAGTCTTATGCAAAGGCAATTGCTAAAATCATCGATCCGGAAGGAAAATATTTTGCTGATAGAATCCTCAGCCGTGATGAAAGCGGAAGTATGCTCCAGAAGAGTTTGAAGAGATTGTTTCCCGTTTCAACCTCCATGGTTGCAATTATTGACGATCGAGGCGATGTATGGAAGTGGAGCAAGAATCTGATTAAAGTTGTACCTTACAGCTTTTTTGTGGGTATTGGAGATATCAATTCTAGTTTTCTGCCTGGCCGCAACAATGGAGTCATTGAATCAAGTATGAAGCGGGATATAACGAAAGCAGAATCGGATGATCGAATAAAGCTAATAAGCGAAACAACTGCTGAGCAGCAACTTAAGAATGACAGTGAGGGTTCTCATTCTGAACTTAAAGGCAAAGAGAAGTCTTTGGAGGATTCAGACGATGTCATGGATGTTGAAGAAAAGCAGGATCAAGATCAGGATCAAATTGACCCTGTCAGCACCAGCGCGGCGGTTGATGTTGTCGAAGAAGATGATGAGACAGAAGAAATCATGATGAGTGAACGATCGGCATCAATTGAGGCACAGCAACAAGAGCGACCCCTTGCAAAACTTCAAAAGGGTCTTGAGGAGAAGCATCACACAGAAAGTGACACAGAACAAGAACAATCTGAGCCAAAGTATAATGGGCCTCTTTTAAAAGATAATGACAACGAACTGTCTAATATTGGACATGCATTGGAATTAATTCATGGCAAGTTCTATATTGAGCGCGAGAACAACCGTCGCCAGCTGGAACCTGATTTAGCACATATCATACCGGCTATAAAAAGTCAAGTATTTGGTGGGTTGGTTTTCCTATTCTCAGGTGTAGTTCCTCTTGGATGGAATTTTGAAACTTCTGATATTGTTCAATGGGTCCGAAGCTTCGGAGCAGAAGTTGTGCGAGATTTCACAGACTCTCTTACTCATGTGATCGCTACTTCGGGGGGGACTGTGAAAGTAAGAATGGCTGCTGCTCGTCCTGATGTGAAGATTGTATATACAGAATGGATGTATGCTTGTATTGCTGCTTGGAAAAAAGTTCCTGAAGATAGCTACAAGATTTCTGTTCTGGATCCAATTTATCCAGTGAAGGCCGATGAGAAACCAGAGAGCAAGGTAAAGGAATCTTTCGGAAACGTTGACTGGGATGAAGCAGACAAGGAATTGCAAGAGTTTATGGGGTCTGATGATGATGATGATGACGACGATGATGATGATGATGACGATGATGATGCTGATGGAGATGATGACGACGGTATCAAAGAAGGTGACAAAAGCGATAATGATGAAGAAAATGGTAACAATCACATAAATAACACTGTTGTTGAGGCTGACCTCGAGGATTCTAGCAAGCGTAAGAGAGTAGATGATGACGATGATCAGATGGTGAAGAAGTCCAGGTCAAACGATAACATCAACATTGACGCCAACGAAGACGATGACGATGACAATGGAGAAGAAGAAGACGATGATGATGACTTTGATGACTTTGCTAAAGAGCTTGAGAACGATTTAATGTAATGTATATTATATGTATTCAATATTTATTCCTAAGCAGAGAGAACAGTGGGATGTTTTCTGTTTAGGGTACTGCAAAAACCCCACAATTTCAAGATATGTCGTACTTGTAGTACAGTTAGATTGACCCATGACTTTGACTTCTCTTCTTTGAAGATACCTATCTAAAAACAAGCACCATTTGCTACTTATATAGAGTGTTAAATGTGTGCGTTGTTTTACTTTCAAGGTTCTGTTCCACTATTTGGTCTAAAGTGGCCTTGGCGTTGGGGTTAATGGTTGTCATCAGATTGAGTTTACCTGCATAACATCTGCGATGAGCAGGATCGACTCACTTGTCACAACATGGCTTGAATTGGACAGAGTATGTTATATGGTATGATGAGTAATGCTAAAGAAGAATGCCACTACTCGTGATGAAATAATGAGCCTTCATCAGGCTGGAGACAGAGCCGAGCTCGAAAAACGATTGGGGAAAAGAATTGCTTTTGGGACAGCCGGACTGCGTGCAAAAATGGAGGCAGGATTTAGTCGGATGAACGACTTGACAGTGCTACAGGCATCACAGGGACTTGCGAGCTATGTTGCCAATACAATACCTGGTGCCACTGAACGTGGAGTGGTTGTTGGCCATGATCACCGTTACAATTCTAGTCGATTTGCGCAGCTTACTGCACTCGCATTTATTAAGAAGGGGTTTAAAGTATATATCTTGGGGATGGTTCACACTCCCATGGTTCCATTTGGAGTGGATCACTTCGGGGCAGCTTGTGGTGTAATGGTGACGGCCAGTCACAACCCTGCTCAAGATAATGGATACAAAGTATACTGGGAGAATGGGTGTCAAATCATCCCTCCACATGATATCGGCATAGCTCAGTCAATTGAGGAGAATTTAACCCCATGGACTTGGGATGTCACCATTCTTGATAACAAAGAAGAGCTTGTTATTCGACCAGCAGAGCGATTGATATCAAAATACTTTTCCAAAATTAAGGCCAACCTTCTGGATTTGTCGAAGATCTCGTCTGATGTTGTGGGCAACTTTCGTTTTGTCTATACGCCTGTGCATGGAGTCGGCCTTCCATTTTTGCAAGAAGCTACTAGCTGTCTGGGATTGAAACCATCTTCTGTAATTGTAGTTCAGGAACAAGGTCAACCAGATCCTGACTTCCCGACTGTAAGGTTCCCCAATCCCGAGGAAAAGGGTGCGTTGGATTTGTCCATCGCTCTTGCTGATAGCTGCGGAGTCAAGCTGGTTATCGCCAATGATCCAGATGCCGACAGATTCGCAGCAGCAGTTAAAGGCTTGGATGGTTGGACACAATTCACTGGAAACCAGATAGGTGCGCTTTTTGCCGATTATGCACTGAAGAGCTACAAGCGGAGATCTGAATATAAATCTATATCCAATGGTCCCAAGGGATTGGCAATGCTTAATTCCACTGTATCGAGTCAATTGATAAGTATTTTGGCAGACAAAGAAGGATTTCACTATGAGGATACCTTAACCGGTTTCAAATGGATTGGCAACCGAGCCATTAATTTGGAGGCAGCAGGCTATGACGTTCCGTTTGCATTTGAAGAAGCATTGGGATACATGTTCAATGTGGTTCATGATAAGGACGGCATCAGCGCTGCGGTTGTTTTTATTCAATTGGTTCTAGAATTGGAATCCCAGGGCACTACAGTTCTGGATCATCTTGATGCAATTTACAAAAAGCTCGGTTATTTCGAAGAACACAACTCATACTACGTCTCACCAGATCCAGCTACCACTGACGATGCATTTGGTTATATTCGAAAACTAGGAGCTCATCAAGCTAATAATTCTGACAGGGTTTATCCCACGTCAATTGGTCCTTATGCAATAACCAAATGGAGGGATCTTACGATTGGATATGATTCGAGCACTCCAGATCGGCTGCCTACACTGCCAGTGTCCGCCTCATCTCAAATGATCACGGTGGAGCTCGATAGCGCGCTGCACAAGGATTGCCGAGTGCGTTTTACCGCCAGGGGCAGTGGCACTGAACCTAAGCTTAAGGTGTACATTGAAGCACAAGCGCCAACTAAACAGACTGCTAAAGATATCGCTAACGAAGTATGGTTATTGTTGGAGGCGGAGTGGTTTAGACCCTCAGCCACTGGGCTAAGCCCAGTATAGGAATATTTCACTACAGAATAATAAAACATAAGAAAAAGAAGAGTAACCCTGGATTAATCCGAGCCACGTGTGGATGACAGTGGTGCAGTAACTTATATGTAAGGTCCGACACGCACCTCAGTTACTACAAACAGTAGCACTACACTACAACCTACCTGTACACTTCGATACTTGTGCGTGTGTTGTGTGCGTCCAGTTTAGATAGAGGAGGGCGTCGAGGTCGTGTTGTTTCACCTAACACAAAATCCCGGGACTGCAGCAAGCGTTGTAAAAAAGCAAGGATATATATTTTCAGGTACCAATTTTGTTTGTGTGGACGATTATTTACTCGAATGCAGAACAAGCATTATTAGAGTTAATAGGCAGACTTCATTTGACTATCTTTTTGTAATTTAAAATTTGGAGGGTGTAAGATAGAAAAACAAACATAAATCACCGTGGCATAACAATGTCGTTACCGCGGTATGAGGAATCCAAAGGACAGTAAGTTGAAATAGGGATCAATTGACAATACACGAAACAGAAAAAAGAGGTTTAATATACTAACTAACAGATATCAAATCCGCTCATCCCGAAAAGTAGGGATTGATTTAGGTCGAATAGGCCGATCTGGATCTGGTGGAAGCTGGCTTATACGATGGATCCCACCAAGATTCCGAAAGGATCTTCGTAAGAAGCTCATATTTCTTGTTTTGTTCGTGTTTGGTGTGCAGGCGCTATTGTATAAGTTGACAAAGCGTGGAACAATATATGCCAGCGGAGGCGAGGGATCAGTACAATTCTATGACCTAGGAGATTTTGGCGGACATCCAGACGGTCACAACAAAGATGAAATGCTTTTATTATGCATCCCATTGCGGAATGCCGAGACAGTGATTCCCATGATGTTCTCACATCTTGAGAATCTAACATATCCACATCGACTTATTGATGTGGCCTTCATGGTGTCTGATTCTGATGATAAGACCTTGTCGGCATTGAATGGGCAGATTAACCAATACCTAATGAAGTCCGATCCTCAAGGATCACATTTTCACGACATTTCTATTTACGAAAAAGATTTTGGGGCTGTAATCGGCCAAGGTTTTGATGACAGACATGGAGTTGCTGTACAAGGCTCGCGTAGAAAGTTGATGGGGCGTGCCCGAAATTGGTTGCTGTCGGTAGCACTTCGGCCCTATCATTCATGGGTATATTGGCGAGATGCTGATATCGAGACTGCTCCCACAACCATTATTGAAGACTTGATGAAGCATGGGCGCGATGTTATTGTTCCTAATGTATGGAGACCATTGCCGGACTGGCTTGGCGGAGAACAACCATATGATTTGAATTCATGGCAAGAGAGCGATACCGCATTGCAATTAGCAAAGTCGCTTGATGAAGACGATGTTATAGTGGAGGGTTACGCGGAATATGAAACATGGAGACCCCACTTGGCATATTTCCGTGTCGCAGAAGGGAATCGAGATGAAATTATAGATTTAGATGGCATTGGAGGGGTGTCGATTCTTGCAAGGGCAAAAGTGTTTCGACATGGTGCCAATTTTCCCGGTTTCGCATTTGAAAATCATGCCGAGACTGAAGGATTTGGTAAAATGTCTCGAAAAATGGGATTTTCTGTGGGTGGTTTGGTTCACTACACGGTATGGCATCTTTATGAGCCTAGCGAGGAGGACTTAAAACATATGGCGGAGATGGAGGTAGAATCGTTGACCAATACGTAGCTAAGACAGACATAAATGTTATGATCATTCTAAAATATACTAATCAAAAAAAAAATATCTATACAAAATCTAAAAAAATTGATTCGACCCAGGATCGAACTGGGGACGTTCTGCGTGTTAAGCAGATGCCATAACCAACTAGACCATCGAACCGTCTTCGAGATGTCTGATTGAAGTATTCTTTTAAGGTAATGATCAAACAGCAAAAAGCGAAAAAATGAAAACCAATGCGATATTGGGTCCATACGACTTGAAATTATGATCTAGGGATTAGTATTGTTAATATAAAGACATATTTGTCTTTATTATTCTTCTATTACTTGGCGCCCTATGTAACTTGCAAAGTATCCGTGCCATCCAGTGAAGGTGTAGACTAATAAATATGGAGCGACCTTGTGAAAAGAACTGATTTCCGTTATTTTCTCGAAAAGAATTGCATTCTTCATTAATGAGCTCGAAAAATTAAAAAATATATATATTCTAACTTAAACTACATCGTGTCTATAAGTCAATCATTTTACAAACATAAAGATCCAACCCAAAAAAAGCTTATTTAGATTGGATAGCTAACTTCTATGACAGGATATCCTTGAAAATTGAACCATTTTTAATTTCATAACTCACATAATAACATACACATACACTCAAACACTCATAATAAATATTACACCGAACTCCCAGATTTTTTCTTCATTACCTGCTTCCCAGAAAGAATTGAAATATCATCACAACGGGAGAGAAGACAGCCTTAATAACCGCAAAGATGGCCTCCAGTAGCAATATGACGTAGTAAAGGATGACCACAAAAATAAATAGCATTACGAATATCAGGGGAGTCCGGGCCATTGAAAAGCTTGAGTTGGCGACGGAATCTATAACAGCGGTAGGGAACTCAAGAAACGGAACAGACGCCATTAAATCATAAATATAATCAGCAATAGATGTGAGTGAAACTTCAGTTGATGATGTTAAAGGCCGTCTATTAGGGGGCACAATAACCGGAGAATCAACTTCAGTGATCCTCGAGCTTCTTCTCATAGACCTGATTTTCGGCATGGATAATTTGGAAGAACGTTGCTGGGAACCACTTCCTCTTGGCTCATCAGTGGATCGGTCTTTCAGAGGATTCAGAAATGCCCATCGGACTGCCTTTCTTCTATCATTAGTTGGCAGGTTGACAGGCTCATCATCAACAATAGCAGATTCGTTATAATTGTCAGCCGTCCAACGAGAGCCATAAGAAGGATCCGGACCACCAAAGAACTCGGTACTGGCGAGTGGATCTGGACCCGATGGACCATAAGTCGGATGCTCATACATGAGACGACCAACCATATCGGTAGGCACCTGTGGTTCAGGCATTCTCTGGCTCGTACGGAACCAGAAAGCTGGTCGGTCATTGTTGTTTGACGAACGACGACGACGAGACGATGATCGCGGTCGTGGTGAAGTGGTCCTCTCTCCAGAATGCGAACGGGAATGAGTTCTAAGCTCTCCCGCAGGTATTGTGACAGCAGGCCCTTCAGATGCTACCGAAGCTGCTGTGACCACAAAGTCTGGACGTGGCGAGGTCGGAACATTGACAGAAGAACCATTATTAACATATGTAGATGCACTGCGACGATCACCCATTTCTCTTCCGCGATGGAATTGGTCCATGAACTCGCTATACCTGGGTATAATCACTGGATCAACCTGTGATCCAGGCAATGCAGTGCGCGGTTGAGTCGAGGAATGAGCTCGTCGGTGAGAGCCCGAGCCGGTTGAAGATGCTGATCCATCTGAAAGCGGTGGAGACGAGGTTCCAATAGGAAGCACTCGAGGCGATGTATAGGGAGTTGCTCGTGGAACAAATTCGTCCACTTTATATGGAGGGGGATCACGAGGAGCGATGCGACCCGTCGTCGAGGATGTTGGCCCGAATCCATATGATACTAGGTCTTCATCTTCCCAGTTCATGCCTATCGGTTGGTATGGCAATCAATAGGATAACCAGTATTAAAAACAATCAAGCAGTAATTGAAATTCCAGCGATTTGCAATCTTGTTCTAGGCGGAAGCCCACCGATTTATATATCTATGCTGAGGATATGGCCGAAGTCAATGCACTGTTTCACTTACAGAATCGTGCAGTTGCCGACAGTTATTAAAATGTAGGGATATGCTTCAGCACAGACGCACAATAAATAATCAGTGCTGCCACACACAACACGAGGCAACTACCAATCAGCTAGATTGTGCCGGTCTCGAACAAGGCGTATTTGACTACTTTGGGATATGGCTTGCTAATTTAGGTTCGAGTTGCTAGCAACTGCAATGACGGCCCCGGCTCACAATGAAATGTTTAGTCCCTCCCGTCCGAATTGTGGGTTGTTTTGGGTTTAGGCGGTCCATGCCCCGGACTGCTCGTACGTCATATCAACGTCGTGCACATGCACATGTACTGCGGAGAGGCGGTGGACAATGACAAGTATGCCGGCAACTAAAACGTTCTCGGCACCTGACCTATTCGGATGGTATGGCCAGATTTTATTGATAAGCAAATCCAACCCAATTGAAAATGAGTCAAAGGTACTAGTGCGAATATGATCTAAGATTTTTATCGGGGACCGATCAACGTGCTCGAAGCATGTGCTGAAATTCCTTAGATCACTACGATCTACTCTCATCCAGACAACCACATGATGAAAACAAAACTATCCTTCTCTTTTTTGAATTGTAAAATCTTCTAGAACAGCTATTTATTTGGTGTCATTTGAATCTGGCCAATATCATTCACAGATTGGCAGATTCGATGCAAGATTAAGCATTAATTCTAGATGTATGCGGAGCTCCCTATGGTTCGGGATCAACTGCGATTAGCGGTCTCTATGCAGGTGCCTGCGTAAAATGCTGCGCTGCATCTCGTGGCTGACGTCTTCTATGCACGAATGTTAACGGCTATTGCAAACGGTTGGACTTGTCCGAGACAAATCCGGCGGCCGATGGATCAAATTTGTTATCAGTGACTATATACGGCATCCCCACCCTTTGGCCGCTTTACCCGAGCTACCAATGTTTTAGCAGTGTTTTCGTAAACCATGACGAGGTATCGGCTATCGGCGGACAAATAGTCAATTTGAGGTAGCATCCTCCACTTTCATCTATTCCAATAGTGCCACCCAACACAATGGATTTTCAAAGAGTAATCTAGTTCCTCCCAATCTGACTTATCCCATTAATGTACAAGTAATAGGATGAGTGGCAAAATGTATTATTGATATTATTCAAAAATGCATTTCCATCACCTTTTTGATTGACTACATATACCTGGACACATGCAAGATCCTATCCATATGGGGCACCGATTAACATTAGAAACTCGCGTATATGACGTTTCAGAGATCCACATGTGATTAATTTCCTCAATGTCAGGATCGTTAGATTTTCGACTCCTTTTCCCCGCATTGCCGCATTTATGCGGGCTGCATGCAACTCGTATTTCAACAATCAAATGATGGCCCTACTTTTAGACATCTGTAATTCTTATCATTGATTTGGATCCACCATGTTTGCTGTTCGACTACATTCTGCTGGTGTCTATTCGGCTGCAAATCCAGCACCATCTACAGCTTTGGTGTTGGATCATGATGTTCCAATACCAGAGGCAACTGGATCAGAAAGCGTGCTTGTGAAAGTTAAATCCGCTTCGGTTACTCGAGATGAGTTGACATGGCCCGAGACATATCGCCAAGAAACCACTATTCTTGGAACAGATTTCTCGGGGTTGGTCGTCTCGTCGAATTCCAAGAAATTCAAGGTCGGTGACGAGGTATATGGCCTGTCTTCGACTAAGAATCCTCGTACTTGGGCGGAGTATATTCTAGCTGGTCCCGAGGAATTGTCACATAAGCCAAAATCATTGAGTTGGGAGCAGGCAGCATCTGTACCTCTAAGTGCCTTAACTGCATACCAAGCTATCAAGCATGCGAATTTGTCTGATAACCCCAGCAAGAAGACAGCTGTATTAGTTACGGGGGCTAGTGGATCCGTAGGCATGTACATTGTGCAAATGCTATCGAAACTGCCAGGGATAATTGTCACTGGTGTGACAGGTTCAACACTTCGCAACGAACAAATCCTCAAAGAGCTTGGAGCACCTAAAGTTCTGGAATACAAAGATTCTGATCAATTTGGAATGTTTGACAGTATAATTGATACAGTGGGAGGCGATTTTCTTAAACAATGTTGGTCGTACATTAATCGTGGTGGTTCATTAGTTACTGTGGATTCATCTAGTTTTGACTTTATTGCTCAGCATGATGAACTTGCGAAGCAGCGATCAGATATCAAAGCTACGTTCTTTGTGGTGAAAGAGTCTTCGGAGCAATTGGACGAGATTTCAAAATTTATTGACTCTTATAATTTGCAAGTTTATGTGTCCCAGGTATTTCCTGTGATCGACTTCAAAAGTGCTTATGATGCAGCTCACCAGAGAACATATAGACGAGGGAAAGTTGTTATTGTCATGAGATGAATTTCAGAGCCAAAACTCTGTTAATGTGACATATCTTAGACTAATTATTAATATTATTAACCTTTAACTTCACGGCTGCAGACTCTCGTGCATTGCATTGCATAGTACGTTGATAATTAGAGCGTTAACAACTCTGCACCGGTGCCTAACCACTGAAATTTTCTTCCACGAGATGGATAAGATCTTCAAGTTATGCTCGTTCGAGCTCCGACCAATTGAAAAACAACATTATATCAAGGAGCTTAAAAGCTGTTTGGAAGATGTGTCTCCAACAATTACTACCAAAGATTTAGAAGAGGGTGACCAGGATGACAGCACGGGCACCACACCACTCCACAAGCTCTGTGAATCATATGTGCTTGAATTTGGAGACAAGGAATTGGAAACCACACTAGCAGTAATCGATACCATGTTTTATTATGGTGCGAATTGGATGATGCTGGATGATAAAAATGAGACTGCTGGCTGTATAGCTCTCAGACGAAAGCTGCCATCTCAGATCTATGACAAGTTTGTGTCTGCTGGTGTAAGGGCTGAAATATTTTTGAGTAGAATGACGGAGGATGTCGATGTTGAAGAGCAAGAGGAGGAAAGTGAAGAAGACGGAGAAAAATCTAAAGATACTAATGCTTTATCTGAAGGTCTGGGCACTGAGGAAGCATCAAAAGAGAAACTCGTTGACAAAAATACCGATGTAAGCCAGTCTGCATATCTTTCATCAGATCTCACCTACACAGGCGAAACACTTTTAACAAATAATCGAGATGGCGTTATGATGGACTGGGAAACGCCAATAATGGAGAAAAGTGCAAAGATCATCTGTTCCAAGCCAGGTGCGAAAGTGCTGAATGTTGGATTTGGCATGGGCATCATTGACGGGTTTATTCAGAACGAGAATCCCGGCACTCATTATATCAGTGAAGCACACCCACAAGTACTTGAAAAATTGAGGGCTGATGGATGGTATGATAAGTCAAATGTGGTGATATTAGAGGGACGATGGCAGGAGACTTTACCAAAGCTCATTCAAGAGGGAGTAGTGCTGGATGGCATGTATTACGACACATTCTCCGAACATTACAAAGACTTGGTGGACTTTTATGATCTAGTAGTGACCTTGCTCGACCCTGATGGAGTGTTTTCATTTTTCAATGGTCTTGGTGCAGATAGGCAAATATGTTACGATGTGTATAAGCAGGTCGTAGAGGTGGATCTCCAGGATTACGGCCTAGAAGCAACTTATGAAAGCATATCGGTCCAAACCACTGCAGAGACCTGGGACGGGATTAGAAGACAGTACTGGTCTTTGCCAGAATACTATTTTCCTACTATTAAATTTATGTCTATGTAATAATAATTCAGCTTGACCTGAATTTTGGAAGTAACGGATATAATGCGACATGAGAGAAAGGGGAACTGATGACGTCTACCAAAAAAGCAACTCTACCAATGGAATCAGTGGAACTTAAATAATATTATAAAACAACTATCGCATTATTATGATACCACTAACTCACTGCCTGGATACTGTATAGATCAACAATCAATCAGACCATGTATCACCCAATTCGTACCCGTCGTACTTCTGCGTTTCCAAGCCCTGAAAATTCACCGATAAAGTCAGCACATTTCCCCTTTGACTATTGGATCACCAGACAACCGACAATCGTTTTATCCTTAAACAGTTAACCAGCGCTATGGGTGTTATTGGAGAATTCCATTCACTAGCGTGGTCAAAAATAGGACCATGTGCAGCTAAGCTCGCTGCGTTGCCGCTATGGCAGTCTGTACCCCTGAGTTTCTTTGGCATTCTGGTGTTAATCGTGTCTGTTAACGTCATCAGCCAGCTTTTACCAATTCATCCTAACCGTGTTCCAGTTGTGTTTCATTGGTTCCCTTGGATCGGAAGTGCTGTTGTCTATGGTATGCAGCCATATGAGTTTTTCACCGAAAACCAAAAGAAGTATGGCGATTACTTTTCATTTGTTTTGTGTGGTCGTGTCATGACCGTGTGTTTGGGCCCAAAGGGAAACGATTTCGTGTTTAATGGCAAACTTGCTGATGTTTCTGCTGAAGAGGCCTATAAGCATTTGACTACCCCCGTTTTTGGTAAAGGTGTTGTTTACGACTGTCCTAACCATCGACTTATGGAACAAAAGAAGTTTGCCAAGAGCGCTCTTACCAGAGACGCTTTCCGTTCTTATGTCCCCAAGATTGTTGAGGAGACTACCAATATTATGAACAACAACCCCGTTTTTGAAAAGGACACTGTCGATCTCTTGGAATCGAATCCTGAACTGACCATTTACACTGCAAGCCGGACCCTTCTTGGTGAAGAAGTAAGGGCCAAGTTTTCAAAGAAAACTTCTGAATTGTACTCTGATCTTGACAAGGGTTTTCGACCTCTCAACTTTGTATTCCCCAATCTTCCTCTTCCTTATTACAAGGCTCGAGATCGTGCACAGCAACAAATCTCTGGTCAATATTTAGAGGTTATCAGCAGAAGAAGGCGTGACAATGATATCCAGGATCGTGATCTGATTGACGCTATAATGAAAAACGGTACATATAAAGACGGTGTTGAGATGACTGATCAGGAGATTGCAAACCTTTGTATCGGTATTCTTATGGGAGGCCAGCACACCAGTTCATCCACCAGCGCTTGGGCCATGCTTCATCTTGGAGAAAAGCCTCAATTAATTGAGGATCTTTACAAGGAGCAGGAAGCTGTTTCAGGTCACGATGTGACTACTGGCGGGTTGAATCCATTGACATATGATGATCTTCAGAACATGCCACTTCTCAACTCGGTGATTCGGGAAACTCTGAGAATCCATTCTCCATTGCACTCTATTTTTCGTAAAGTTTTGCGGCCTATGGCGATTCCAGATACGAATTACATTGTGCCTCCAGAGCACTACGTGATGGTGTCACCTGGGTACAGTCATATTGCCGAGGAATACTTTAACGATGCTAAGGCTTTCAATCCCAAGCGATGGCTCCAGGCTAATGCCAGCATTCCTGAAAAAGAAGAGCAGACTGTCGATTACGGATTTGGAGCTGTCAGCAAAGGAGCTGGCTCGCATTATCTACCCTTTGGTGGAGGCCGACACCGATGCATTGGTGAACAATTTGCTTTTGTCCAGATTGGTACAATATTGGCAACATTTGTGCGCGAGCTCAAGTGGACATTACCAGTCGGTCAGAAATTACCTGAAGTTGACTACGAGAGTATGGTTACACTTCCAAAGCACCCTGCTAACATTGTGTATGTTAGAAGGTAAAGCAAATTGAGAATTAAAGCGTTTCAGACTTTTTTCTTCTCTTTTGAGTTTTTGTACAATGTAGTATATCTACGACACTTAATAATATAAAGCTCGTCTTACAGCCCCTTTCTATGCGATCTTATAAAGCTTCCTAGCTGCCCAAAGACAGAATAACCCAAAAACGAAAAGTGTTCCACAAATACCGTAAAACCAGTACAAGCTATCAATCTTCTGACCAGGAACAATAACGTTCATACCCCACAAACCAGTTATAATATTCATAGGCAACACAATTGTACCCAGTACAGTAATTCGACTAAGAACATCATTCATATCGTTGCTCGCTTTGGTCATATCAATATTGATTTGCGCCAGGTAATTGGAATGACTTCGGGCAAGAAGCTTTTCGTAATGGTTCAAAGACTGTACCATGGTTACAATATGATCCTGAATATCACCCAAATACAAACCAATTTCATTCCGAGGAGCGACTGCCCATTGCTCGTTACATCTCTTTGAGAATCCTTTGATAACGTCAGCTTTACTGCCTAGCAGTCGTAACAAACTCATGACACGTTTTCGGCATTCACCAATTTGCCGCAGCATATCACCCTTCTTCTTCCATTCTTTCCTGTTGGTGATATAAGTAGTCGAAGAAGCGCTTGAAGAGGTCCCAACATCCGACTCGTCATTGCTATCAGAATCGCTGTCAGATTCTCCAGAATGCATCTTAAGAATAGCATCTTCAATGGAATTCACATCCTCCTCAATAGCCTCTATTAATGGAGCAAATCCATCGGTGATATCATCAATGAGTGCGTATGATATCCAATCTGACGACACATTCAAATAATCTCTCAACAGACGTGCACGTCGTCTGACGTTGATGGGATGAGCCGTAGGTGCGAAATGAAATGACAAAACACCTTCATGAAAAACAATTATGTACATATTCAAAGGCTTGAGCTCGTTCCTTCTACCCTTTCTATGCTTTGAACTTGATGCTGTCTTGATGCTGGAGGCACGTCTCTTCAAAACAGGTTGATAGCTGTCCCCATTTTCGGCATTCAAATTGCTATTCGATGTGCTCTTTCGAGAAGAAAACCCCGTAAAATTATGACCAGACTTCTTATGAGACCTCTCATAGTTTGTGTCGATCGATCTGAAACACACCAAGTAATAGTTTCGAAACAGCTCAACCTTCTCTCGTGGCTCACCTAAAAATATATCTTCTGTTGTAAGAGGATGGATGCCAAACGCTTTGCTGATGACCTTCATCTCCTCTTCAGTAGGATTAAGTACGTCTAGCCAAAACGGAATTGGATCTATTGCTGGATCTTTTGGTGCTGCTGTTGATGCAGATTCCATTGTAGCTGACGGTTGAGGAGGGAAGTTTGCAGATGCAGGAGTAGACTGTTGTGGAGCGAAGCTTGCCGACGCTGTAGAAGATTGCTGTGATGCCTTTTTACTGGTGGAAAGGTCATCCAATGGATCAATGCTAGGAGTGGCCCCCCTAGCAGTCTCAAAAGGCGAGGGCCCAGACACCCTTGGCGGGAATAAGCTCGCAAATGACTGATTTGGTTGCAACAGGCCCGATATAGTTGGCGAATGCACGGTTGCCTCCATGTCTTCTCTGAAATAGGTAAATCGATATTCCAATGCTGATTTCTCATCAACACCAGGGATTTGACGATCAAGACTGGCAATGGCCGATTTCTTTCCAAGTTTCTTTCTCAAATTATTCCAAGGGACGATACGATGAGGTCGCAATCTTCCTCCTGATTCCGCTTCATTAATTGAAATTCGGGCCGAACCACGCTGCTGCTCATCAATAGTTGTGAAAGGAGAAATTGGTCTGTCACTTACAGAATCTTCAATTGTAGGTTGATTGGCTGCCGCTGACTCGGTGGCTAACAACTCTTTAACCTCTTCTTGTGCAAACTCTTCCAAAATTGACAAATCTGGCCATTCCTTCGGACCACTGATAGAATCTATTTCCCTTGGTGAGTCTATAGGATAACAGACATCATGCAACGAAGATGAGTCCGAAGGACGTCTTGAAGAAGGCTTTGAATTCAGAGATTCCGTATCAGTATCGATATCCAAAAAACCTCTCATACCATGATCTGGGGACAAATCTGGATTAGAGGTATCATCCACCTCTATAGCTAATGTATCAGCATATGATCTCCTATTTCCATCACGTTCGTCATGATGGATAGTTGAATATTCATTGCTAATGTTTCGGTTCCTCAAAAGGGGTATCTGTGAAACAGAACTTCTTCTTCTTACCCAACGCTCAACGAGACTTGGACTACTGAATGCAGCCCTCGAGTCCTCGTGAGAAGGGCTGGGACGATCAGATGAAGCTATTCCATAAGAATCAGAATGGCTGGTTCTGTTGGCCTGCGGAGTCACAACGGACATTCGATGATCCATCAGATCTGTGGAAGAAGCTTCGCTCTGTCTCCGAGATCGTGACGGAACATGACTCATGCTTTCTTCATTTTCATAAATCTCCCCATCATCATTGTCAATTAAATGCAAAGTGTCGCCTGCGATTTGATAATAAGTACCACTGCCTCCGCCTGGCCGCTGAGCCTCCGAAGATGGTCTCCCCAAGCCCTCAGCTTCTACGGAATGACGACTTTCCCTCTCACTAGATTCACGTCCATGTGGTTGTATAGCAGCAACAGTGCTGAAGGTGGGTCTCCTCTTTCGAGGACCACTATTATTACCGTGTCGAGGCATAAGTTCCAATATTTGCCTTCACGAAGCGAACGCAGGCAATACTAAATGACAAGACAGATATACACAATATATATGTATGTATCAAGCGATGGAAATAAGAATACCAGTAAGAGTGCTGGTTAACCGTCTCCAAATCTCATAACACAATGTTAATGTCGTTGCTGTCGTCACGATAAGGTCGGTTTTAACCGCCCGAAGGAAGTAATATAAACTTGCCCGGCCACGTGATGATCATCTTAACTTTAAGAGTCAAATTCAGCAATATCAGCGCCGATCACAGCATGAGGGCAACCGATCACTCGAGCTAATTAGCAGTCATGTCTAGACGGGTGTGAAATATGAATTTTTATTTCTGATCAGAATACAACAACATTAAACCATAGATTTAGTTACGTAAGTCCTCTATAGCATCTTTGATTACATTGCTTCCCTTAGGATCAAGACTCATTGCAATGTTGTAATGCTTGATAGCACGCTCCCTATCCTGAAGCATCTTGTATAATTGTCCAAGTAAGAAATGTACATTCGGCTCATCTGGGGCCAATGTTTGTAAGTGACCGAATTCAACCAAGGCAGCGTTATAAAGCTTGAGTCGAACTAGAGCGCGAGCCTTTTTGTACCGTACTAGTGCACTGAAGGGCTGAATATCACAAGCTCGCTTGTACTGTTCCAAAGCTTCCGGATGTCTTTCCTTCTTTTCAAGAACCATACCAACACAACACAATAACACCACATTAGTGCGATTTATTATAGAAGCTTTCGAAAAATGCGCTTCGGCCTCATCAAGGTTGCCTAGCTTCATAAACACCGATCCTAGACCGTACCATGCATTGTAGTGTCTATTGTCAGCACGAATAGCAAGTCTGAATGATTCTTGTGCATTCTCAAATGCATCATTAGAAAGATACTCATGCCCTTGTAGAGTATATGCATAGGGTGACGAAGGATTTAACTGAATGGCCCGCTGAAAACATTTAAGGGATTGGTCGGTGTCACGCTTGAGCGAAAATGAATTTCCTAGAGCAACCCAAGCCTGAGCAGAAGTCCGGTCTGCTTCAATAAGCTCGTGGGCCAAGAAGCTCAACTCCACATCCTTCCTGAGATGCCATAACACTGTGGAATAATAGTCCATGTCCTGAACTCTAGTGCGATCGAGCTTCCTTAGTCGAATAAACAATTTCTCTGATTCTGGATAGTCCACTTGTTCAAAGTGCATTCTGGCCATTGTGGATAATACCCAAGGTGTTGCCGTTTGATTGTCTTGTATCTTCTGAAATGTCTTGATGGCACTTTGGCACTGGTACTTGCAAAAATGTATGTAGCCGGAAACAAGTTTTCTGTAAAGATCAACAATATATTCATACCCCTCTGGCTTTGGGGTGATATCTCTGTCAGGTCTGATTCGGCCTCGTTTTAGCATTGAATTGGAAACGGACTTAGAAGCGATATCAATAGGCCCGGCTGCATTTGCAATTGCACTGGTAGCTGCAGATGATCCTCGTGAACCAAGAAGATTACGCTTTTGAAGAGCATTGGCCAATTTTGGAGCCCTCCGGTGAGCATCACGGATCGAATCAGGCTGAGCTGTTGACATAGTAAGAGGGGTTGTTGAAGCTAGAGACCGCGATGGTCTCTTTTGAGGTGCTAAGGGAAGTGCAGGCATGACACTTTGACGTGGCCCTGTTGTACTATCATCTGGGGTGTTAAAATCGCCCAAGTTTGTAGCTGAATCAGTAGCTGATGGTGTTCTAATATTGTCCTGGTGAATTGGTGCCTTGGAAGATATGTTCGAAGCGCCTACTCTTGATGATACCAGGGCTGGTGTCTTCAGAAACTGCTGACTTGATCTGAACGCAAGCGGCATCGACCCAAGCGATGAGCTAGCTCCTCCATTACTATTGGCTTGGGGGGCAGTAAATGGATCATGGGGATCATGTTTGACAAGAGAAGAAGAAACCGAAGTCGAAGATGTTACAGAAATATCCGTATCAAATACCCCCATAGAATCCATGAGGTCTGATATCTGTTCCTGGCGATACAAGTTATTGACCTGTAGATTGACGCCCATCCTACACAGAGGTTCCACACTTTCCCACATGAATGGATTTGCCTTAGCACTGACTGCATATGATCTAATTGCTTTGAGCTTATCACCTCTAGCCTGATATAGCTTCCCGAGAATCATGCTTAAAATCTTGCTGTCAGGAAGAATTGCTCTTTCATAAGTGTTTCCTTGAGGTAGTGATCCAGATCGACCCCACTGGACCCATAACGGCCTGCTGCTCTCCAAAGCATTGATACCTTCTGTATACATTTCAAGCTTGAGGCAACAATTAGAATAGATATAAAGACAACCAGGGTGATCGAGACTGTCACTGGTCATATTGGCAGCAGCCTTGTAGCGTCTTCGTCGGTATAGAATTAGTCCCATTAGATGCTTAGAGTCGCCATTATTAGGATCCACAGCAAGCAGCTTCTCCATATTGAACTCTGCCGTGCTTAGCATATCAAAGTCTAGTGCCTGCCATACCAGACTTCGTAGTACGGTATCAACAGACCCATCTTGCGAGGCCCTTGATGGTGCCATCACCACGGTTTATTTAGCTGATATGAGATAGATTGATCTGAAATGATCTGTGGGGCTTGAATGTAAATAAATGCAACGGCGACCTGCAGCAAGCACGGACTTACCCAGAGGCAATTGAAATCTTATGATAGAGCGAGCGGATATTGATCAAATCGACTGATCAATATTAGTGAGTCGGGGTTAAATCATATACAAATTGCGAATGTTCATATTGGAATTACAGATAGTGGATTATTCGCTGGTCTTCTGCAAACTAGGCATTGACCTTCTATGGCATGAATGACTGAACGAGCACGCAAGCGTGATGCCTGTGCGAAGATAATAATACACTTTCTGTTTCTGAAGAACTGATTTAAATCTCATGGTTTAATTCTCATGGTTTTATTAAATTGATGTAGTTAGGCGGGTAGATTGATCTCGTTGTACGGCTGAATTAAGCTTAAACTGCGCTGTTTGGCTGCAAGTTAGAGGTCAATCAATTAAAAAAAAACCAATGACAGTCAAAAGAATGAATTGACTTAGCAAGAAAATGCAAACAAGATAACTTGGATATGATGGTGTTTAGAAGAGTGGAAATATCTACATAGGACTGATACGCTTCGTAGAGTGAAATGTTTGTCTCTTTTGGGCAGATGCAGATGTATGCAGGGACCAAAAAAGGTATCTGAATAGTAGTACAACGTCAGAGACGCGTGTCAAGAATAAAAAGAAACTGGATGATGAGATGTGAGACTCAGGAAGAGCATGACTTGTAAGAAACCTCACAAAATTTTATATCCTTCGTTGGTTTTGATTTATTGATATTTTTGAAACAAGCATATGCTTGTTATTGTCACCGCTTCGCACACCCCCGCATTGAAACAAGCGAAGCCGCTTAAACTCTTCAATGAACATCATGTCGCTGACTTGGATGTTGGCCTTGCTGGCCATGGCTTTGCCAGCTCATGCCTATTACATTCCCGGTAAGTAATCTAATAGGTCCTATGAATTGTCTAACTAAGGCTGGTCCATTAAATCTTACATGCCCGGTGATACCATCCCCCTTTATTTCAACAAAATAACTTCGGACTCGACGCAGCTACCATATTCCTACTATAATTTGCCGTTCACGTTCCGAGGCAAGAAACCAAAAGATGATGGTTTGACACTCAACTTGGGAGAAGTTTTAAGCGGGGATCGAATGCACGAATCCGATATTGTGATTAACATGCTGGTAAATACTGGCTGCAATGAGCTGGGAATGCTCGACCTTAACCAAAACGATCTCAGTCGGGCAGATGAATTGGTCAAAGCACATTATTCCGTAGAATGGGTCGTGGATAATCTTCCTGGAGCAACGGCATATATGTCAGTAGATAAAAAGAAGCGATATTACGCTAGTGGTTTTCCTCTAGGCGCCGTGAGTAACCAAGGCACCGCCGTATTGAACAATCATTTCACTCTGGTACTTCGATACAGAAGTGCACCTCGGGACTTTGGTCGCTATGTTATCGTTGGATTCGAAGTGTATCCAAAGTCAGTATCAATTGACAGTAAGTTGTGTCCTAAGCGAGAGGATAAGTTTACCAACTTTGCTTTGGATCCGTCCAAAGAGGAAGATCGTATCAGATATACTTACACCGTGATGTGGAAAGAGGAGACTACGATCGACTGGTCTGATAGATGGGCTCTTTATTTCTCGTACCAGTCTCATAATAATGGTGAAGGTAACCATTTTCATTGGCTGGCAATTGTCAATTCGGTGGTGACAGTTTTATTTTTAACCATCCTAGTAGCAGTTGTTTTGCTGCGGACATTAAACAGAGACATTCACACCCATCATAAAAAGTATGACCGGGATGTTGGATTTGTAGAAGAAGATGATGATATAACGTCGGGGTGGAGACTGCTCCATGGAGACGTTTTTCGTGCCCCACCTGTGGCTATGGTATTAAGCTCGTTAGTGGGATCAGGAGTTCAATTGTTTGCCATGGCGGTTAGTGTGGTTGTTTTCTCATGTATTGGCGTGTTGAATCCAAGCTACCGTGGCGGTCTCCTCAGTTACGCCCTCTTCATATTTGCATTTGCTGGAGTATTTGCCGGATACGTTACGACATCCCTAAACATGTTAATGGGAATTACAGTCCATTGGTCTACAAGTGCCTGGCTTACTGCGTTCTTGAGCCCTGCAGCAATCATGGTTATAGTCCTAGCATTAAACATGTTTGTATGGGCACAGAATTCCTCCTCAGCACTTCCAATTGGCACAATATTGGCACTGTTTGCAATGTGGCTGCTCATTTGTTTCCCGCTAGTGATTGCTGGCATTTTCGTCGCACGCCGACAGTTCAGCTTGCATTCGTCGACAGCAAGCCAGCAGAAATCTTCTGCCATTGAAAGGCAGATTCCTGCAAAGACTGGAGTCTCGAGAATTATATTCAGTACTTGGTTCTCGGTGTTGGCTGGTGGAGCACCTCCATTCATGGTGATCTTCGTTGAGCTGTCAGCTATTTTCAAAAGTGTTTGGCAAGAGAAAGGTGGCTATTATTATTTATATGGATTCCTTGCATTGATCTTCGGGCTTCTCGTCATCACTGTGGCAGAGATGTCTATACTAATAACTTATTTCCAGCTCAATTCTGAAAACTATAAATGGTGGTGGAAGTCTTTTTTGGTCGGGACAGGATCCGCATTTTGGATATTCGCCTACAGCACCTACTACTACGTATTCCGGTTACAAATCAGTGGAGTAACATCGGCAATTTTGTTCTTTGGGTATTCAGTAATTGGTTGCTTGACATACGGGCTCATCACTGGTAGCATTGGCTTCCTTGCCTCACATGTGTTTGTGTCTAGAATCTACAGCGCCATTAAAAGGTCTGATTAGACGCACACGCTCAATGTTTGTCATTAAAATACATTCATCGCTTTTGATAACCTCCTCTGCCTCGCTGCTGGCCGCCTCGCTCCCGGTCCCGATCATTATTATGACGGCCACCACGATTGTTGTTTTGTCGGCCTCCACGGTTGTTGTGATTATTATTGTTACGTTGATTGTTTCGCATCTCGTTTCTATTTTGTCGATCCTCTTTGATTTGATCCAGGAGTTCTTCTGGCACCCGGAGATATTTAATGATGTTTCCTCTCACATAGGTCTCTGGAAGCTTTAGAAAATGCTCACCATCGGCGCTGGTTTGAATCACTTCTCGAAGTGTCAAGTTCATCCAGGTATCGCAGTTGACAAGATGCCCATTAATCGTTTCCCCAGACTTGAGCTCAACCATCAAAGGTTGACCCTGGGCCGCATTTAACAATGAAAGAGGGAGCTAGTTAGTATTAGTCCCTGTCACCTAATTCCAAACACTTACCATTTCCCTGTGGGATGAAGTTTGAATGTGAGCCGCTTCACCATATTGACATGCTCCAGGGCTAGGTTTATCCTGTGTTACCTTGCCCTGAGTTATTACCCAAACAGTAACTTATCTCAGAGATCGTCAACTGACCGGCCTGTAACTATATGTCAGAGATAAACTGACCAATTGCGCATTTCACGCCAATTGCATCCATTTCATATTATGGAACGCCTTATATTTTTAATATTTCTCATTTCTAGTATAGGAAATCGAACATTTTATTTACCTTGATAATAAAGCCTGTTGCGGTTTGCAATAACAGCAGTAATTCTTAATGATTGTAGCATATTGGGGCTCTGTAGCAACAGTAGTAAAATATCACTTTCAAGTAGCGATTGACCGTCATCACCTTTCGCCTTGCTGTTCTCTGACTTTGTAGGCGTCGTTATTTGATGATTTATTCTCTAGCTGTTGATTATCGATTCGCATGCATGCAAGGTTGCCAATCCCGATTCAGTATCGGGCAGAGTGATTACCCGGCTACCACGCTCGCGCCTCGCTTCCTAACAAGGATTATTAGCTGTCGTGAAGCCGAGACGCGTGTTCACTAAAACCGATACTGAAAGAATTTGGACCCTTTTTGGTAGACCAGTAATAGGCTACGCACATTGGTAGAATATTAATTGCCAAAATACCAAGTCTTTTCTTGTATATTTAGTCCAGTGTGGTTCCATAGTCGTTACTTGGGTTAGTCCTCGAGGGTGCACACATCCCGGCCAAAAAAATGACTAAAGAACCTCAGGTATTTCAAGGAACTTATTCGGGAGTAAGTATCATTCTAGGAGAAAGTCAAGGCAATCTAAAGATAGATCCTTTGAGAACTCATTTTTTGGATTTGTTTCTAATTCAGGTTTCCGTCTATGAGCTGCGGGCCAATGGCACCGCCGTCATGAGACGGCAAGACGATGGCTGGGTCAATGCCACTCATATCTTGAAGGTGGCCAACTTCGACAAACCTCAGAGAACGAGGATTCTTGAGAGAGATGTACAGCGGGGAACTCATGAGAAGGTTCAGGGAGGATATGGTCGATACCAAGGTACCTGGGTGCCATTGGAGAAAGCCCGAGAACTTGCTGATCAGTATAAGGTAGCTAATCTTCTCGACCCACTTTTCGACCATTCGCCAGCAGATGCTTCTTCCACTCCTGCGATGCCCAAGGCTGCTTGGAAACCCCGGCAAACTCCCGCCAGTGCAGCTGCTCGGGCTGCTTCCTCTTCGATGTCCACTAGATCTGCTAGTCAAACGTCTTTTCCGCACAATGGTGCAGCATCTACCAATGACAACGATTCAGGGCCGAGGAAACGGCCTCGAGTTTCAAAAGCTCAAGCTGAGAAAGCTCGTAAATTGAATTCCGTCCCGTCATCGAGACTTCACTCTATAACTGCAGATAATATCGCAGCCGATTCTCCCAAGAAGTCCAAGAGCAGCAGCAGCAGAAAGCAACAGCAACAGCACCTACAACAGCAGAACCAGTTTGGTGTACCGCTGACGCCACTGTCTACCAATAATGTCTCAAGGTTTGGTAGTACCCATACTCGAGGTAGAAGCTCTTCTCCAGACTCAGGGTCTGCTTCATCTCGTGCATCGTCTCCTAGCGACGGAGAATATATATTTGACTCCGAGATCGAAAACACACCTGCCAATGATAGGCACAGCTTGCATCGCCAGAATCTTTATTTGCCAAAGTCTGGTCGTACTCCTCTTTTGGGTAATAACTCTCCAGGAATACTCGATACCTTTAGTGGCCATCATGGCTTGAATAATACCCCCAATCTAGGAATAAGCATGAACGGTCAGCAGCATGGTTATTATGACCCTTCAACACAAACACAACCTCTTGCTAATGATGCGGATGCCAAGCGATATCGGGACAATCTCCTTAACTATGTTGGTGCTGAGAATGCCCCTGTTCCAAGCTTTCTGTTAAACCCTCCTCCTGGGTTTAATATCGACCAAGTAATTGATGTTGATGGCAACACCTCGTTCATATGGGCATGTTGCATGGGCGACGTTAAAATAATTAATGTGCTGCTAAAGGCAGGTGCCAACATAGCTCTCCGGAATTTTAAAGGTCAGACTGCTCTCATGAGGTGTGTCATGTTTTCAAATAACTACGAGCGAAAGTCGTTCCCTCGTATGGTAGAGATGCTCAGAGATATCTTTTTCTGTGAAGATAGTCTGAGGCAGACGGTCTTGCATCATATTGCTATTAATACCAATAGCCGGTCAAAATTATCTGCTACAAGGCACTATGCGGAAATTTTGCTTGCAAAGTTATCCGAAACTCAGTCAATGGATATTGTGTCTGATTTTGTGAATAAGGCCGATGTAAACGGAGATACTGCATTACATATCGCTGCGAGAACCGGTGCTCGTAAAGTGGTTAAGGTCCTGCTTCGATATGGCTCTCACCCAGATTTGGTAAACAGGGATGGAAGGACCGCTCACGAGTACATTACAGAGATCGATGCGCAGAAACAGCAACTCTCTCGTAATGGTATGGGCGATAGTTTTAATCTACCAGGTATCCAGTCCAGCTCATCTCCAGTCCAGCCTAACGATATGTACGGCAGTAGAGCGATAAATGGAAATGCGTCGTCGGCAGGGAGCACAACTCACAAATATCTTAATCTATCAACTCCGAATTCTGCTACCAAAAAGCCACAGGATGGCCAGATTGGAACTGAACAGAGAGTGAATGGATACTCTTTGCTCAGCAAACCTCATTCGTCGGAAGTAGCAATAAAAGCTACCCAGAATGTGGGTCGACTCATGCTCGATACTCTAGAAGAACTAGCTCTTGCATATGATGCAGAATGCAAGGAAAGGGAAAATGATGTTGCTCAAATAAGGCTCCTTCTGGATAATATTAAAAAGGACATCAGCAGTACAGATAGTGCCATTGAACAGATGCAGAGTGAGCTTGGTGATGAGCAACAGATTACTTCAAAATTACAGCAGGCTCAGGAGGTCGCAAATACCCGGTCATTACAACTTCGAAAGCTCGTTGAGCGAACGCAGGCCCGAGACTTAGCTATGTTGGTGCAAATTGAAGAAAATAAGGCCAGTGATCAAGTTCAACATCAAGTATTGGAGGCACATGAACGCGAGGTTACCACTGGTGAATCTGCCCAGTTCTCTATCGAAGAGGTTACCAGTTTCGCAGCTGAGATAGTCGATCTACAAGAAGGTCGTAAAAAGCTGGTGGAGGATATTGTCGATCTGTGTGCCGGTGCTGGAGTTGGTGACAAGATTAACCAATACAGGCGTTTATTGTCATGTGAGATAAAGATTGAAGATCTAGACACACTTGTTGATGGCATAAGTTCTGTGCTAGATGAAAATGTTGACTAGTCTCACATTTAATGAGTCATGGTTACGATGACATGTAATTTAACAATTTTTAAGAATTTCATACTATAATTGATTCTAGAGCTGACTTAAAAATAACTCTCTGAAGGGGGCCCATGTAACGCTGTCATCCTGGATAAATACTTTTAAAAAGGAAGAAAATATGTATTTGCGCGTCTGAAGAGAATAGATCACATTGAATTTCCAATTATTAATTATGGTTTCTCATTTACTCTTGTATTCAGCATAACCCCAGTTTTGATCTGTCTCTCATGAGCCACATGTTGGCTGTGCGATAATTCCTTATATTTACACTACCCTTAGCCTGGAAAAAATATATGCACCTTCAAGTTTTAACTAAATTTCATCTCTTGGGTATTTTTTTCAAAATCAATGTCCGAGACTGAAGTTCCTAAAATATCCTTGGACAAGTTGCGTACCAAAATCAGCACCTTGTCCAAGCCTAAGGATTCAGCTCAAAAGCCTAAGAAATCAAAAATTTCGAAGGAACCCAAAGAGTCCCCTAAAGTTTCTGATGAATCAAAAGGTTCAGGCTCAGTTTCAGACTCAGTTTCAGGCTATGATATCGAGTCTCTAGGAGGATTCCAAGAAGATTTGGAGCTTATTGGCGATCTTGAAGACATTGGCAATGAGATTCAGATACAGGGTGACTCTGGCCCTATCGACCAAACACTTGCCTCAGATATTTCAAGCTTCATGTCTGAGCTTGGTCTTCCTGATACTCCTGGCGCTTCAGGCACAAAGGAGGGAAAATCATCTAAGAAAACTAAAAAGGAGAAAGCTACCAAAAAGGAATTAACTCCTAAGATAGAACTTAAAAAGGAGCAAACTCCAAAAAAGGAAAAGCAATCCTCTGTTCGGGCTGATTCCAATAGTTCAGGTGCTGACAGAACAAATGGAGCTGTGACCTTTGACAAAGCTAATTTAAAGTCGAAACCAAAAGACAAGAAAAGAGACTCTAGACCTGAGAAGCCAACCCATTCAGAGGTACACGTGGAGAAGGTAACCAGTAATGGACGATCTTCTCATGTTCAGTTCTTTGATGATTCTCATATTGTTCATCCTGGCACTGCCCTGATTGAACCAAGGGCTGACTGGTTTAATACCACTCTTGAACAGCCTGCAGTTACTGAAACTATCACAGAATCTCAAAAAGATCGTCTTTTCACTAAAGCTAATGAACTTCTGGAGAAGGAAAATAGTGCTTATGTGCATGACAATATCAAGTCTACCTCTCAAAGACAGTTTTTAACCCAACTTCTCACTGCGGGTACCCTTTCAGATAAGATAAGTGCCTTGACTCTGCTTATCCAAGAGTCACCACTTCATTCAATTAAATATTTCGAATCGATGCTGAGTCTATGCCGAAAGAAGTCAAGGGGAAGTGCTATTCAAGCAGTAGCCTCTTTAAAAGATATCTTTATGGGGGGTGTATTGCCAGATAGAAAACTAAAGTGGTTTAAAACCCAATCTGTTTCCTTGGATGCTTCTCCCCAGGCTCTCATAGTATGGGCGTTTGAAGATTGGCTGAAAAAGTACTTTTTCTCTCTGGTCCAGATTTTGGAGACTTTGAGTCACGATCCAGTTGTCTATATAAGATCGAATAGCGTGCTGCATATTTTTGATCTGCTAAAGTCCAAGCCAGAACAGGAAGTGAATCTTCTGAGATTAGGTGTTAACAAGCTTGGAGATTCTGATAGAAAGGTTGCATCTCGTGTATCATATTTGATCTTACAGCTGCAACAAGCGCATCCTGTCATGAAAACCATAATAATAGACGCTATTTCAGAGCTTCTTTTCCGAGGTGGATTTGAATACCATAGTAGGTATTATTCGGTTATAACTTTGAACCAGACTGTACTGGCACAGAAGGACAAAGAGGTTGCCAATGAATTGATAAAAATTTATTTACAATTATTTGAGAGGCTGCTTGCCGAATGGGACAGGCAAAAGGCAGGCCCATCAGAGGCTGACAAAAAGGTGAAGAAGCCTCGATGGAAAAATAAAGGAAATAAGGGAAAGAATGGAGGGGAAAGACAAATGGCGAAGTCTTCTGAAGAAATCAAAGAAGAAGAGAGTGCAAAGATCACCTCTGCTATCCTTACCGGACTGAATCGAGCTTATCCATTTTCACAACTTCCTAAGGACGTCTTTGAGAAGCATCTTAATACCCTTTACCGAGTTACCCATTCTGCGAACTTCAACACCAGTGTACAGGCATTGATGTTGCTATTCCAAGTGTCAAAGTCTGAAGACAGCCTTTCCGATAGATATTATCGAACTCTCTATGAAAGTTTATTGGACCCTAGATTGGCAACTTCTTCGAAGCTTCGTCTTTATCTTAACCTTTTATTCAAGTCCTTGAAAGAGGATACTAACCAGTCTCGGGTTCGAGCCTTTTCCAAGCGTATCCTGCAGCTCGGTCTTCACTGGTTGAATATTGGTATTGTGTCGTCCGTTGTGTATCTGGTTCGTGAACTTGAAAAAGTCGCAAACCTCAAAGAACTTATTGCTGATGGTGGCATTTCTGAATCAGAAGCAAATTATAATGGGCGTGCTCGTGATCCATTGTTTTCAAACAGTGACAATTCTAAGTTATGGGAACTATTGCCACTTCAAAATCATTTCCACCCTACTATTGTCGTATGTTCTGATGCAATTGTTAACGGTGATGTCAAATTAGCTAAACCAGACATTGATCTCCATTCATTGTCACACTTTTTGGATCGTTTTGTTTACAGGAATCCTCGACAAAAGACAAGCACCAAGGGTGGAAGTATTATGCAGCCCCTTGCTGGTGCGGATCCTCAAGGATTTATGTTCAGTGTAAGCGGTTCGCAGACGGGTCCGGCAAATTCTGCTGAATGGAAGAATAAATCCTTGGATGAGATAGACCCATCGGAAAGATTTTTCCATCAGTACTTCTCGAACAAGAAGGAGAAACCACAAAAGAAACAACCCAAAGAAGATGCATCAATGAGCGACGCTGAGGATGAGATCTGGGATGCTCTTGTGAAGAGTAGGCCAGAGGTTGAAGGAGATGATCTAGATGACGAAGATATTTCTGATATCAGCCTGTCGGATGGCGACATGGACAGTGATCTCGATCTTGGTGACAGCGACCTGTCTATACTTGATGATGATGTCTCCGGTGAGGAGGAGGAATTTGACGCTACTTCAACTAAGAATGAAGATGATGCTAATGATAAGAAGGTTGTTGGTAGCGAAGACGAGGATGAGCTGACGCTTGCGGACTTCGACGATTCTGATGGAATGTTTGGTAGTGAAGACGAGGTTGACGAGGAAATTGATGAGAGGCCATCCAAGAAGAGACCAGCTGCTGATAATGACAATAAGTCCAAAAAGCAGAAACTCAAGGAGCTGCCAACATTCGCATCTGCTGATGATTATGCACAATATCTTGATTCATCAGACGAAGATTATAGTTAATGTATTAAAATATCATGCATGTTTCATCGACCATAAATTGTCAGAAAGCAGTAATAATAGGTAGGATAGTAGAATTAAAAAAAGAAGAAACATGATCCAAAGTTGTGTGAACTGAGTCCGTCGTCTAGACATCAAAAAAGATCCCGGCGGGACTCGAACCCGCAATCACTACTTCCGGAGAGCAGCACCTTACCATTAGGCCACGGGACCATACTTTTTAGAAAAACGCTTAATTGCTACAATTGAACACATGCGATAAATATCGCGTTACAAGAATATCTTGAGATATATGCTAATATAGAATACATATCTTCCCACTAGATTGATTCGGTCAAATACTGTGGCAAATTTATATTTCACGAATATCAGAAGTTATAAAAACTCAGATGCTTTCTTTCATTTGTGTTTGTAAGTTCTTCTGACAGATATATTGCTGTTTTGAAGCCTTCAATATCAACATTTACCGATATTACCCTTACCCAATCCATACCCATTTTTCACTCCCAAAAGTTTCACTGGTCACTGGTTCTCTCGTGCAATCTACAGATGTCTGGTGCTCGGGCTTTGCTCCCTTCCTTTAGCAAGCTTACTATCGGTAGTATTGCTGGTAGGAATAGCGTGACTACTTCTTTACGACTTGGTTCTTTAACATTTGTTCGAAATGCAACGAAAAAGGCTGCTGGTTCCAGGACCAGTATGAAAGACTCTGCTGGTCGAAGGTTGGGAATGAAGAGAAATGAAGGACAGCCTGTTAAGGCTGGTGAAATCATCTATAGGCAACGAGGTACTAAGTTTTATCCTGGTGAGAACACTGATATTGGAAAGGATCACACAATTTGGGCCAAGGAACCTGGGTATGTTAGATTTTACTATGACCCGTTCCATCCAAAGCGACGATTGATTGGAGTAGCATTAGGAGCTAAAGACACTCTACCGACTCCTCATTTCGAGCCGAGGAAAAGGAGGTTGGGCTATGTTCCAATTACTAATATCAAGGCTTTGGGGCAAGAACGAGAATGGTTACCCAGAAAGCACATCCAAGCGTTGCCAACTATACTTGAAGAAGTGCAAGCCCGAGAGGCAGCACGACAAGCCCGAGCTGAAGAATTTTCCAAACAATTGAGCTCCCTTGTGCCTGATTTAACTGAAAACGAATTGGCTGAAGTTTCCAAGCGTTTGGTGACAATTGCTAATTATTTGGCAGGTGGTCGAAGCATTGCTGAATCTCGACAATTCACTGATGCAGCTTTCATCCAAGATATGCAGTTATCTGCTGAAACTGCAGCTAACGAGAAGGCAGAGTCTCAGTTGATCATTTCTGAATATACTACACTATCAGCTCGAGTTGATAGTTTAGTGACATTTGATCCGAATCGGAAGCTAATCCGAGCTATTGGCAATGAGGAACTGACATCTATGAAGTCTGAGTCTCTCACTCGTCTCAGGGAATTGGAGTCCAATCGATCAGAAAAAGAGGCCACGAATGAAATCAAGGATATCATTTCTAGACCTTGTTTCTCTCTTTCAGAGCGAGTGAGGTTGCAAAGAAAGTTCCTAAGGCCCCAACCTCCAGAGCTCATCAAGGATAAAGAGGAATTGGCCAAGATGCAGGCACGAGAGAAAGCTGGAGAAGGCAAGATCGTTAAAAGTTGGAACTACGACCGACGGAAGGTAGAAAACTTTTTCCTTCCTAAGGGAACGTCCATGTTTGCGATTCACTGATTGTATATAGATAAAATGAAGTGCATTTGATTAGGTTTTTTTTTTCTTGGCTTTGTTGTATTGAAATTAACATAACATAAACATGGCGTGAAACAGTCTAAATGTGGTTTCGTAAATAATGAAGTTCTGCATACCTTAATACAGGATACGTAAGCCCTGTAAAGCCAAATGCTATAAACAAGCCAATGTCAGCACCGAAATCGCCAACTTTGATAGCTATTGGGCCAACGTAATATCCCTGGCACATACCTAAAACTGCACCTGCGCATCCTATCAAAAATGCCAAACAAGCTGCAAAGCAGTTGGGGAGTTTTTCTTTATCGTTCCAAATTGTCCAATCGTATGAGTCGTTGAATCCTGGTAAATGGCCTCTTCTGAAGAGCATATTTTCTTCCAAGAGTATAGCAACATACATGACACACCAGTAAGATATCATTGGTAAAAAAGTAGACAAGATATCTGATAGCTTATTTCGTCCTGCCATAGCAAGCACGAAAAACACCATAGCACTCACAAAGCACAAGGCATATCGAGGGATCTTCGTAACAAAACGACCCCACACCTGCATCGACAACGCCAAAGAGTAGCTATTCAAAATGTTGTTCGTTACAAGTGAGATGTATAGTACTACAAGCAGGAACTTTCCTCCTGCATGCCAGCCAGAAAATGCAGCACTAAGGATTCCACCATTCCCAAGATTGTCCCAGGCATCCATCCAAGACGGTGTGCTATAGGCACCACTAGCAATACCAATAGCTAATATACCAACAAACATGGTTGGGAAGAATATAGCAGTGCTTGTAATAATAAATGTCTTGATTTTAGGTGTCGATTCGGGGAACTCGACATAATAATCCGAGGTGATGGCAATCCAAGTTCCAGTTATACCTACGACCGAAGAAAAGTAACTCAGCCAATTAGCAATGATAGTCTGAGTATTCCCAACCGAAGGTGTTTGCAAATCAAAATGGCTTCCAGATACAATATACAACAACAGAAATGTGATAATGACAGGAATAGCTGCAAAGCCCTCAGCAAGTTGAATATATCTAATCCCCACAATTGCCACCGAAAATGCCAGCACGGTGATGATTGTAATTCCAACCTCAATAGGGATTTTGTTGTTTGAAATAGCTGCCAATATTTGCCCTCCAAATACACAATTTACAACCGACCATCCCAATAACGTAATTATATTCAATAGTGCGATGAACTTCGCGGGCCACCATCCGAACTGAAACCTCACGCCAACCATTTGACGGAGTCCAGATCGAGGTCCCATGGTAGCACCGTATCCTGCTATACAAGACCCAACAAGAGTCCCGACTATCGCTGAGCTGATACTATCTTTGAAACTTAAATCGAACAACAGAGGGCCTAACAGATAACCAGAAAATGATGATAATCCTCCACATCCACTCATCCATAGTAAATACATCCCCAGAATCTGCCTGATATTTCCGCTCTTTCTCTCATCAGGCAGAACTCTATGGATACCCCGAAGCTCCACTCCCAGAGATTCTAGTCTCTGGCTGAAAGTGAAAAGCTTACTCACAAAACCGTTATCGTCCTGGCGAAGCTCAGTCTGAGCGAGGCCATGCTGCTTCTCTTTCTCCTTATAATTCTCGTAGTCCATGGAGAAACTCTAATATACAACCTGATATCCACCACTACTTATTGATGTTAATATCTCTAACGTTTGCGGGCGTTCATATGGTGAGGTTAGCGTTCCACATTTTTCAGAGGATCAAATCAGTCATGGCTCCGAGTAAGGGCAGGGGCTTTCCTCTTGGAGCCATGTAATATCCCCCTGGCGGCTAATGTATAACCTTCATCATGGGTTGATGGAAACCATGCGAGAAGACTGAAATCGTGATTGAGAAAACAGACAACCAGATTTATGGCTCCCAAGGAAGGTATTTTATGGTACCGCAAGACTTGTTTGTCTCATAATTTGATGCACACTGCCATATATACTTGTAACTGGTGTGTTCATCGCCATTATTCAAAGTAGATGTCCTCAGCATCATCGGTCTTTCACATTTGCAGCGAGGTATTTTATCAGTCTCATATCCAGGTAAATACATACGATAAGTCAGACTAATGCGCTTGTCGCCTGAAATATGATGCGGTGTTAGAGGCTTCGTAGATGGCATAATACAATGTTTATACTCCTCCTGACAACCTGCATGCATTATTATCAGACTGTTGTGTGGAGGGTGTAGAGCCACTACTTCATCTTTAGCTCCTCGTGAAGATTTTTTAACTCGTCGTCTGGCAAGTCGAAACTCCCTCGTAACGCCCAGAGTGATAGCAGCAATAACAGCATGAGGCCCAATATGGGTTAATTGATCTGAATGGTAACCAACATTCTGTTCTCTTCCACTATAACAATTGCAAATAACCACGTCACTTCTCCATTTGCCTTTGTGTTGCAAGTTTTTAAACCCTCGTCTTAATATTTCTCGGTTTACCATTCTCTCTACAATCTCGCCAGCGTTCTGTAAAAGCGAATTATACTCACGATGCTCCAACACCGTACGGCCGTTATAAGTAGCATTCTTTGCCTTCAGTAATTTGGGATTGTTCGTATAAAGAGCAGATGTATGAGGAGATACAACCTGTCTATCAAATAGATAAAATTCCCTTGAGCTCCATGTTTCAGAATCTTCGGTTAAGTACTTGAGAAGTTCATTGGCCATTTCATTTGGAAGCACATTGTGATGAAGAGAGCAAGGAAGTATTGTTTGAACCGTTTGGGGACTATATATATGTAATATCTTTCCATCTATTTTCGGTCGATTCGTTTCTGATTCGGCGGAACTTAAGCTTCGTTTATGTACAAATTTGAGTAATGTCGATTGATACGATGTAGAGCTTTCTTTCGCACCCAGTAACTCCAGAACAGTACTTATATCAGCATTGCTCGAAATTAAGAGATCCAGGGCCACGTCCCTGGATATTTCCGGAAATTTCTGTTGGATCTCATCCAACATCTCATCAGTGGTTTTGCCACTCATTGTTGACCACTGAGTAGCAACGCCGATGATGTGTGTGGGGTTATAAATCAAGAAATGTGCGGCAGGCTGCAGATTAACATGCATTTAAAGTTGATGTGAGTACATGACAACTAGTGTACATCTCTATCTATTTTGGAGGCTGTTGGTAACCATATGGGTTTGCAGAAGTCCATCTCCAGAGATCTTCGCATGCCTGCGTCATAGAAAGCTCAGCCTTCCAGAGAAGCTCAGAATTGGCTCGAGTGGGCTTTGCGGTAAGGTCTAGCACATCACCAGCACGCGGTGCAACCACCTCGTAGGGTAAAGGTCGACCAACAGCATCACTAAAAGCCTTGATGACTTCGAATACGGTCGTTCCCTTACCGGTTCCCAGATTCCACTCTCGGGAGAAACCAGAGACTGGCTTTTCAGAACCGCTATCTCGCTCCTTCTTGATGTGCTCCAGTCTGGCCAAAGCAGCAATATGGCCCTTAGCAAGATCAACAACATGAACATAATCTCTAATGGGAGTACCATCTCGAGAAGCATAGTTATCACCGAACACAGAAAGTTTCTCTCGACGACCAATTGCAACCTGAGCGAGATATGGCAACAAGTTGTTGGGGACTCCCAGTGGGTCTTCTCCCATCAATCCAGATGGATGGGCACCCATTGGGTTGAAATAACGAAGAAGGGCAGTATGCCATTCTGGATTAGCCTTTGTATGATCACGTAAGATATCCTCAATGAAGATTTTGGTCTTTCCATAGGGACTTTCTGGGCCCGTGGGACAGTCTTCAGGAATAGGGATCATATTCTCGAATCGAGTAGCATCTCCATATACAGTAGCAGAAGAAGAAAACACAAAAGTGGAGATCTTGAATTCTTCAAGAACTTTTAATAAATTGATGGTTCCAGACACGTTTTGGTCATAGTAAGCCAATGGGATCTTTGTAGATTCTCCCACTGCTTTGAGACCAGCGAAATGGAGTACCGAAGTGATGGTGGGGTACTTGGTAATTACTTTTCGGAGACCATCAGCATCTCGAAGGTCGACTTTGAAAAAAGGAACTTCAGTGCCAGTAATCTTCTTGATTCGGTTTAAAGCTTCTTCCGACGAGTTGGACAAGTTGTCTACAACTACAACATTTCTACCTGCCTCAATTAGAGCCACAACAGTATGTGATCCAATGTATCCCGTTCCTCCAGTTACTAGAACGTATTCGTCACTTGAAATTAGAAACATGAAACCTCTCCATTACTCACGTCATTTCGAGTGTTTACACTACGACTCCGGAGAAATGTTCTATTTATATAGTAGGTTAGGTAGGTGCGAACCCCCTCGTTTCGTGGTATGGGCACATTTCGAAGTAGCTTAACCACATGGATCGAACTGCAGCTGTAATTGGCAGTCGAATACTTGGAAAATCATACAGCGAAATCAATTGATATCACAAAATAACGTATTTCCTTCTGAATTAGACTTATGAGCCACTCTGATAGGAAATTGCGATGAGCATATGAGAACTCTGACGTCGTGTGAGACATTCCAAATCACTGCATTGCATGTACGCCGGGATAAATATCGGGGTTCAACGTTGTTGCGGTAGAATGGGGTTGTGGTGATCAGCAAAAAGAATTCTCCGAGGGTATTTAATGTCAAGTTCAAAGTCAACTTATGCTGACAGTTAGTATACTGATGTTAACTATAATACTTTGTAATATTGATTCTCCAATGCTCCAATATTCCACCACATCCTTTGTTGCTTCTCATGTATCTATAGCCTACTTTGAGTTATAGTTGTAGTTGTAACTTAACATGAATAAATAATGCAAGCAATGGTCAATAATGCGTATTACGTAAATACACTCAGAAGTGGCTATTCTTTTTGGTTATTTCTCTTGGTTGCTGTACTCGTGTAATGAGAGTTCTCCAGCGTGAATTTACGGCGATCGGGTTATTGCATGCATTGGCACCTGAACATCCATGCAGGTAATAATGTCCAGGCGCATGTTTTTCCGACGCCTCATTTCTATAGACTACATAATACAAACTCTGACAACGAAGTTGTAACAAAGGATTGTTCGACCTACAAAAATGGATTTGACTTTTTGGCTAAGTTTAAACGATAATTAAGCCATACAGGAATGCCTACTAAGATATCTCATAAAATATCGACATATACCATGTCAGACATACCCAAAACAATTTGATAAGCCATTAGTTAGCGCGACGGGTCTTGGACCGAGCGGTTTGTGGTGGTTTCTTTTTCCCCTGTTTCCCTGATTGACTTTTGAAGCCACCTGTAACAGAGAAGTAATATTTCATCGAAGCCAGGGGTAATCGTTCCCGATAAGATAAATTGATACCTAACCCACAATCCTGAGGAACTTCAAAACCACCGTGGAACTGCCGTTTGCAAATCATTTATTTCCCATTACAAGTCATAAGTCCAAATTTAAACGCTTCTAGTCCTTTTATGTAGACTTTTCTTTAATCTGAACAATTTTTATCATTCTTGATCTCGTAATCGAACCCCAATCAAAATGCTAATGATTCTAGTGAGGCTCGGGCCGCTAATATTTTTTTGAGGTTGCGTCTAAATGGATTTTTCACATCAACCTTAGCCAACCTTAGCCCATCGACAACAGACTTTATTGCGGAGCTTATACCACAACTTTTCATTTTGTTGAATTTTTACACATATTTGCGATATATATTTTAAGGAGTAGAGGATAAAAATGGCTGCTACTGCCTAAAGTCTTTATTAAAGACTTTTGAAATACTGTTGTCTAACCAGCGAGGTTATACGGCAGACAGGGGCCAATTATCAAGGAATAAGAATCTTTGATTAGCGCTAATTAGCAGTTGATAGAACAAGTTTTCAAGGTTATAAGTAGTTGGGCGATTGATAATGGCTAAAGGGAAGTCCGTGGGCCGATATTCGCATGGCAAAGCGCCAATATCTGCAGGCAAGAGCCTGGCAAATTATAAATTGTCTCGAGCGTCTGATGCGAGCGATTCAGATTCGTCATCACCTTTGTCATCATTGGGTGACAGTGAAGGTGGTTCTGAGGATGGAAATCAAGGAGATGATAGTGACGGTGACAGTAGTGTAGAAGATTTGACCGAAGCTTCTACACCTGAATTGATAGTGCCGTCTCTCAAAGGACGGAAGGCTTTTGATGATGATGACGACGAAGATGAAGAAGATGAAGAGGATGAAGAAGATGATAGTGACGCTACTGATTCGGATGTTGCGAGCATTCTGACTCCTCTGGCCAAGAAGGGTAAGAAATTAAAATCAAAGTCAAGAGAATCGACACCGTTGCCAGTACCCAAGCGATTGGATCTTTCAAAAATTAGATCGAGTCGGTCTAGAAAGCAACCTCCTGGAGCTACAGATGTAAGTGAAAGTGATATGCCAGAAGTCGAATTTAGTGCCCGTCCCAGGCGCCAATCTATGGTCGATCATACATATGATGAGATATCCATTTTCCCTCGTTCCACTGGAGTTTCAGAGGAAGAAATCGAATTAGATGATGTTGAAGAAGACGAAGACGAGGAAGACGACGACGAAGAAGAAGAAGATGATGAATTTGAGGATGACACATTGCTGGCCATGCTGGAACAGGATGATAGTTCTGCGGAACTCGATGATGACAGTGACAATGAAATAGATGAGCAGGAAGGCGAAGCCATTGTAAATGATATGATAAATGGAACTGATGCTTTATCCACCGCTTCGTCGCCATCACCATCTCTGGTTGAATCTATTATAGTCGAAAATGATCAACTTCCTATCTATGATAATGACTTTGAAGAAGATGATGAGGAATCAGAAATGTCCTTCAATGATGATTTCTTTGAGCCTAGGGGTATACCATCCCATGTTCTTGTATCATCTGCTGTTGCAGTAGAGTCTGGATCTGATGATGATGATTCTTACCTATGGTCATACTTTTTCACTTCTGATGAAGATGGTGATAATAATATTCCTCAGTTCCACTTTGAAAGTGCGGAGTCTGAACAGGATAACTATGATGACGAAACTGATGAGGACTTGACATTACCTCCTCCTAGTCATCGTAAAAAGGTTGGCACTCGTGCTACTGAGATCCTTTCGTCTTCAACAATGGCATCTAGACCACCAATTCTTGGCACTTGGGATCTCACAGCTGAGAGGCCATTTGGTATCATTGATGGACTTACTACCAGGACTTTATATCCCACCACAGTGGTTGACACAGGAAATAGCATGCCTCGCAATGGCACTGGAGATGTGTTTATCGACCCATTTAGCGAAGGAAGTCGACGAAAACGCGACCGGTCGCAAAGTGGATTCCAGAGCGATGATGAACAGAGTGAGCTCGCACTGGATGAACTTATTTATACCGATGAACTCGATGATGAAGATGATGAGATCACTAATAATGATATGACCAACACTCCTATATGGACTAATCGATTCAATAGTGATGTGCCAATGTCTGCGTTTAGGAATAAGGGCCTTCAGCCTGTTTATACCCAGCCGACTCGAAGAATGTCTACCAGTAGACGGGATGGTCGAAAAGGTTCTACCCGAGAAGCCATCATTACTCCAGTGAGATCGGTGAAACGAAGAATGAAGAAGCGTCTACGACGGCGTAAGAGTATAAATGAAGACTCTAAGGTGAGTCCCGGCGCGAATGCTACAGATTTGATTGATGAGTTAGTGGAGGTAGGCGCCCTTAGCCCTTTATTTAGTGGCATATAGGTATTTATTGTAGATTCTTTCTAAAGACTTATTCGTCGTTTAAAAAATATCTTTACAAAACCGTATAACGTTAAACGTTCCTTTTAAACTTGAAAATCTGTTTCATTCGCGCTCTGTTTTATTCTTCGGGTTGACAAATAAATTGATTCAAATTTGTTTTGTTTTTTTCATCTATGCTACACAAGAGGTGTTAATCGGCTCGACAGTTGCAATTGAGTCTTGACAGTATTGGCAAGATATACGATCATAAGCACATCCTGCAAATGAGAGTTAAACAGCTTCTCAAGAGTCTCAGGGGCAAGAGAAGGCACCAACGATAAACTTTTCAGAAGATATTTGCCAACTGCAACACTGGCAGGGGTAGAACCAGCAATAACTCCGTTAACATAGGTACTGACACGCTGCAACATATCTAGTACCTCAACGATGGATTCCTCCAAGGCTCGAATATCGCTAATAAGACTAATACTTCTTGATTCAGAGTCTTTGGCCTCAGATAGAATGTTCAATGCACTTCGCTCAATTTCAGCATATCTCACTTCATTAGGCACTGGCACAAAAATGCAGTTGCCGGCACTGCTAGTCTTTTCAGACACAACGCCCACTTGTGATGAAATGTAAGTTCGCACATCAATGTTGGTGGTGGTAGATGTAGCTTCAACAGTCAAATGGACTGCTGGATAAGGATAAGTTCCAGAGGCCTGCTGAGAGTAAAAATCCTGGACAAGTCCACTGAGGTTGTTGAGTTCACTGGAAGTAGCATACCATCCGAGAATCACGTCCTTGGGGTGGGCTCTTCGGTGAAGGTGGTACATGCTTCGGTTGTGATCCATGTTCATAATTACCTGATCCTCAGTCTCGTCATGAGGAACTCCGTAAGCATTTCGAATCTCCACTTCCAATCCATCTTCGGATCGAACTCCCAAAAGGGTACCGATAACTCGCTGTTGGCCAGGGCCTCGTCGGAGGGCATGATCCAAGATTTGGAAAAGAGCCTGTGCATGTACCACCACATTAGATGGGGATGATATCGTTGGCACTCCTGGCACGGTTGTGGCCTGTCTAGCCAGGTGTAAGATTGAGTCGGCCATGGTATGAAGTTGAAATTTTCACAGCCGCATGGAATTTCACCTGAACTCAGAATCTCTTTCTCCATCACCAAATGGCATCGTTCGGGTTAGGACGATTCTTCTATCAATTTCAAAATGGGATGGAATTAATAAATTGGATTATTTGGAACGTTAATACTATAGAATAAATAATTAGAATCTGTCTGGGAATACCACTGGAGCAACCAAAGTCCATGCATAAAGTGCAAAGCATATCCATGAGCTTACAATCTTAACCCAAGTAGAGAAATAAGTCCTTCCAACAGGAGCAAAATCACCCATAGAGTCCTTCTCAACATTCATAGTAAGTAATGTCGCAGTCCATTGAGTTGCCAACAAAAATATGAGATGAAACAATACATAGTTGTACTTAGTGGTGCTTTTTTCGTCATCGCCAGCAGCAACATTGTCATCGTCCTCCTCACTGTCACTAAATGCCCAGTTCTCATTCAAGGCTGAAGCAGGCAATGCTCCACTCTCAACCGCTGAACGTAATGCTTCAGCTCGCATCGAGGAACGCGAAGGCTCCTGCGTGACCATCGAGTGTTCGGTATCAGATATAGGTTCGTAAGAATGATCTTCCATTCGAGATGTAGTAGTTGCAGCTCTGGTAGTAGTATAAGCAATCGCCAAAAAAGTGAAAATAGCTCCCATCACAATACTAGCAGTTCTAGTACCTTTGGATTGGATAAGTGGGTTACAGCTGTTGTCTGGTTCTGAAGAAACTGCCGACATGGTCAAATAAGCACAGTAGATGGAAACCATACCAGACTGGGCCAGACCCGCCTGAGGGTTATATTCCTGTACAGTTGGATTGATTGAGAGTGCAGTCACTGCGATTGTCAGTATCAGATTAATAGTGATAATGGCCTGATTCATCGAGCAGCCTGAAGAGGCAAAAAACACAAACATCAGGATGGTAAGCACCAAACTTCCGATATACATTCCTAGAGTAGACCCAACCATAACAAATCGCCAAAGGTTTGAATCAGATTCCTCCACATATGTCAAGCATGTCTCGGCCCAAGAGTGAGCAAAATCCACAAGAAGTACGAGGCCGATGAGGATGAACAAAAAGGATCCTAGCATTGCCACATAGTTACCCCAAAAGATAAAGAACGATTCAGGAATCAAGAAAGACAAGACGATCAGCACCAACCATGCTGCAATTTTCAGAGCCCAGTATCCATTCTGGATGGGAGCCCGGGGGTTGCGAGATGAATGGACGCCAATAAGCAATACGGCAAGAAGCAGATGAACCATTCCCAACGCAAAGTTGATCCTATGAACAGCAACGAAACCATAACACTCTTCACCCATACAAGTGAGCTTCATATAGTCGAATGTCAGTTTCTCAAGCTTTTTTACTGCCCAGTCCGTGAGCATTATCCATGACAATATAGAATTGGCCAGAAATAGCAGAGCATAGCCGATACGGGTGGCTATTGAAGAAGCGCATTTGCCTCCAGCACTGCACATAGCAGAGCATAGAGCTGCTCCACAACATGAAGCTATCCATGATCCCGCCATGGTCACCATAGGTGTCGCGGCCATCGGTATTGATAGTAAGGCACCCATGATGGTATCAAGTCAACAAGTTCAAGTACCTTTTAGTTACAAGGTCAAGTTTAGTAGTGTCACGCGGCACAGCACAGCCGAACGTATGCTGTCAACGGCCCTTATACCAATAGGCTTGCCCCAGCAGATTTTTGAAACGGAACCGAGAAATTCGCACAGTGAAATACAATTAGCTCCAGAGCATTGCGTTGAAAACTAAGTTCTATCTATACTGCCTTTTGCTTATTTTTGACCTGCATTTATATTTATTGTATCTAGGTCGTTGTCGGCGTGTAGCTGTAATAACAATTTAAGGCTGCATGCATAATCCAAGAGTGACAAATGCCATATCTAGACAAATAAGATGGTTCAGAATATGAACAATCTTATAATGATATCGTCAAGTAGTACTACCATAAACAATGCTCTTGCCTCAATTCTTCTGAGTGCTCGTTACAAAAACCACAATGAGTAACACATGACATTAATGGATGTTATTTTACTCTCACAGCGCAGGCTACTAAAAGTTGGCTCCTGCCGTAAAAAACCATCAGCTTTGAGCAATACAAAATTCAAATAAATTACAGTAATTTAATAAAACTCAATCAGAGATAAAGCAAAAAATCTTTCTCTCCTATCTATTATATCATATTACAAGTTACGTTCGGGCCTTCAACATGCCCTACCTAACATCAGACGCCATAACACAGAGCGAATCGGCTCATGCATGGTTAGAATTTCATTTGCCCACCATGATCAGGCAAGCAATCCGAAGTTCGCTACGAGTCAAGCCAAGCCAAAGATGTTATCGATTTGTTCATTCAAATACAGGTACAAATACTGTGGCAAAGGATTTAGTGATTATTGGAGCAGGGCCTGCTGGATTGACACTAGCAGCTGCGTTGCGCAATTCATCAGTGACGAGGAATCTGAAAGTTACACTCATCGAAGGTGGAAGCTTGGATCGATTGAAATCCTGGCCTGCAAGTAATGATTTTGAAAACAGAGTTGTAAGCCTGACTCCAAAATCTGTTGCTTTTTTGAAAAAAGTTGGAGCTTGGGACCATGTTATTGCTGAAAGAGTGAAGAGCTATGATGAGATGAAAGTATGGGACGGTTGCTCTAATGCAAGAATTGAGTTTGATCCTTATATTCTAGGGGAGAATTCCGACATCGCTTATATGATTGAGACTTCAAATTTGCAGCAAGCAGTGTTAAAACGATTACTTGAACTTGAACCGGATGCGAATGTCATTGGATCCAACAAAGTCAAATCCATCACAAGAGACGACTACTTCGGATGGCCTCGTGTAGAGCTTGAAGATGGACAGATAATCTCTGGAAAGCTCCTAGTGGGTGCAGATGGGGGCAATTCTCCTGCCAGAACATTTGCTGGTATTCAATCTAGAGGATGGGACTATAATAGAGTTGGACTAGTAGCTACTCTGAAATTGGATTGGGAAGACTTCCGGAGTGTTGCATGGCAAAGATTCTTGGTATCTGGACCAATTGCTCTATTACCTCTTCCTGACGGATATGCCAGCCTTGTCTGGTCCACTACGCCCGACAGGGCCAAGCATCTCAAATCGCTATCTTCTGAAGATTTTTGTGCTATGGTAAATGCTGGGTTCCGACTAGGTACTGTAGACCTCGATTACTTGCACACAGTGAATTCGGGAATAGTTGATGAAGTCAATTGGAGACTTGACAACACTGTGCTGGAAGACGAGGATAACCAGGCGCCAATCCGAGTTGTTGAGGTATTGGATGGTTCTCGGGTTAGTTTCCCACTGAAAATGAGACATGCTGATAGCTATATAGGTGACAGAGTGGCACTTGTTGGAGACGCTGCTCATACCACCCATCCACTAGCTGGACAAGGATTGAACATGGGACAAAGCGATGTTGCCAGTCTAAGCACCGCAATTGAGACAGCGGTTACTCGGGGTCTGGATATTGGCAGTTCACTGGCTTTAGAACCATATTGGAAGGAGTGTTATTTCTCCAACCATGCCAAATTGGGAGTAGTGGACAAATTGCACAAGTTATATTCGACTGACTTCTGGCCCCTTGTACAGCTCAGGTCGTGGGGTCTTGACCTCGTCAATGAGTCTTCTACCGTCAAACAATTCCTAATGGATCGTGCGTCCAATTATTAGGAGCTGTTGTAGATTTAGTCCTACACTACCCCGCCTTAAGTCACACAGCCATGAGACCTAAACCCCACTTTAGTCTACTGTATTAGCTTCTTGAAAGAGTGCTCACTCGAGATGTTTGACAGCCGTTCCAGATAAGCAGCAAATGAGCGCGCTTAATTTCTTATCAGTGCGTGTATATGCGGGAATTCCTTATAAGGATGACAATAGCCTAAAAGCAGAAGACCAACTTCCAATGCGATAGATCAGAGATTGTTTGTGTGTGTATGGGCAATTTTGTAATGACGGAACAAAATCTAGATTCGCCGTCGGATAGCTCATCTGATGATGTGCTTTTCGACAAGCTGAGGTCTGTCAAGGCACTTATCCAGACTCTACGACAAGAATCTCTTGAAGAAAATAATCAATATGGTGAACGACGCCAGTCGACTGTCACTGACGAGTCATCAACATCGCAACCGGATTTATCTTCGTACACTTATGAAGACTTCTGTCAAGACTTGGATGTAGATGACATTTATACGAGACGGATATTAGAACTGCTTATCAAGGAAACTGCTAGTCGCCGGGATGACCACTCCAATAAGCCCATGTTTCGACCTCGTAACATGAGTCGATAATATTTATTGTGCAATTTGCAAGGATTGAAATGCGCTCTGGGTTACATAAAACTTTGTTATTTTAATTATTGGGACTACCATGAAGCACATTTTTAACAGTATTTTTGACTTCGTAGAGTATGTGTCGCATGTATCATTTCATTCGTATTGCTATAGGATCTAATTCGTATTTCCATAGCATCTGATTCGTACTTTCATATAGCATCTAACTAATCCAGGTTCACTGAAGTTGTATGTACGTTCAGAACATTAAACTACATTGAACTATAGTTATTAGGATCCCCAATGGCTTGTATGACACCACAATGAGTCCCATGACACCCGTAGAACCACACAGAGCATAATCATTTGCTCAATACGAAATAAAATGCATAGGAAAAAGAAAACTCAATCAGTGGTTAGATTTCTCAGCCAGTCGTCGTTCAGTGGCATCTCTCACTTCCTTTCTCATGGAAGAAATGTCTGCCTGGCTGGAATTGTAGCTAGCAGTGACCTGGTTGAAGGGATTGTCAGGACTCTTCTCAAACTCCTTTCTAATCAACTCCTTGTATTGGTTAAGACGAAGACCTGGATGTTCTTCTTTAAGTTCTGGCAATCGCTTTTCCTCGTATGCTGCAATGGCCGCCTTGAATCGACGCTCAGGGTGCTTCTCAACCCCGACATTGGAACCAGCAGTACCGGTCAAAGAGAGAGCATCCAGAGCATCATCTATTCCTGAGGCACTGAGAGAGGTCTCCTTTCCGCCGGCCAAAAAGTCGTCAAGGTTTCCCTGTCGTCGCGAAGCAACCTTGTCGGCCCCTCGCTGCTTGCTCTTCAAAGGTTTGGAAGGGAGTGCTTCTTCCTCTGCTTGAAGCTGTGCCTCTCTCTCGGCCTTCTTTTTAGCAGCATCAGCCTTCTTAGCAGCATCTGATTCCTTTTTGCCTTTGCCTTTGGCACCAGCCTCCCATTCAGCGTCCTCGACAGCAGCTTCTTTCGCATCCTGCTCTGCCCGTTTTCGATCAGCAGTCTCTGCCTTTCGTGCATTTCCCTGTGCCTATTGATTAGTTCTCCAGCCCATATTGGTTGCAAACAACCATAATAACTCACCTTCTTAGAAGTCTCGCTAGTTCCTCTTGTCTTTCCCATAGTGAGTGAGTGTGTGTGTTGTGTTTTAAGATGTCAGATCAACCCTCAGATCATATATTGATGATGGGGTTTGGATGCGATCTGCCTTAGTTGACGTCATGACTTAGCATATGGCCCGATCGCTATAAGTTAGCAATGCCTTTGAACATCCTTCACCACAAATCCTACAATGTGTATAACTCCAAGAATATCGAACGAGTTCGCAGTGATGAACAGGCAGCACTTGAAAAGGACAGGATTGCAAATTCTGCTCAGCAACAAGCGGAACGATTTTCACGGACCCGACTGCTGCGACAGAAGCGACATCATTCAAGTACCGGTGATCTCAATAGTGAGAGTCCAGTGGAATTATTAATACCACCTAAAGATGATAAAAACAAGGACTCTGAATTGAAGCCAGAAGCTTCAGAATCAGATGGGATCCCTTTAGCTAATTTTAAAGAACCATGGTACAATATGTCCAAGGCACCACAGTTGTCGGAAAGGAAACAGCTAAACCAGCAAATTGCAAAGGATCGTATGGATCCATTAGCAGCTATGAACGCAGGTGTCAAGATCACTGAAGAATTCGAAAAACGTGCAGCTGAAGGAATCCGGTACCATCATCATTGTCATCACAGTAGCAGCAGTAAGCCCAACCAGAAAAAGCGTCGAAGTTGAGGTCCAACATTGATTACTGAATTAAAAAAATTATTAATTAATCTATAAATAGGTGGGAAAATCGACGAACTGATCCAAATCATCCCAACTCAATGCATTGGGTCCAACCCACTGAGTAGCATCGACAGTAACGGACGAGTTCAGAATATACTCCAGTAGGTCGTCTTGCTTAGTAGGCTGCTGAGGGATCTGATCGCGAACCAAGTCCCCAAGAAGATTTTTGAGTCTCATGACAACATCTGAGCACTTGTTAGCCAACGGACTTTCGCCAACGAGTGAGTCAATTATACTTGCTACAAGTAAAAAGTCCTGGTGTTCTTGGCATTTAACGTTTCCCTTCAGAATTTCCTGGGCTGAGGCTATAGCCAATACAATTGAAGCATGAAATGCATAGAATACTCCTAATCCACGGGCATAGACCTGGAATGGTTTGTAGGTTGGATCTGCATTAGGACCACGGAATTTGCTTAACCTTCTGGCAATACCTGTAGCTGATCGTACACATTTCTCTCGGGCAGCGGGATGAATGGCAAAGAAAGGCCTATGAAGGAGCAGGAGATTTTGGTCCAATAGAGTGCACAAAATATCATACTTTGCTGATGAAAGCTGTACATATCCCATATTCGATCTATAAGGAATATCCCAGTCCTTCATAGTTATATCAACATCTCGATCAAGTCCAAGTACTTCTTCATATGATAATGGGTTGCTCTTACGCATCCGACTGTAAATAGTAGAGAACAATTGACAAATTGTCACTTTAGTAACAATAAAAGTCATGTGACTAATCTGTGTGTTTCCAACCGGTTCAAAATTGCCTTTTTCTAGATTGAAGTCGTTGGTATTAATAGGCATTTGGAAATCACTTGACATTACCATAGCTAGAGCTGGTCGACCAAACAAACAAGATTGCAAATTATCCAACAACAGGATTCCTGCCCAACACCTACGTCGCTCCTCACGCTCTATAACACTGAGACCCACTTCATCTAATTTCTCATTACATCCCAGGGATATCGCCATATTAACCACCATACCAAACATGGGCCAACTGGGGCCATCGTCTCCAACATGATGCAAAACAGAGTCCAAAATGATCAAAAACGCCTGCACCGTTGTAACTGAATAGTGAACCATAAAGTTGTCTGCAACAAGGCAATTAAGACTTGTAATACGGAATCGGTCTGCCAGCTCCAGTGAACTCTCTTCGACGTGATAATCAAACTCCAATTTCAACGACTCAAAAAACATATCCGAATCCCCAATATACGTTACACCAGAATTAAATAAGGCAAATAACAATCCCAGAAATGTTAAGCTCACTTCAGGGGTCGCTCCTGTGTCCAGACTTCTCCTCAAAGTATAATATTGGGTCTCTACTCTAGGCTCATAGATTATATGAAACAAATTCGAGCATACCCCAAGATACTGCCTGAATATATAATCGCAAATAGGCAATGGAGGTAAATTCTCCAGTAGGTCTTCTACATTTGGAGAAAATGAATGGTCAGAAAAGAATGGGAATCCCTGGCCTAATAGTGACCCATCTGAAGCTCCGTCTGAACTTATATTGGAAGGGCTAATTGAGAACTCATCCTGGAATGCTTCTTTGAGTACTTTCACTTGATCCTTCAAAGCATTCCACTGAAATGATGGAACAGTGACCTTGGCTTCCGATTCTACCTGCCTATCATCTACTTCTCGTTTCAGAGTGGGCATTCCGTCGTTCTTTGGCTCGTTCGCTCCAAAGACAATGTTGAATCCATCGGCCGCTACTTCACTACTATCTGCCACATTATGTGCATCAGGTAACACCCTATCGTCAGTTGGACTGGGTTCACCCGACCGAACTTGCTCTAAAAGAGTCCCAATTTGACGGATATGCTCCTGGATATCGTCATAACGATCTTTAGTACGATTCTTGGATCGAGCGTCAAAGCTACAACTCTCTGGCATCTTGCGTTTGATACACTGACCGCAAGGTTTATTCCTGTCACATCGTAATTTACGCCGTCTACATTCTGAACAGTTTAACGGCTTTCTAATTCCTCGAGGCTTCTTCAAGCGGGTCTCAACACCAGCCATGTCAGAACTCATGTCGCTCTGCCTTTCTGACATCATGTTAAGTTCACAACTACCTTAACCCGTTGTGAGGCTGCCGTCTTACCCGTTATACTGTACTTGTTCCGGTTGCAGCACCTGAGGAATCTTACATGAAGAGAAAAGCGATGTAAACAACGAAATTTTAGACCTTGGCACCAATATCAATTGAAGCATGAGAATGGCTAAGTGGTATACTCTGGTATTTGTCTTGCTTCGATTTTCCGTTACCTTAACATTAACTCCGCTATCTCCGATAAAGTTAGATTACATAACAGTATGACAGTTCTTACAAATCATTAATTCACGAATCAAACTATATAATCAATTACTCTATATATATCCTAGTGAAATACATAATTGTCCATATTATAAACTCAACAGTTGCCGAACCCTTTGGGATTTCAATTATTGGAATTTATTCTGTAGCTTGCAAGTCATTCAAATGCTCTTGAGAAGATTATCAACCGAAGAAGAATCAACTGATAAGCCATCGTCCTCCTTTGTCAAATAAGTAACAATGCAATCATCGATCAAAGCAGCAAATCTATTAACACGCTTTCCCATTCCGTGACCAGACAAATCAACCACAAGATTGGCGGGGGTTGCGAACTTGAGCTCGCTATCCGAGAGGAAATAAATTTTGTCTCCAGCCTTAAGAGATCGGCCCCAACCAGACATAACAAACGGATCATTCTGAGCTACAACTGCAATAGTGTCAACTCCCTTGGATTTGATTTCATCATACTTCTTGAACAAGGGAAGAATATGATCGTCATGACAAAGGCCAGCGAACGCAGCAGGAATTCCTACTAAAAGCACTTTTTTTCCTGTGAGCACCTTGTCAAATTTGAAAGAAATCGGATTTCCACATGCCTCAAAGGCATCGTCCCCATTGTAGGGAATGTGAGTGAACTGAACACCTTCAGGAAACTTTTCACCAACTGAAACCATTTTGATTGTTAATAAAGATTTGAGATACTACTATTCCTTGAAAGCTAATAATTTTAGATTGTGAAACAAAGGCAGATCTGCCTGGTATATATATTTTTTTCCATTTATCTAATGAAATAACTCCTTCTTTTCCCGCGGCCCAAGATTCCGCTGACCAACTCATGCCCCACAATGACACAATGTAATCACACTGTAACGCACCTAAACCGCGGATTGGGCAATTTTATCGCCCCACGAGCTGATCCTTATCGTGTGTGATCCATCAGTCACCATTAAGCATGCAAAACGGGTATTCAAACAGCTTGGAAATTATACCTCAGTAAATTCAACTTTAATAATTTCTTCTGTATGAATTGGAAGATGTATGCTGATTAATTGTCAAGTTAAAACTTGACGAAGACGATCATGAATTTTGCGTGCCCGTAGTCCGGAACGTTCGAGCTCTCGTCCACGGCCGAGGACGACTATTACTAACACATCGATATGAACACGTAGTGATGGGTGCCATAACTGTGTCCGTTTTTGTACGGGCCTTAAACTAACTAAAGCAGTGTACAATTTTAGGAAATGGTGAGAGCCATACAGTACCTGTCTAGAAATTTCTTTAAATGTTGGAAAGCTTATGCTTTGAAGCAAGCCATAAATGACCTGATATAAGTCACATAATTGTTGCATATACATTAATCAGAATAAAATAAAGTAATTTGTAGAAAATTGCTAGCTTGCAGAAGAATAGTGCATTACTCTACTTCGGATACTCGTACGAAGTGAAATAAAAAATAATTATTTATAATACAACGAATTAACTAAATTTAAGAGGAAGATCTACCTGTTTGGATTATTTCACGATATACTCATGCGACTGTAGAGACATATCGTGCGATGACTTGACATATAACGGGCCAACGGTGGTGCAGGTTACTAACCGCTTCTGGATGTATGCTGATAACTTAATATAGTTCCATGCCCTGAGCTAAGTCGACGTGAGTAAAATGGGTTCTGATAATGAGGAGAATCAAAAGGCCCAACATAAAGTACTTGAGACCATTAGCAGTTTGATCGCTATGTAATGGTGTGTTATGGATGAGCCATTTCCCTCTGGGTTCTTTTCAGTTCCACATCTACCCCGCCATGCTCATCGCGACACCCCTGTACATCTCAGCACGGTAACCCGGCACACAATCAGATATCACTATACCGGAATCAGTTGGCAGTGTAAATTTGACACTGTCTGGTGGATCATCGCTATATGGAGTAGCGGCGGGTGGGCCGCCAGCCATCACTCCGGCCCTGAACGGTTTTACGATACCCCATCGCTGTAATCTCAGTGGTTTAGCTTGACAAACGACAGTTTTGGCACTCGACTTCCCATTGTTGCAACCGTGGGCTGCTTGTGCAACTTGTCGCATTCCAAGCCTTGCTTGTTCATAATCTGATAATCTGGTGATCTGTTTTTGGGTATTCTACTCGAACTCAAGGTACACTATCTTTTCAAACCTAAGGAGCAGTACTGAGGTCACCACTGGTCATGAACGTTGATAGTCACCATGGACCGGTCAGCTCGGGGCCCTATGCTGTAGCCTCCGGTGCTAGTACTGCTTTGAAGTCGGAAAAAGAGCTCCTCAACGCTTACATTTACGACTACCTTTTGAAACACAATCACGTTGAATCTGCTCGGTCTTTCAACCGAGAAGCTGATATCACGTCGTTCCACAGATCTCCAAATTCACGTACTTCAACTCCTAAAGATGATAAGCTGGGTTCTGCGATGAATGGTGATGGTTCGCCATCAATTATGGTAAGTGCTTATGAACAGTATACCGTACTTTGCAATAGTAATAGTTCTAACCCGAGAAGAAAAAGGAAGATATGAATGGATCTCATGACGGTATGTTTATTTTTACAGCTGGAATTATACAGATGTGTTTTTATGGAAGGCTAACTTTAAGATAAGAAAAATGATGAAGATTTGCCGAAGTCTTCGGTACCTATTGACGCTCCTCATGGGTTTCTCTATGAATGGTGGGTGCTGTTTTGGGACATGTATTCAGCTCGAGGAACCAAGGGTGGTGGCTCTCCGGCAGCTCAGCAATATATCCAGGGTACAACCAGATTCCGCCAGGAACAGGCTGCCAGGGCCTTACAGGTTCAGCAGAATGCTGTAGCAAATGGCATGATAAATGCTCATGGCCAGCTTATTAACCAGTCTGGTTTGGTTTCGTTTCCTCAAGGAGCCAATCAGGCTCAAGCTGCTCAAGCTGCTGCAATGCTTAATGCCCGAGCTTTGAAAGCCACTGGAATGCCCATGATGGGTCACTTGCCGGACAACATGTCTGAAGCTGAGAAACGGAATCAGCAATTGGCACGACAGGCGATGATGAACAATAGAAGAGTCCTCCCGGCTGGTGTTATGCCTAATATGAATCCACAGTTGCAAGCTCAGTTGCTAAAGCAACAGCAGTTGTTTGTTCAACAACAACAACAACAGCAGCAGCAGCAGCAACAACAACAGCAACAGCAACAGCAACAGCAACAGCAGCAGCAACCAGGCCAAGCAGGACAGCCGGTACAGCCCATGGGAGGTCACCGTGACTCGATAACCGGCGAAGACGGCGTTGGACGATCACACTCACCAACACCCCAGGCAGCTTCTCCTTCGAAGAGACCAAGGCTTTCTCCCGATAGCGAGTTTCCTGGCAATGCTGGAGGACGGCCAATGAGTGCAGATGGTCAGATGAATCCTCAGCTACACCAAGCTGCAGTGGCTGCCGCGACTCAGGGCCAACAGATGATGATAGCAAACCCAGCAATTGGACAGGGAAATCCTTCATTTACTCCTCAGATGATACAACAACTTAAATCTGTCCAGAACCAGAATCAGGCAGCGGCAGCAGCAGCAGCTCAGCAGATGCAGCAGCAGTTCCCCCAGTACAGTAATGCAATGGTTGGAAACCAGCGGGCCATGATGACGGCAGCAGCAGTTGCAGCGGGCAAGGTTGCACCTCAAGGAGTGATAGCTGGAGGGGTAGGGGGGCCAATGGGATCACCTATGGCTCATCAAGATACTCAGATGCCAATTTTCCAGGTTGATGGTTATTCTAATGGAATTCGAATGCCTCAACAGGGACAGCCTGGCCAGCAGGGACAACCCGGTCAACCTGGCCAACCAGGGCCCCAGCAAGGCCAGCATCAAGGTATTGGTGGTAATGCCAGTGCTCTCCAGGATTACCAGATGCAATTAATGTTATTGGAGCAGCAGAATAAGAAACGACTTCTAGTAGCAAAACAGGAGCAACAGGATGGTAAGCCAATAGAGGCTGGCCCTGGAAATGGTATACCTCCCAACCAACAACAACTGCCTGGTGGCCAACGGGCAGTTGCAGCTGCTCAATTCCAAAAGCAACAGCAGCAGCAACAGCAGCAACAGCAGCAGCAACAACAACAGCAGCAGCAGCAACAACAACATCAGCAACAACAACAGCAGCAACAGCAGCAGATGGCAATTAATCGTATGGGTGTAACATCTTCTCCTTCTACAGCGCCTCGAACAACCACACCGAGAATCGCGAATCAGCCAGCTCCACTGTCACCCTTGACGGACTCTCAGCAGCGGTCATCTCCTCAAGTGGTGCATGCAGCGTCTGGTGGAGCTCCTAATAACAACTTCAATGGTAATAACAATATTGGTTTGGACTTCAATGTTATGGTCGGTGATATGAATGGTCCGATGATGCGACCATGGGTTGGACAACCCGTTCCACAGCCAGGGCCAAATGGACAGCATCAGCCAGGCCAGCCCGGCCAAATGCAACGTGGAGGTCAAATGGTTTGGCAACAGCAGCAGCCAGGTCAACAGCCAGGTCAACAACCTGGTGGACCAAATGCTCAGAGCCAACAACAGGCAGCGCAGGCTGGCAGGATGCCACCGCCACCTGGCCTAGTGAATTCTTCGGTTGGAAATAGGACCAATCCATCTTCTCCTAATCTTGCAAACCCTCCTACGCCAACACAGGCCAACAAGTCGCTGGGTAAAAATAAGAAGGAAAATACTGGTGCTGCAACCAAGAAGAGAGGAAAGAAGGGAGCTCCAGCAACGCCCATTGCTTCAGAACCTCCTACACCCACCACGCCCGTTACGCCTCATAACCCACCTAACGCTTTTGGTTTGGGCACAAATCCCAATGGACCAGGTGTTGCTAAAAATCCAGCTTCTGGTACAGGTGGTGCAGCACCATCTTCTTCAGGTGGGGCATCTAAAAACCCGGCTGATGTTGCTGCTAATACTAACCCAAATTCTGCAGTGACTGCTGCTGGTAGCAATCCTTCGCTGTTGTCGATGGCAGCTAACTTTTCTGCTCAGCCTACTTCTTCAGTAAAGGGTGATGAAAATGGAACAGGTGATGATGCTGGCCCATCCGGATACGGTGATAATGACAATTCCTTTTTCAACGATTTTGGCACAGGAAATGAAGGAGATCTAGAGCTTGATTTTGATTTCGACAGTTTCCTTAATACGGATGGTTGATTTATTTATTGTATTTAGTGTTTTTGGCCGGTGAATTTGGCGCATCACTTGTAATATAAGGATATTGGAGTTCTTCATGTTGTTCATAGTACTTGTTCGTTCTGGTTCTGTATTCCAATTTAGTTTGCTTTTGGGTCAACGTATTTATTTCTCTAGTTACTAAACAAACAAAATATATAAAAGCTCTGGAGCTTTGCTTGTTCGCTTCCTCATGCAAACATTAATAACCTCATCACCTCGGGGCGACGATCAAAACAATTCAGCCGTACATTCCTAGAGCTATAACCCTATGCCCACAGCTATACAATCATAGCATTTCACCTAGAGTTTAGATTTGTTTTTAAAGTTCCTGATACATAGATCCAAACCAAAAATACGTTTTTTAACTTGGCCTGAACAACCTTTTTTGGTTTGAATCTCCTATATTGGAAGCGCCATAATGGAACCGCCTCCTTTGTCCGATTTAGGTGATCTAGAGACGGTTGAAGTGTTTGATGGTCCACTCTCAGATTATCTGAATGATGCTGGAGCATCTGATTGGGGCATCGATTCAGAAGCTGGAGGACTAGCACAAGCTGGCGATCAAGATAGTGAGGATGATGACTTCTACCAGTCTAACGTTCGAATGGATTACCATCGTCCGGTTGGCAATGACAATTCGATTCGACGTCGAATCATTCGTGCGTCGTCGCAGCCAATACCCCTGATGTTATCATCGGGATTTACAGCACCTCAGGTTCGTCGCCAACGATTTATGGAACTTGTTAAGAATGCAATCAACCCCAAGCTTGGTCATTTGGAGAATTCAAAATTTATTGAACGATTCCGATATGTGATTGTCAGCTCGCAGTTGGTCGAAAGGACAATTAATAGTGGCCCAGCGCCTGGAGTCCCGTCGCCGGCTACAAATCGATTGACTCGAAAGCACAATATCTTATTTGGAGATGATGGTCCATGGCATACACTTAAAATGAGAAATAAGTATTGGGTAGGCGGAGGAGGGTGTATTGTGGTTGTTGCGGTGCTTCTAACTTGGCAGGTCAAGTCTGGCACTCTGGTACGAAATATGCGTGTTGTTGCAAGTGATGAGGAACTCACCAATGCATATTTGCGCAAAGAAACAGTAATAGGGATTGTTGTTGCGCTGAGTGTATTCCTATTCCTGTTTGCACATTCCAGAAGACGTGTCCTTCGAATGCTACGTGCCAAATCCATTGCTTACGCGTCTCATTTTGTTGAACACAACCACCAGCTCAATACTTCAATAACGAAGTGCTTGTCTCTCATTCAGGAGGTCGATCTTCTGAGTCTGGGATATCGCCCTGATCTAGCTTCTGCATCAGATACAAACTTTATTCCAGCATCTAAAATTGCTGCTGCTAATTATATCAAACAAGTAAGAACTGCCAAATCACTGCGATCCGCAGTTTCTGCAACGCTCTTTCTTGGAACCACTGCATATCTTGATGCCATCAAGCAGTGCATTCAATGCTGCTCAGAATTGGATTTGCGTCGATACTTTGATATCTACGAACTCGAGGACCAACAGCAAGAATTTGGGTTTATCATGAATGACGACTTTGTTGGTTTTACTAAGGAGTGGGATGTAGACCAATTCTATGGCTCTCAGGGTACAACAGCTTCATTGCAATCACTTCGTCGTGAATTCCAGAGATTCCACTTTTTAAGAAGAGCATTTCTATGCTGCCTCTTGTCGGTGTCTACATCCGGTGATTGCACAAAGGCAGAACTCAGTAAATGGTCCAATGTTGTTGACAACCTCGAGCTATGTTCTGGACTTATGATGCGCCTGTCTATGACTATATCGAAAGACAGCCTGTTGCCAGCTGACTCGTTACCAGAGGATAATGATGCTCCTCCTGTCAACGAGAGTACAAAGTCGAGACAAGTGCAGGTTAGTCGGCTGATTGTATCACTCCAACATTTGCAAGCACGGATACATCTTTTAAATGACGAGACAGATGAATATGGTAAATTCAATGCTAGTCTCGAACATATGGGGCATGATATACAAGAGCTAATGGCTACTTGGCAGTCGGTTAGGTCAGGGAACAATGGTGGGGAATCTTCTTCTGCACATGCATTCAGGCGCCATATTCAGACGTATAGTACGTCTACTTCTACTACGTTAGTTGACGATGTGGAAGAGCTAAATGTCCTGGAATCAAGTCCTGTGCCAAGTTTTCCTCGCTATGGGCCAATCCGGCCAGAAAGTCGAAACTCTATTACTATATTAGAAGGGATCGTCGAAAATGACAATAAAAAAGTCAAGTCCTCGATGACTAGAGATGAAAGGATCAAGGCTATGAAACAGCAGAGAGAGGCTGACGTGAAGCGACGAAATGTTGCTGCTCAACGAGACAACTTTGTCCTTGAACTGGGCAATGTATTAGACAAAAGGCGTGAAGCCTATGATATTGATGCATAATGACACTTAATTTATTTTTCAACAACAGAGATGTACAGTTTGAACACTAAGTCTACTCGGCCGTATCTCTTCAGCTTTTTATTATAAGCAATATGAATATATTTTTTTCCATAAATTACGTATATGCACAACTAGTAAGATATCTAGATGATTGACAACGAAGCAATCTTCTTGCCTTTGTAAGCAGAGAGACCCTCACCAGAATAACTGGTAAGAGGAGAAACCTCAACTTCCGGCTCATTGGAGGCCCCTACTGCCTCTAGCCAACGACCAGCCTGCGCCAAAATGTCGCGACGACAAGTCTCTGCGCAATCATTCGCCGAGCCAGCAGCATTCTTCAATGGACTAAATTCATCCACTCGATTAACCTCAAGGCATGCAAATTTGTCGAAGCCTAAACTTGGAAACACGTCGAAAACGAATTGCTCAAGCTTGATACCATTAGGTTCAGCCGGCTTTGCGACGATTTCCCCGGATTCCAAGTCAACATACGGAATTCTCTTGCGAGCAATATGGAAAGGCAAGTAAGAAGATTGCCAATTAGGTATGTTAAGGAGGAAATTGGAAGAGTAGTAGTGATTGACAATGTTGGCGGCTCGGAATTTCAGAAGAGTACTATCATGTTCCTCAGTGGCTGATGCAAGCTCCTTTGAAATCTCTGAATATTCGATCACTGAGGGAGCATTGTTCTTCGATACAATCAACCCGACGCTCTCAGAAGCATCTCGCTTGCGTACTACCTTGGTAGCAATCTCGACATCCTTCTCGATAGCATATCCAATGAAAACTGGATCAGCAATTCTAACCACACTGTTATCGACACAATACGTATGAATATGCTCGATTCCTCGTTGCTTAATGTCCATCAGAATGCCTTGTTTTTCCAAAGCCCTATAGATGCCTCCATTTCCGTCAGGTGCAACTGCAACGGTGTATTGATTTTGCAAAATGATCTTACCATCATTAGTGAGGCATGGCAATATACCTTGCTCAAAGAAAGTAATATTTGAAGGATCCAAACCAAAATGCTTGTGTTCTCTGAAAAACTGTTCTATTGGCTGTTTGGTTGGCCCACTAGTCATTATATACCACGGTATAACAACGTTGGAGTTATTTCCCACCTTGCTGGCCAACTCGCTGATCTTGATGATTCTCTCCGCCTGAAGCTGAAACAAGCTTTTGTGGGAAGGTAATCCAACATCATGGCATCCTTTAGGAGCTGATGACCCTAGTCGTGTTCCTTGACCACCTGAAAGCAACACAACACCAACTTTGTTGCTGGCAATAGCTTGGAGACCTTTCTGTCTCCAGCTCTCGATCTGAGACTCCTCAGCATCAAGGATCGAATCACTGGCCAACTTTGGGAGTGCGTTGATAACATCCTTGTCACTGCTGCCCTTTGTACCTTTTGTGCTTGAGCCTAAAATAGAACTAGCGATTTCAGTGATTTGCCCAGGATTGATCTGCTTAAGCTGATTGAGAAGAACAAGACGTTGTTCCTCGGACAAAGCGTCCCAAAACTGGAAAACATGGCCCTGGCCGGCGGCCTCATACTCCTGTTGGAGCTGACTGAAATCTGGCAAAGTCATCGATATTGTGAAATAAAGGGAGCAAGTAAACTCCCTGTTTTAATTATGAAGAGTGTCAGGTTAGGAAAAACAAAACAAACACGAGTCCACACTAGTATAGTTTGTGTGCCAACGAATGTGGAGCTTGTAACGAGCCGTAATAACACAGTATTTATTGAGACCAAATCTGCTGCTAATAAAAACTCAGAGGGCATCTCCACCTATTTATATGCACACTCGTACACAAACTCGTGCTTAGTTTAGGCATCGGTAATGCATGCGCTTGCTGAAAAGGCTTAGAGCGTCAACAAAATGACGTCGCCTTAATTAGTACGAACCTGGATCTTTGGATCGTTGGAATCTATTGAATTAAAATATCAAACTTACAGTCTTTTTATTAATTTTACATTCCACGATAAATGATTATATAAAGCGTTATTTTCGTTATCCTAGTAGCGCTCGACGTGGCCATGAAAGCCAGGGCCATCTTTGGTCCTTGGCGATGTAATAGGTTTCCGAACATGGATCATTACGCATTCAACCCCTGAAATAATATGCGCCAATATTCTATTTGCGTTTTAGGTATTGGCTCGTTTAATAGCAGCCATTTTGAGGTCAGCTGTGTCCAATATCTCCACTCAATTCGGTGTTTGTTTTCTTATGCCCCGGAGCGGCAGCCGCCTATTTTTAGGACACGAGGCGCCGGCGTGCGTGCATGCGTATGTTAAAAACCGCACACATCGCAGAAAAAGTAAAGAAAAAAGAGGTTAGCAGATTGAAAAGCGATTATTTCAAATTAGAGATGAGCTTCCCAATCTCTATCAACTTTTCTTCGGAATATCGTAATCCAATTGCACACAAGCTGATAGGAGCATTTTCAAAACTTTTCGGATCGTCGTACTCTTCATAAACGAATTTGTCCATATTATTCAGCGGTTGATAATCTGTTACAGGTGTGTCAACCTTAATATTCACTTTATCGTATGGGAAAACGAGGACTGGATAATCGAGCAAATTCCATTGCGCTGTATATCCCCAGTACTTGGCAGTGCGATGTTTACATGCCACTCCAGGGAATACAGGAGCTATAATAGCATCCATTATAGTGTCTCCTTTAGCATTATTATATTCCCTCCAGTATTTGAGATATTCCTTTCGATATTTCTGTTTCTCTAAGTTCCAATGCCACTGTCCATGCATGTCTAAAGGTTCCACATTGTCACCTTCTAACACCCAAGCTGTCTGAGGACACATAGGTTCCCCTGTTGCAGTTAATGTAGATTTAGTATCAGCACCTCCATCTTCGAAATACAGAGTTGAAATAATTTCCCATGCCTTGCCGTGATTATATGGTTTGAAAAAGAAAACTTCAACTTCTGGGTGAGATTCCAACTTGGCTTTAATATTGTTGAGAGCCCTGGTAATAGGAGGATGTGGAGTCACAACTTCATCTGACATTAGAATACCAATTCGATACATTTTTTGAACTGGTGGCTTCCAATCTATTGCAGATAAAGTGGGGTCAACCAGCCATGGCTTGGATCCCACAACTGTTTTCATCAATAATTCTAAAGTATCTAGAGATCTCGTCAAAGGGCCTGTCACAGACAGAATGCTCTCAGAGCCCATCTGACAGGAGAAATAGTCAGCTGTAGGAATTCGGCCGACAGTGGTACGCATCCCATATATGCCATTGAAGGCGGCAGGGCATCTAATTGATCCGCCGATATCAGATCCGAGACCAACAGTAGATGCATGTATTCCGTTTATAGCACCTTCACCTCCAGATGACCCTCCACAGGATAGGGCACTATTGTGAGGGTTTACCGTACGGCCATGAGCGAAAGATTCACACTCCAACATCATTAATGACTGAGGATTGGTAGTACGAACAAACGGTACTGCACCAGCAGCCAAAAGTATGTTGACAATATCTGCATTATAATCAACAACCCGGTCAAGATAGCATAGTGATCCGTGGGTCACTGAATGTCCCACAAGCGGGATCATTTCTTTCAAGGATATAGGGAGTCCGTAAAAAGGCGTTTCATGGCCGCTTGGATCTCGATTACCGTTCATGGCATCAAGGCTATTGGCAACCTTCAAAGCTTCTTCTGGAAGGAATTCATAAACGCAATTGACCAATTTAGAAGCAAGGATTGCAGCATGAAAATAGCTCGTAAGAACTTCCTTACAAGTATACTTTTTGGATCGGATTGATACGAGCAGCTTGGTCGGTTCCATTTCAGTTATTTCAGCATCTTTGGCAGACAGAGTAGCACGATAAAGCTCAATTGGAAATGGAGCAGGATTTCCAAAATCAACTACGGAAGATCCAATAGCTGATGGTAACCTTTGATATTTTACTGAAGTTTCATCGTCAAATGGAAACAGTTTCAAAGTTCTAGCCAATGATTCTTTATATATGTTTTGAGCTTTTACAGCTAAGTCTTCCCAATTGTCAGTGAGCATTGATGTTGTTAAAAATCAATTAAGGCTATTCAAACTGCTCTGCAAGAACAGTTGTATAGTTATATGTCCATGTGAGTGATAGGTAGCCGCTAGCGATAGCGATAAGCTTAGCCGATAAAGTTTATTGGCCTACACATTGGAATTATTCCCGCGGCATTCGGCCTTATCAGTCCATATGCCCGGGTGCCGAATCCGTACGGCATTCTTCCAAGCATTGGTGTATTAGCGGACCATTTTATATTGACTCCTAATACAGATGAAGTTTCTCCAGCGCTTTCTGCTTTCTGCTTTTTGGAATCAATTTCAGGTTTTTCGTTTCAGCGTTTTTTTTTCCTCCGTCTGACGGCAATTGATAAGATAGTGGTTAGGCTTTGCCCCAGTAGCTGCACTGCACTGTACCTTGCAGACTAATGCCAGGGCACATAACTGGTGTAGAGGGGCAACCCTTTATTATAGCAGGGAAGGCTTTTTGGGAGCAAACCGTTACTGTAACCAAGAAATATGGACTGCAGGGTGGTGGCAAAGGTAATATACGCTGCTCCTTGCTGGGTTCTGATCAATCACTTTGCCGATCTGTTTCAGCTTGACGCCCTAAAGTGATCGTGTGGGCAGGGGTGTAGCTTCATCGCGGTTGTCAGCAAAGATTCCGGAACCACACGTGTGATGTAACTTGACACAAGAAAGCTTGAATGGATATAATATATACGTGTATAGTCAACGACACTTCTAGGGCATTATAATAGTGCTAACGTATTATGTACTAGCCATCACGTTTCATGGCGGATCGTCACCTTATACTGTGCCTATAGTTGATTGCTGCCCCTGATTGAATGCTTCCCACCGTTAACTGTCTGGCTAAATTAGGCTTAGGAAATTAATCATATCTTAGTGCGGAGTTGTTGCCAGCTGGGTAACTTAGACCTGGCCCTAATGCATAATTACATCATGCGAGACCAGGCGGAGGGTGCGATTCTAACCCCAATTATAGCCAATACTACAATTAGTAACCAAGCCATATCTGTACCAGTTCAGAGATCGCTATCAATCACAAAGTCTTGACATTATTCCCTCTACACTTTTATTAGGTTTAACAAGTCGTGGTTGATCTACATACATCATCGCCCTTCTAGGTCCATCGATCTCGTTTTGGGCACTGTGCATATAGCAATTCCAATTCCGATCCAGGCAAAGCCCTACAGTAGCAGCCGTGGCAGGATTAATCTTCAGATTTTTTGACTAGATTCTGAACTTGAACTATCAAGTATCACGCGTGAGCGCTAATATTTGTCTATCAACTGTCTAGTCGTTTTTGTGACCATTGGCTGGCTGTCTTGCAAGTCGCAACCTTTCTATCTACGTGTGATTAGCAATAAGGGGAGAGAAATTGACGACATTGACTGGTATTTTGTAATTTAGTGCGACCAGGTTGGAACTTTGAAACGGGTTTACTTCACGCAAAGTCAAACGCGAACAATACGCCTAGATTGGTTGATTCATCTGATAAAGGCTGGCTTTCTCTGTTGTCGTGATAGTGATTGGACGGTGGCCTGCTAAGCCAGATTGTAGGTTCTGAACGTCGTCAATTGTTATAATCATGACTGCGATAGTAGCTCAGCCTCCAGTGCTCGCTCCACATGATGAGGCGTACCAGGCTATATATGACATTGTTCAGCATGGCTATCGACCATCATTGTCATTACCTGGACCTGATTCACAGGTGAAGAGGCAGTTGGTAGCAGAGCTTTCAAAGCTCGCTGCATCTCATTCCACGGCAGTGGTTCCTTCCCAACACAGGTCGAATGGAGAATCGTCTGGTCTCTTGAACAATCTTTACAGCAAAGTTCAGGATCAGCAACTCCAGATAGAATCTAATCGAGCAACGGTAGTGTCTTTGGAATCCAACCTTACGCACGCGAGGGCCTTGGTATCCAAGTTTACCGATTCAATTCATCCAGATCACAAAAGAGTTGTAGACACCGATCTTTTGGACCGAGAACTCACAAAGTCTCAAAATGCGAATCGAGCATTCCAAAAGGCTCTACGAGAAATCGGTGAGGTGGTGATAGCTGTCGCTCAGGGTGATTTATCCAAAAAAGTTACTGTACACGCTCAGGAAATGGATCCTGAAATTGTTAAATTTAAAGAGACGATCAACACTATGATGGACCAATTGCAGCGATTTGCCAGCGAGGTGACTCGTGTTGCTACTGAAGTAGCAGGTGGTACTCTTGGTGGGCAAGCAGAAGGCGAAGGCACTGTAGGAGTCTGGCGTGAGCTAACTGACAACGTCAATGTAATGGCCTCCAATTTAACAAATCAAGTGCGAGAAATTGCAGATGTAACGCGAGCGGTAGCTAAGGGTGATCTTTCACGAAAGATCAATGTCCACGCACAAGGAGAAATTCTCGAGCTCCAAAAGACGATTAATACAATGGTGGACCAATTGAGAACATTTGCGTTTGAAGTAACCCGAGTTGCAAGGGAGACCGGTGTTGAAGGCAGACTTGGCGGGCAGGCCCAAATTGATGATGTAGAGGGTATCTGGAAGGAATTGACAGATAATGTCAACGCTATGGCCAGTAATCTCACAAGCCAAGTCAGAAATATTGCGAATGTCACAACTGCCGTTGCTCAAGGAGATTTATCTCAAAAGGTGAGTGCTGATTGTAAGGGAGAAATACTAGATCTCAAATCTACTATTAATAAGATGGTGGATCGGTTGCAAACATTTGCTACAGAAGTGACAACATTGGCAAGGTCAGTAGGTACTGAAGGTATTCTTGGTGGTCAGGCCCGGGTCGAAGATGTTGAAGGTGCGTGGAAAGAAATTACCGAGAACGTTAATGTCATGGCATCCAATTTGACTACACAAGTGAGAAGCATTGCTCATGTCACCACTGCTGTTGCGGAGGGTGATCTGTCACAAAAGATTGACGTACACGCTCAGGGAGAAATGCTCGCCTTGAAATCCACTATCAATAAGATGGTGGATAGATTGCAACTTTTCGCATCCGAGGTAACTCGAGTGGCCAAGGATGTCGGTATTGACGGTAAGTTAGGTGTCCAGGCCCAAGTCTCAGATGTCGATGGGCTTTGGAAAGAGATCACTACCAATGTCAATACTATGGCTTCAAATCTCACTACACAGGTACGAGCGTTTGCTCAAATTACTGCTGCAGCCACTGATGGTGACTTTACAAGGTTTATTACGGTCGAGGCGAGTGGAGAAATGGACGCTCTCAAAACTAAGATCAACCAGATGGTCCTAAACTTGAGAGAATCTATTCAAAGAAACACAGCAGCGAGGGAAGCTGCCGAATTAGCCAATAGGGCTAAGTCTGAATTCTTAGCTAATATGTCTCACGAAATTCGAACTCCAATGAACGGTATTATTGGAATGACTCAGTTGACGCTTGATACAGAGCTCACTCAGTACCAGCGAGAGATGTTGTCGATTGTACACAACTTGGCTAACTCTCTGCTAACTATTATTGATGATATTTTAGATATTTCCAAGATTGAGGCCAATAGAATGACCATAGAGAAGATTGCTTTCTCGCTTCGTGGAACCGTCTTTGGTGCTCTTAAGACATTGGCTGTAAAGGCTAATGAAAAGCCACTCGACCTTGTTTATAAGATTGACAATACATTCCCAGATAGTCTGGTGGGTGATTCATTCCGTCTTAGACAGGTTATTCTGAACTTGGTTGGTAACGCTATCAAGTTTACCGAGAGCGGTGAGGTTGCCCTAAGTGTTCGAAAAGCCGATGATCAATCAATGGGTGCACCAGATGAAATGATGATTGAGTTCTGTGTTTCTGATACCGGTATAGGAATCCAAAGTGACAAATTGGATGTTATTTTTGACACGTTCTGTCAGGCTGACGGTTCTACAACAAGAAAGTTTGGAGGTACTGGTTTAGGTCTATCGATTTCCAAGAAATTAATTAACCTCATGGGCGGTGATATTTGGGTTAAATCCATCTATGGAAAGGGATCCCAGTTCTACTTCACGCTTGCATTGCAGCCAGCTGGTTCTGGACTGACCCAGCTTTTAGAGAGTATTGCCCCATTCAAGAATCATTATGTTTTATTTATCGACACTGTCCACGATCCTCAGGTCACCATTCAACTAGTCGATAATATGGCGCATTTGTTTCTGAATTGTATGGTTGTCCATTCAGTTGAAGCAGCACCTTTACCAGCAAACTATTCCGGACCAAAGTTTGATACCATTATTGTTGACACTTTGGAGATCGCTACCAAGCTGAGAATGTTAAATCATTTGAAGTACATTCCGCTAGTACTACTTAACCCCTGTATTCCGCAGGTGAACTTGAAGCTTTGCTTGGATTTGGGTATCACTTCCTATGGAAATACGCCATGCTCTGTTCATGATATTGGTAATATTTTGCGACCTGCTCTCGAGAGCCGAGCTGCTCCTCTCAACTCAGATGGTGCCAAGCAATTCAATATTTTATTGGCAGAAGATAACGTTGTCAATCAGAAATTAGCGGTTCGCATCCTGGAGAAGTACAAGCATCGAGTTGAAGTTGTCGAAAATGGTCTAGAAGCATTTGAAGCAGTAAAGCGAAAGAAGTACGATGTTGTATTAATGGATGTCCAAATGCCAGAAATGGGAGGGTTTGAGGCAACTGCAAAGATCAGGGAATGGGAGAAGCAGAATATCACTGTCCGAACTCGTACTCCCATTGTTGCTCTCACAGCACATGCAATGCTGGGTGATCGAGAACGATGCATGCAGGCTCAGATGGATGAATATCTTTCCAAGCCTTTGAAACCTGCTTTGTTAGTGCAAACCATCAACAAATGTGTCCACAGTGTTAACCAGTTGCGAAATCTTGCTCTGGGGCCCACTTCTCAAAGCACTGTATCAAAATCAACGTCAAAGCTCAAGCCGTCTGTATCATTATTACCTTCGCCCAGCAGCAGCAATTCTGAACAAAAGCCAAGTTCTAATGACAATAACGGTGGGGGTGTGGGCTCAAGCGATGCATCAACTTCTTCTGCACCACCCTTTTAATCTGACCGGTGCCGTCTATTTTTGTAGAGTTTAATCTTTTTTTTCGTATTTTATATTTATTTGATGAGTATTGGTTGGTTTTTACAGCAAATATGTTTTGCTATTGTGCCATGCATTTATCTACATTTTAAAACTAAAAGACATTAAGAGCCACTGTCACAGTCAATGTTGCTACTACTATCAATGAGCTCACGTCTGTACTGGGGAATACATTCCATGAATACTCATATAGGAGCCAGATTGGGACCATCAGAAATGGTAGACAGCGCGAAGTACCAGTCCATATCAAATACGGTACCGTCCAATAAAACCAGCTGTAGAATTGATAGTGCAGAGATCTAGCACATAACACCCCAATGAGGTTGGAAATGGCCAAGGCTCGAAGTATCTCTGGAGGGGACATCAATGCTCGCGAATTCCACCATTTGAAGCAAGACCTTCCAATTAGACTAACGTGAAGAGCCAATAGAAATGTAGCAAACTCTCTGGAGAGAAAAGTTTCTTCGGATAGGAATCTCCAATTCACAGTCCATTTGTAAAGAAACACCCTGGAAAATTCAAAAGCCCTAGTCAAGTACGATTCTGGAGCATACGTTAAAAACTCAAATGACACCAGCAATTGAACAGCAGCCATCGGGATTCCTAGAAGAATACTTCTTTTAAACCCAATTGCTTTCCAGTATATTATACCGGCAGCTGGTATATAAAGCAGAGCATTCATCTTGATTGAAATAGCGCTACTAAGGAATATTGCTGACAGAGTCCATTGATGGGCCTGCATTAGCAGTACTGCAATTACCGAAGCTAGAGTAGCAAAGCAATCATTGAACATCCTGAGCAAGTATATGCTATGCAATCGTTTGGATAGGATTAGCATTGGCAAAATATAAGGAGGAGCCTTGGCTCGAATGTATAGTCGCAATACAATTGCCAGAGTAACCAAATAGACACCCATAAAAATATACTGTGCAACTCGAACATTAGTGCCCTCCTCGGTCAATTGATAGAGGACCTTAAAAATCCAAACATGGCCAGCAGGATATACCAATGGCCCAGTTCCGCCTTCAATTAATCGATAGTCTCGTTCTCCAAACACAACTTGACGGATCTGGCTCATATAGGCCTCCCAGTCAATCTCCGTGTAAGCAACCTTATTTATGATCAAAAAGCATAGTACGGCATCTGCTATCCAAGCAAGTACTGCTACTGGGGCACTATATGCTGGATCAGTTGCCAACTTTTTCAAAAGTTTAAGCATGGGAATTTGACAAGTATAATAACTTCGTTAGCTACCGATATGTTTGGTGCTGCATACCCAATTCGAGTGCATAAAGGCAAGTGTGGGGCGATCATTCGACTTAATCGTGCTACTCATCACTCAAATAACTCAAGCTAAGATGGGCGTGTGGTCGACATTGGGAACGTTTGCTCCTTATCATTTGTTGTTATATTCGGCTCTATTTGGAGCCACTACTTACCAGTCATTTTATGCGGGGATTGTTGCGTATAGATGTCTTCCTCTTCATGAGTTTGCCACGCTTCAAAGTCACATTTTCCCCACGTACTTTGCTTTTCAGACAGCTGCATCTACTATACTCCTTTTAACACCTCCATTTGCCTTTGGTACTGGAGCTTATACTGTCCTTGGAACGGTGTTGGTTGGAGGAGCTATCAATGTTGGATATTTGGGACCCAAGTCCAATGCCATCAAGGCTTTGCGGGACAAACAGGTGGAGATTGAGGGTAAGAGCTACAAGGATCCAACTGCTAGTGATGACATGAAGAAGCTTAACAAGAAGTTTGGTGCTACTCATGGCATCAGTGTTCTGCTGAATCTTATTGGTTGGGCTGGTTTAGTTGCGTACGGGGTGCTTCTCACTGAGGGTCTGTCTGTGAAGTCACTAAGAAAGTAAACTGGAGCCCAGAGTGCAGAGCCTGTAATCTTCTTTCTCTCATTTTCCTATTATTCAATTTTAAATAATGTATATATCATCAAATAAATACTCTTCACTCGCTGAGAAAAACTACTAACTGAATGAAGAATCAGTACTTAGGAGCCCATACACGGTCGAGATCCACGAAGTTAGAATCGGTAAACAGATCCACCAGCTCGGCTGCAATATCTTGGTGCCGGGCTGCTTCTGTCTCATCAGTTGCAATGGTATGATCACATAGGTCTAAATTCAGCTCTGCGTTCATACTTTCAAAATCAGAAGCAAAATTAGTCTCCAGAAACGGGACTTGAGAGATACCCCCAAAACCGTTTGCTATATTCTCCGCAGAGCCTGGCATATTCCCAGACCCAGGATAATCTTCATTATAAGGAGACTTGTTAATATCAACATGATTTCCTGCCTTGATCGAATAATTCAATTTTGCTTCCATCAGACTATGAGCAAAGCGGTATGCCAAGTTAGCATCGGAATTGTCAGATACCTGAACCCCTTGCCAACGGTCAGCGATTTCATTAAGTGAATTCACTATCTTGTCGAACTCATTTGCAACTTTTTCCTCATAATAAACTGAATGGGCTAAAAGTGCTCTACCAGATATAAACAGGCATAATGCAAACTGCGGGTTGGTTATTCCGTCTTCATTTATGGTCAAAAAGTTGTTTGCCATTTCGGACACTGCTCTAGCAGCAGTCGTACAAGTTCGAGCCGATATTCCTTGGTTCTTGTTCACAACGGTGAATAACCATTTCTGAGTCGTATATGCAATATATTGATGAAGGAGAATGACACTAGCATTATGTGTGACATGAGCCAGTGTCAGGTTCTCATCAAATATAGGCTTTCCTGAATCGCCCACCGTGCGAGGTATTATAAATTTCCATTCCACCGGGAGATTTTCCTTCCAATTGGCTAGTTGATTGTCCAATGTTTTGAATGAACTTAGCCACTTTTGTAATTTGTCTACATCATCAGGCTGCACTTCATGTCGTAAATAGAAACGAGCTACTAGACTTAACAGCTCACTTGCCTCTACAAGGTACGCCAACCCTCCGAGACTTGCGATCTCTTCCCGGTCTGATATTTTAGAATCGGCATTTTCTGTGTTTAAGGTTTTTCCTTCAATGTCAAAATACCGGGTTTTGACTTTGGTGGTCGATGCAAAGAAATGGCCCCCACACGGTAGTTTCCTCCGTGTATCAGCAGAAGTTAAACTAGGATTCCATCCTGCACTCACAGAACAAAACCTGTCTAACAAAAAGACATTCCAAAAAACACGGCGCTGTTCTTCTTCTTCTATCCAATTTTGAGGAGGCTGTAAAAACTTTGTTCTTTGGAACAGCGTCTCGCGCTGCGCATGTTCGAAGTCATCAGGCTCAAATGATAATTGTAAATGCTCCACAACTCTAGTCATAGAATCAACTATCGCCCAAGTTCTGGGACCTCGTCCACATCCAATCGAGTCAAATGCTATAATAATTAAAGCCTGGATATTCTGAACAGAATATGATTCCATACACTTTAATACTATCCGCTCCCGGGATTTTCTGACTTCTGAGTCGCTCCAGGAGTGACTGTGGATACGGGAATCGCTCACAAATCGCAATGTTGCTACTGTAATCGCTTGTACGATAATTGATATCTTTGGGTCCATATGATTCTGGCGCACCGCCTCCTCGAAGTATCTCCTATGTAACATTGGGATCCATGGGTGAATTATTCTGAAATATACTCCAACTAGAGTCAAAACTAGGTCCTTTGGGGGCACAAGAGTGCCTTCGTCGTCGAACCACTCGATTGATCCCGTAGTAGATCCTTTGAAGTGATGTGCTAACTTTAACCTCTTGTTAGGCATCTCCAGTTTTTGAGGGGACTCGGGGCTGTTAGATGAAGATAGTTGTTCCAACATCGATTGCTGCTTCCTGACCAGGTCTTCCAACTTGGATACCCTGTTCAGTAAACTTGTAGGTTTGATCTTAGAGGTGTTATCTTCGTAGATGCATTCGCTACCAGATTTTTTACAGTTTGCACAGGGCTGTTCCCTAGTGCATTTTCGCTTCTTTCTCCTACAGGCAAGACAAGCCGGGGAGTCTTCAAAGCCTTCAATTAATGAAGGAGGAGAGCCCGTGCTTGACTTTGTGATTTCAGGTATCATCATGAGCGAAGCAATGAATTGATACTACGGTAATCAAATAGCGTGGGGTATTTGTTGCCTAATTGGGAAAAAGGTGGGGAAGGTAAAATCAACTCTTCTTTGAGGTATCTATATGAAATATACAATTTTTTAGACGAGCCATAATTGTTGTCTTTTGGCTTCGTATTTTTGGATTCGTTTTATTTTTATGTTGGTTTGGCTTGCATTTTATTAATTCCTCTGCGATCGTGGAATGAATGGCTTCATGATGGCTATGTCCCTTGCATCATTCAATGATGAAAATAGATTCGAGGGTGAAGGTGGAACAGGAACCTTCTTCCAATCTTCCATATTAGAAGGTTGTGCATATACTCCACAAACGAATATTGTTTCTTGATGAGCAAAAATCTTGCCAAGAAGTTGAGGTACTAATGTTCGCGGGAACATCATGTTGGTATTGCCGTGAGGGGTGTGGATCCTAGCAGTACGACTTTGAGGACTCATATCGATAATTCCAGAGAAATTGCCTTGAATATTCTTGACACTGGCAGTGGTTCCGTCTTGCACGACTTCGTCCTGATTGAAATCATATCTTGCAACACAAAACCCTCCTTCTGTGGCCTCCAGGTCTCTGGGAGACACTATTCGATGGATTCGCAAATGCCAAGCTCCTTTTGGAATAATCCATGTCTCGACTTTAACGTCATTCCATGGTCTCCACAGTGAGTAAAGAGTTCCGTCCTTGAAGATTTTGGCTCGTTCACACGTTTCTCTGACGCGGAAATGTTTGCCGTCATCACTGAACCCAATCATGCTATCAAATACACCGGTACGAAACCCTCGCGAATCGCTTTCGACGCTGAATCCAAAACATGAAGAGTAAGCAAATTTTAAATATTTTTCGGGCACAAATCTCATGGCCTGGCAGGTAGCGGGGCCAGATACTAGAAGAACACTGTGATCAGGTTGATGCGCGAACACCATTCCGGAAACTGGTGACATGTCTATCTGTGGCCTACTAATGGGTGCTTCTTCCGAAGCCCAGAACGGGTGTGAAGCGGGAAGTGCTAACGGTATGAACGCCTTGAAGGCCCAGTAAGGCGATCCTGTAGAATTGTACCGTTCTGCCATAAATTGATTGGGATACGAATATCCAACGGAAAGTAAATTATCATCCAGTCGGCAAATAGGCTGACTCGCCCACCATCGTAGATTCCGCAAATAGAGCCCTTTCATAACACCCCAAGGTAGCACCGGTTCATCAGCAAAAGCTAAGCATCCCCAGAACGCTGTAGTAGCGAATCGATATGTCAAGCTACGGCCATATGGGATATTAGACCCTGTATCAGCAAACCAGTGTTGGAAATGGTCGGCAAACAGTTTTGCCCTATCTCGGAATCTCTGTGCCCTCTTTTTATCCTTTGAACGGAACACAGCATATAGCAGTCCATAGAAGTGCATTGCAAACGGATTATAGTAATCAATTCTCCTTGTGTCATGTTCATCATCACCATCCCTATACCAGCCATCTTCAATATACAGACTTTCGAGATCAAGTAGATATTCCTCCGTCAATTGTTGATCTACACTGATACCAAGCTTTTCCAAACATAAATCTACCATCACTCGGAAAAACTTGTGATTGTTCCCGTGATGCTCACCATAAAAGCTTGTTTTAAGATACTCTATGAGGTTCTTCTTTGATGTGTCATCCATCGGATCGTACAATTCAGATTTAGCAAAAAGTACACCATATGCTAAAGCTGCCATTTCAACTTGCCTTTGGTCGAGCGAATTGACCACTCCCCAATATTCAGGGTGGGAAGGATTGACACCATTAGCAAGTCCTTCTCTAAACTTTGGCCAATGCTCGAACTTGTCACCACCGCTCACAAGAGGCGCGAGTCCGAAAAGAGGTCTAGAGAACCCTTCTAAATCACAAGCTGCTCTATCACAGGTTGCTCCAGATGTATCAAATTGGATCCTAGCATATCCTTGCGAAAACTTTGAAATCAATGGGTCTACTAGCTGATGAACAGCAGTTACTACATCGTCCCGGGATTTGAACTCATTCCCGGCTAAAGGATTGAACCTAGTATTATTATGAATCGATGAATCAATGGACATGTTTTGAAACTACTATGTTCATTTATGATTAGGACAGGTGTGTCATATTTGTATTTCTAAGTCTGCCGGGTTTATTGTGGGGTAATGTGGGGAGGGAGGGGGGCAGCGGAGTGGGAGTTGCGCCCCCGCCCGCTTCTTAGTGATAGGGATTTAATCCCCCAAACAAGCCACTCAAGAGAACTGGGGTTAATGTTTCTTGAAGACTCAATTCCATTGTACAAGTCCTCTGAAAATCCATATTCCAAAACTGCCTGTAGTAGCACCGGTAAAATACTATCCTGCGTTGTAGTGTCGATCTCTGGCCCGTCTAAATCGTTTACGTAAGGCCAATTGGCTGGCTGCCACATATAGTGAGCCAAAAATCCGGTAGCCTGTTTGAGTATTGGATCATCTCCATGGTTTAATGGCACAATCCATAAACTCTTATTTATCAATTTTGAGTAGTGTGCTAGTCTGCAATGAGCAACAAGGTTAAAGACGCTGTAATGAAATGGCCGTGTTCTTGATAACTCTTCGTGTTGGCAACCAATATTATCAAATTGCTTAAATCTGGATTCAATAACGTTCTCAATAATCGTACGTACAGTGTCAATATCTCCCAAGTACAATCCCAGGCAACATATCAGAGCATCATAAAAAGTTCCATGGTTGTTGAGCATTTTCCTTTCGTCACCTCCATAGTCGGATTCCAATAGCCAGATATAAAGATTTTGAAACCATTCTTTCAATTTCTCATTTTCCTCTTCAGTAAAAAATTCTTTCAAAAGAATAATTGAGTCGATAACTAGTGGGTAGTGCCTAGCGTCGATGATCCCGATACCTCGACCATTACAGACACCGGGAATACTTTGAGCATATTCAAGATGTGGGTTCATCTTTGAATCATCTTCAAGGAACCAACTCCTGATAAGAGATACAGTATGATCCAAATAATGTACAGAATCACTCAAATACCAAGCTAATGTACAGACATATACTGAGGTACAGAATTCCTGCTGTCGTACACTATCGGTAGCACTGGTCTTTGAATCGGGGTTTATTCTACCATCACATCTGATATACGGCATGCCTTCCGGCTTCGATTTGTCTGGCCAAAAATAAGGTGCGATACTAAAATAATCGTGTTTATTACCACTGGGTGGAATGGCAGTCTTGTCTGTAACCGAGTAGGTCTTTGCCAATCTGACATCGGCTTCTTTCAGTAACGAATCATATGCAATAACAAAACCAGGTTCGGCAAGTTTTCTTTTCGAGTCCTGGAGACACTTAATGTTTAATGTCAGCAGAGGTGGATTTTTAGGAGTCATTTTGCTAGTCGTAAATGGGGCTATGTCAGGGTACATATTAGAGTCAAAACCATATGGGGAAGGTAGGGGGGACATGCAGCCAGGGCGGGGAACGTGGGGTGACAGGTGGGGGAAGGACGTCCGCTCCGCCCGCTGATGTGTAATCCGTTGGGCTTTCATTGCTAATTTATATAAGACAACTTTGTCACATAAACTTTAACAAATTAGACACTCTGTAAGAATTCACAAAATAATGTCGACTACTAGTACAATTATTCGGCAAGGCGAGCTGCCCGCGCTCAAGAGCCCCGTAGCCGATGCAAGCGTCTTGCAGTCTCCCGATTACTATCAACGAGTTCTGTCCGTAGCCCGACAAGGTGGTGACAGCCAGATACCAATTCAATTCCCTCACTGTACAATTCCAGGCGATACGGCTTACAAGTACCAGTCCAGGCCAGGAAATTGGTGGACGTCTGGGTTCTTCGCTGGTCTTCTTTGGCTCTTATACGAGAGGGCATCTCACGATGGTACAATCAAATTAGAAACTCGAAAGGAACTTCTGAGTCAGGCGAAGAGGTGGACAGCTGGTATTGAACCTCAGCAGTTCAATACAAATACGCATGATATTGGATTCCTTATATTTCCGTCATTTTTCCATCAGTATGCACTGGAATCGGATGAGAAATCGCTTTCTGTCATAGTTCAAGCAGCTGAGTCTCTAATTACAAGATTCAGTGAGAAGGTTGGCTGTATTAGGTCATGGGATAGACAGTCCAACTTTCCAGACTACTCATATGAAGATCCTGGTTCCGACTTTCTTGTTATTATAGATAACATGATGAACCTAGAGCTTCTATACTATGCGTCTATGAAAACTGGTGACCAGAAATATGCTAGAATTGCCAACATCCATGCTGAAACGACTCTTAAACATCAGTTCCGTGAGGATGGTTCAAGCTATCACCTTATAGTGTATGACCCGAATACTGGAGCTGTCAAAGCAAAACACACACACCAGGGATACAGGGATGAAAGTTGCTGGAGCAGAGGTCAGGCTTGGGCACTTCATGGATATGCGCTGGCATACAAATATACTGGCAATACAGAATATTTGAAAGCTGCTCAAAAATTCACTAAGTATTTTCTGTCTCGCGTTACAGACGATGGTGTAGTATTTTGGGATTTCGATGCTCCTCGTCCTGCGGTCTGGGATGTATCAGCGGCTACCATTGCGGCATCTGGTATGGTATTGATGCAGCAACTTGATAAGTCAATTGATTATAATGAGCCAGTAACTCGGCTATTGAAGTGCGCAGTGAAAGAGGCTTCGTGCCCAGAAGGTGGTGATCCTATACTGATACATAGTACAGTGAACAATAATTCGCGTGCTCGTGATAGAATTGCTGATGTCGGATTGATTTATGCCGATTACTACTTCATTGAAGCTGGTAATCGATTGCTCAATCTTAATTAAAGGGGATGTAATCAGTCGCATCATTTATTAGTTCAATAAATACTGTTTAGTTTTGCTTTCTCCTGTACATCATTGTATCCAAATCGCGATCGGAATTCGCATAGTTCAAATTAGAAAGGAAATATTTGTTCGGTTATAACAGTTTAAACCCAAATAATATATTGTATTTATTCAACTACATTAGCGACATTCTTGGAGTCCTCGATCATATGGATAGATCCTTTCTCCACATCTGGACCATTTCCATCACTGTGGGCTATGAAATCAATTCTCTGATTGACTTCTTCAAGACTAAGCCCAGCAGTTTCAGGGTAGAAGAAATAGATGATCAAAAAATTCGATACCAAGACACAACACCAAACAATGTAGTATCTCCATGATATGGCATCCAAGGCTACGGGGTTTGTGAAGTTACTGAACACATTGGCCGCTACATCACCAAAACCGTTTACGACGAATGCCTTTGCTCGAAGTTCAAAAGTACTTACCTCTGCCACATAACTAGGACACACAGGACCAGCAACTTTGTAGAACATTCCAAATACGAAAATCATCGCGACAGTGGTTCTGCTCATGTTTTGATTGCTGAAATTCTGGCTTGAATTTACTCCTGTGATCGCAGTCAAAATAACAAAGGAGAAAAACATTCCCACCATTCCAGTCAATAGCATTGGTCGGCGGCCAAATTTGTCAATAAATAGCGAGAAGAAATTTCCGAAAAAAAATCCACTAATATTAGTGCCTCCGTTAATTAGTAGCTGGGATTTCTGATTAGTGATCCCAATACTGTTCAATACCAAATGAAGGTAGTACGATATAAGCGCATTTCCGCACCACTGAATAATAAACCCAAGTCCGAGAACCAGGCAGAAGCGATACATATTACCCCTGGTCCTGGTCCATTCCATCCAAGAAGCACGCCCCTGAAGCTTCTCTCCTTCAATGGCAATATCAATTTCGGTCATTTCAAACAAAAGCAGCTCGGAAGTTTCGTCGTTTTCGGCATGATATTTTGTTAGAATATCCTGTGCCTCTTGACGTCTGTCATTGTACACTAGCCATCGAGGAGATTCAGGGACATAAAATGATAATGCTAATTGAACCAAAGATGAACACACTTGTAAAAGGCTTGGCAGCCTCCAGCTCCAGTTGGAAGCAATGAAGAAAGTGCCATAAGTGATCCAAGCTGCCAATAGTGAACCCAATGATCCAGTGGAATTCATAATACCAGTTATAGTTGTCCTCTGTGAAGGATATGCTAATTCTGCAACAAGCACAGGACATGCGGTAGCTTGTATTCCATTTCCAAGGCCAATAAACACTCTACCAAGCACAAATGTTGCTAGATTTTTGGCAGCTGTTTGCATGATCACGCCGATGATTAGAATGAAGGACCCAATAGCAATTGGCAATCTTCTACCAAACTTTTGAATTAACCAAGCTGAGACGATAAGTGATGCTATTTGGCCAAATCGGTTCCCGTTTGTAATTACTCCAAGTCTTGAACCCTTGGGATGGTTGAAGTAGTCTTGCCAATCAGGAATACTTTGTAATCCATTCAACATTGATCCATCGTATCCATTAGTAACATCAGTAATTATGGCACAAATCAAAAGAGCGTTGAGCTTTCTCAATTGAGGATAACTCCACCACATCTTGTCTCGACGAGGGAGGACATCCTTCAGGTTTCGTCCTTCCAATCCCGTGGTACCGACGGATTTTATAAACATCTTGTAAAAGCTATTTGGTGGATTGCAATTTTTGCCGGACTATTGACGATTATTTAGGAGATATTTATACGCATTTTTCCCAATGGATGGTAATCCGCCTATTCATCTATGTGGAGTAAATGCGCAACGGGCGGGCGGTCATGTATTATCGACCGCTCCACAGCGGGGTCAATCTGCGGGGTAGCTGTCATGTCAACCTTAAACATGCACGAGGCGGCTGAGAGGGGGAGTGCGGATATCTTCCGTATTCCACAAGGTATTTCATAAAACAGAGTATAGCAACAGAGCACATGATCATATTAAGAAATCAAGAAATGTGGAACTCACTCTTTCTATTATTTTGCAAGTTGAGACGTCTTGCCACGTCGTAACAGCATTGAGACATTAGACTTGGCCATCATATATGGTAGGCACGGCTGATATTGTCTGGTATTAGAATATTATCAACCTTTAAAACGATATATAGAGCCTCAGAAAAGGATCACTGAAATTTTCTGATCTCACTCTTCTGACAGTTGAATATGGTTCGTTTGAGGCAACTGCCAAGTCGGCTTGACTGGATTTCCAGATCAAGTATAAGATATTACAGCTCACAAGTCGAGGCTGGTACTCAAATACCTTCGAATATCAAAGCTGGTCTTATTCTCAGCCGAATCCCAATAGTTACACCAGAACTTTCACCATTTGAAAGTGCCTATTACAAGTATCAGGATGAATTAGAGAGGAGGTTAATGTGGACATTTCCTGCATACTATTACTTTAAGAAGGGATCCCTTCGAGAGCGACAATTTAGCATGGCTCAGCGTGGTCCTGTCCCAAGACACCCAGGTATTTGGTTCCCGCGAGGAAGCCCTGACATTCAACACAATCGAGAGAGAAGATTCAAACAAGAAATAGTGATCCCTCGGCAAAAGGCAAATGACGATGGTCTTTTCTCTTCAAATGAGGAAGATAGTGACTCTCTTTCAAGAGCTGTTGTGAAAAACTCTAGAACCACTGAAGCTGACGAAAAAAATGATACCGGCTCATTGAGCAGAAAACTGGACCGAACGTTATATCTGGTCGTAAAAGGTAGTGGACAGAATAGCTGGGAGTTTCCTTCTTTTGAATTGGGTTCTAAGGAGCCCTTGCATGACGCAGCAGAGCGTGGTCTCCGTGAATTAGGTGGTGTCAATATTAATACTTGGACTGTATCCAACACTCCTGCTGGAGTTATTCGCTACAATTCCGGGTCCGCCAAGCAGGTTGTAAGTGCACAGGACTCTACCGATTCTACGATTCGAGAGTTTTTTATCAAATCACATATCCTGCATGGCCAGTTTGTACCCCAAGCAGGCCATGAATTTGCGTGGCTTACCAAAGATGAGTTGAGTTCATGTACAGAAAATCTGTATTATGAATCGATTGCCCCTCTCTTGAGTGATCAATAATGTACATAGTTGTGAATAAATAGTCTTCCACAATAGTTTCTCTTTTTTTTGTTTGGTTTTGCTTTTTTCAGTACTGCTGTTGAGTCCTAGTACTAAAGATACTAATTCCAGTAGATACATCGCCGCTAAAAGCTAGAATGGGTTTCAATGGATTCCAGTGAGCATATCCGTGTGTGTGGTCGACGTCCCACTCGCTCGTAACGAACGAGACAGTATGCAGGGACTTTCCCGATTCAACCTCCATGATTTGAATTGTGGTGGTTCCATCCGACGCAACAGCCAGATATCTTCCATCATGAGAAAAACTGACAGAAGCAATGGATTGCTCAACTTGAGAGAATGTCTTTACGCATATCCAATCATGTGTATCCCATAGACTGACAATAGCATCGTGGGACCCCACAGCAATGTAACGGCCAGTCGGGTCGAATTCGATACTCGTTATTGTTGTTCGATGCCCTCTCAAAGAATATATAGTGCTCAATGTTGAAGTCTCCACAATCAAATTAAATAATCTCACACTTCCAGCACCAAATGCTGCAGCCAAAATGTCCGACCCGTTAGACCAAGCCAGATCAAATACCGCGTCATTCTCTTGGTGGCTAGCCAATATCTCGAGGTTTTCAGAATTCAAAATAATGATTTTATCATTTCGAAGTGCAACCGAAATATATCTGCCATTTGTCGAGTAGGCGATTATTAAAGCACTGTCTTCTAGCTTCACAGTCTGGAGTGTTTTCTTCAATTTCACATCGATGGTCTTAATCGACCCATCACTGAAACAAGCTGCCAGTTGATCTGATCTCAATGGGTTCCAACTGATATCCTTTACGTCATTAGCACGAATATCATAGGGACTTCTAGCATCGACCGGCAATACTAGTATATGCCTACTAACAGCTGCCACAATGGTGCCAACATTGTTCCACAATATTTTTTTAATAGGATACTCTCCTCTGCCCTGGGTTTTATACGCTACTGATGAGAACCCCGAGAAATCTGGAGTTTCTGAGTTTCTCCATGGGAATGACTGTGGCTTTAGGGGCCTACTATCAGACATTATTGATGAAGCCAAAAGTCCATCCACTCTTCGCAGCTGTGGGCAGCCGTACGTGCGTGAACATGCTAGATGAAATGCTTAGATACAATTGAAGATACTAAAAGCAGAGTTGTGAAATAAAACTTTTTATATTACAATTATTTAAGTGTGTTAACCCATCTATATCACTGGCCCTAGCGCTGTTGCTGTTGTTGTTGTTGCTGTTGTTGCATCAACAGGCTAGCCAACTGAGGTGGCAGCTGGGCTAATGAGGGTGGAGGCTGGGACTGCGGTGGCATTTGCTGTTGTTGAGGGTATCCGCCATAATTAGGCTGATATCCACTTTGTTCTGCCAATGACGGAGGAGGTGGAGGACCAGGATTGAACCCACCTGGTTGTTGGCCAGGTTGTTGTTGCATGTTGGCAAGCAAAGCTTGGAGATCAGGAGGCATGACTGGTGCTGGTCCAGAGCCTGGTGCTGGTCCACCACCATAACCACCACGATTTCCACCGTAACCTGGGCCCGAATCGTATCCACCACGTCTGTTACCACCATCGTAACCACCTTCACGATCTCTGTTATCAAACCTTCGAGGTGGAGGTCTGCTGCCACCACCACCATTTCCACCGCTGAATGCATCAGCCTCATCATCTCTGGTGGATCGTGGACCATTCCGAGAACTGTTAGTAGGCATCCTTCTACTAATAGCTTTCGAAGACACACCAGCACCGATTTCAATATCAGGTTCTTCAATGACCATGCCTTCGACAAGTGGCACATTTCCAGTTCCACCGTACTCAGCAGAAACAATCCATCTTCGATCAGCATCTGTCAATCGATTGATTGGGATTATACTGACTCCTGTCTGGTAGTCACTACAGTCACGAGGTCCAAATCCAACTCCCCAACGTGCTCTCAAGGTAAGAGTACCGTGTCGGTTTTTCTCCTCGAATGCATCCTTAGCTGCCTCTGCTTCTTTTCTAGTGTAGACTTTGACAAATGCATGCTTCTTTTCCTTGTGAAATACCATGCTCTGCACACGTGCATTAGGTCGGAATGATTCGGTGATATCAGACTCGTCCATCAAAGGTGACACTCCACCGATAAATAAAGTTCTACTATATACTTTAATCGTTCCTGGAGGCAGTGTGTTGTCATAAGCAAGAATCTTAGCCTCTTGCGACCCCGAAGAACCAACTGGACTCCTTGACTGCCGATGCCCGTAACCATCATCGCGTCTATCCTGTCTGTCTCTGTACGAGCCAGGAGATTCGTTACGTCTTGGAGACCGTGATCTGCTACGGTAATCATTACGATCCTGCACACTGGGATTTGACAAGTTCCATGGCTGACCAGTGACCGTTGCCGGGTTTGCAACAGTGTCGCTGATAGGCGGTGCTGGTGCCGTTGTACCAGACACAGCGCCTGCCTTCTGTTTGGCTATATTAGCAAGTGCTTGCAATAACGCAGCAGTATCAGGTACCACTGGAGCCGATGAACTAGCAGGCCCAGCACTGGCACCAGTTCCGGCTTCAGACCCATTGCCGGCAGATGATGATTGTTTAGCAAATGGATAGCTTTGAACAATATGGCTTGGCGGATCACCGGGAGGCGTTCCAGACCGAACCTTAATATCAGGAGTATCGCGATGCTGCGACACCTTCTCCCTCATGTCTCTAACTATATCCTTGCTGAAAGTGCCAGCTTTATCCCATATATCGAGTAATTTACTCATTTTCTCAATAAGCTCCATCGTTGGGGCTGAGTTTAATGCATCGTCAATGATATCTCCTATGAGCGAAGTGATTCGATTCAAACCTGCTGCATATGTACCTTCGGCAGCATCCGAATTTACAGTCTGGCTAGCCTTACGTGCTTCATCCTGATACGCTCGTACAATTGCGTCTACAACATAGAGCGCACCAAGCTTATGGGATGGTGGGGTCTTTTTAAAATGAGTGAATAGCTTTTGAATCAATACCGACTCTGACTCAACAGATCCTAGTGCAATTTGCTGGAGCTTACGAATCCTGGAGCCCGAAACACCAGGTGCCTTAACAGATAATAAAGACTGCAGTATATTTGCAAATTCTTCCGTTTGCGACATATTTTCTGTCTTATTGCTTTCGCGTCTTGCTTTTTTTTTACTGAATTACCGGCCTACAACTGTACGTTTGGTCCTAAAGTTACCCACACTTGTGAGAAATTCGCCCTGTCTACAGTCAATTATAACACCACTTAGCTGAACCGGTGTGTACAACTCAAGTTTATAGTGAAGAAGAAATTTTTTTATTACCAACAAAGTGAGAAAGAATATGCAAACCTGCCTAAGCTTCGTTCGTAACTGTTGGATGAGACGCTAAGTTTGCTCGTAGGATGGCCGCAGATATTTATATACGTCACAATTTTGTCACGGCCGGGCAACACCCATGGCAGAATGGAAGATCATCGCTGCTTGACGTCATAGGAAATGATATATGTGCCATGCGTTGTTGGATCATGGATATTCAATTTTTTTTATAATACTATACAAAAACGAAATATTTATTCGACTTTATTAAAGAGAGATCTCAAAATTGTGTTGGTATTCAAAACTATTTCATACGTGTAGGCAGGCTGCTATATCATGAAACTTCCATAACATTTTCTAAAGCTCTCACACACACTTTCATATATTCTATGTCTCCGGGCGAAAATGATCTGTGAGCAACTGCGAATCCTGCCATAACAAATCCAACATGGCGGACTTTAACCTTCAAAAGTGAAATTGTGTTCCCGGTTTTACGAACTCGTGGAGCTTTGCGTATACTTCCAATTGTTTCTGACCGGTGAGGCACACCAGGAACATGAACATGATGAGATCCCGAACTCTGCAATGACAACTCTGCAAACTGTTTGTGAATACCATCTCGTCGTATATCGGAGTCAATTCCTTCGGTTGTAGTATTTGTACTGTTTGTACTAGCTGGTCTGGTAGGTTTGGCCCGTCTGGCAAGATAAACGATTTTTGGCTCAGATTTCTTGAAAGGCATAAATATTCCTGCCTTCAGTAACACATCCTCGCTAGGTTAGCCCCTCTTAAACAATTATATTTGTTGTAATTTCCTTACTGTGGCGCATTATACTGTATTCCATATTGTGACTGTAATGCCACTGTGTGAATTTCTTTGTCAAACTCATATGTATTTCCAGGCAATCCAATGCCTCCTATGTACCTTATGGCCACATCGGTTTCTGTTGGCTGATCCAAATCGTCCAGAGTCGGCGAAGCGACAATATTGTACCCTGGTGTCGTTTTTCTGTGTGAACACAAGAGGATCACTTCGACAACATAAGCAAACTGCAGTCCAAGAACCGATTGTACAGCCTGACAAGCCCTTTCTATGGCAGCCTTCATACCGGTACAGTAATTTAATTCTTTTAGAATTTCATAAGATTGGACAAGCATCGGCTGATGTTTCAATCCTTTAAACGCGTTAGAGTCGTATCGAAGCTTTTGATTGAATGAGGGAAGTAACTCATCATTATTGTGCTGGTGGTTCCAGATTGATAAATCCATTTCAATCTTTTTATCTGTTGTGGCTGTCTCGATAGTGGTGGTCGATTCAATACGTGCCATGGATGATGATCTAGACTGGATTAGTTGCATTATTTTCCTGGCTGCATTTTTCATATTTTCCAAAAGATGACCATCAAGGTTTGCCCTTGGGTAAGCATCGAATATTGCCAGTATTCCGATTGGAATATTCTCTCGTGTCAGAAGTGGGACCCCAATATAAAAGCGAATGAAAGGGGGTCCGTGTACGAAGGGGTTGTGAGAATGTCTCCAATCTTGGCTTGCATCCAACAAAACAAAATGGTCCCTCGAAAGAACCGCATGTCCATCTAAGGAAACACTCCTTGATATTAAATGAGCTGGTAATCCTGAGCTGTATTTAATAACTTGTCTGGATCGATCTAGGATTGATATTGAAAATCCTGACGATGTATTATTGTCAAGGGCTTCTTCCAAAATCAGATCAATGAATTTCGTGTGCTGCCATTGTCGCTTGTCTACGTATTCCCTTGCTACTACAGAGCGCCTTTTCTCGTTGCAATGCTCTGGTGGTATCATTATTCCATATCCATTAAAGCAGACTGGACGTGGAACGACAGAGAGATTCACAACCCCGCGTGAATATTGTTCGAGAAAATGAGGCCATGTTTGTTCAAGATCTTGAAACAATGGGAGAGTTATACTCCGTTCAGGAAGTTGCAACCATCCTAACTTTCCTCGAGGACTAGTATCTAGGGAATTGTGTTTTATTTCCTTTTTATCTTTGTATTTCTTTTGCTTCTTTTTCAGCTCTATAATAACGGATCTTACTGCCGATTTTGGAGACAACCCTGCCACTGAGGTAAGCGAATGGTTATGTGATTTCGAAGCTATTTTGTTTTCACGATTAGATGATTCCAGTTCAGCAATGCCGTAGTCTCGAAGATTTATTGGTGTTGCCATGGTCAGATAATTATCGCTCAAAGGAAATATAGTATTATTTATTCATATTTTATACTGGTGAGCATGATGGTATTAGAATTAATTGTCGAATCTTTATGCTAGATATGAATAAAATACTGCTTGTGAAATCGAATTTTCAAAGATTCAAGATTATGAATAGACCTGCGCAAGGCATAATCCACGATGGTACTGCGACAAGGATCTGTCATAATTATCAATAAAGATTCCTATTTTGGAACCCAATGAATACAACTTATATGAGATATATTATAGTAAAAAATTGATAAAAAAGAAATTGATTGCGAACTCTGTGGATCGAACACAGGACCTCCAGATATCAAGACTAAAGTACACTTCAGTCTGGCGCTCTCCCAACTGAGCTAAGTCCGCTTCCGGAAATCCATGACCTTACTTTTCTACAAACGCACTTGCTTCGGGTTAGGTGTTTGCAACCTAACCCACTGTTACGTAATCACACCTAGCCCTGATTATAGGCTTGCTTATTTAAAATGAGGTCACAATTCAATAATTATCATAATTGACAGTTAATCAGATTAGCCGATTACATTAAGTCATCAGATTGGGCAATGAATTACCGAATCCGCGCTATACCATATAGTAGAAGTTTGGTTTCGGCTTTATTGATGGTGAATGCGCTATTTATTTTATATGCATATTGCTGTGTTTCCACTTATTGACTTTCTAGATTATTATATAGTGTTTATAAACGTGCGACCTATTGCTTTTGAGTCATCAGATTTATTATTTCATTATAGAGATCAGTAACTAAATAAATACTTAGTATGTCTGTCTAAATGTGTTTATTGACAAGTGATACCGCTCATTGTTTTAACTTGAATAGGGTTACTCTTTTGGTTTTTCAAAACCCCCATTTTGATGATCCCGAAATGATCTTCACGCCTTGTGAATATGCAAAGATCTTCACGCCTTGTGAATATGCAAAGATCTTCTGACTTCGGAACAATATAATTTTCAATTGATTCTTTCTTTCACGTGGAAACTTTTGCTCATTTCTGGTCATTTTACACTGTAGAATCAGACCTTACCCTAGATATTGTAGATTAGATTAGACGCTCTTTTATTGTCACAGAGAAGTTTTTACACCATACAGACATTATTTATCCTTTATATTTCGATTCTTATTTTGCATTCCATTCTTATTCATAACCTTTCCTGCACATCCCCGCATTCGCGGTTTCGAGAATGGGAAAACCTCAATTGATCTTGATATCAATTAGTATACCTTTTGTATACCTTTTTGGGCGAAAACCATTCTCAGATTGATGCTATATGCTCATAGCA